>CM029607.1:68837028-69437028 GCA_017311375.1 Mytilus coruscus
ACACTAACATTTGGTACTTACTAACAGTTGGTACTTAATTAAATAGGTTCGAAGGATGGAAGAAAGAGAGGGAGAGAAAAGAGAAGGGAGCAAAATCGATGGAGCGAGTGTAGAGATCTATGTAGCGAGTATCGAGATTGATGGAGCGAGTTTTCAAATAAGGGTTTAAAGTACTATTCTTGTGGAGGGATAGGACTTCTTTTGCTCTAAAATTACATTTTATTACACAGAATTTATTAAATTGATTTATTTAAAGAAAGTATTCAAAATTATTGTCACAGCGTAACATTGGAGACATTCATCATCTGTAATTTCGTCCAAGATTAATTAAACGTTTTTCTGAAATTTAAATTATCTATCTGAAAATTAAAGGATGCTGATTAATAATCATAAAACTATAATTTGAAAATTGATGTCTTAAGTCAAAATTCAATTCAATTTAATCCCTTTAATATGTTTTATTTGGAAGAATATCTGATTTTAATATCTTCTTTTACAAAGAGAATTTCCTGTTAACAATATGGGTATGAATAATAAGAATACAAACCAATTATCTTTGTTATGCAAAGCTAGTCATAAAGTCCTTGTTTTAAAATTATGTTATTGTTACATTTCAAAATTGGAAAATTTCGTGACCCCAGTGGCCGATTCAAAGGTGGGGGGTTGGAACCCCCCTTTTTTAATGAACAATGTATTTGAATGGGGATACATAGTTGGAACCACCACTTTCTCCTGGGTTGGAACCCCCCCCCTTTAAAAATTGCTGGTTCCGCCTCTGAACCCTTTCTCCCTATTTGGTAAAGACATGTAAAAAATAAATGTTTGCCTTGGAAAATTCCCTGAAAAAATTGTATAACAACAGCCAGTCTAGCCTGTCCTAATTCTGTCACTACAAGTTATTTACCTAGGAAAAATTTGACTGTTTCAACGCCACTTGTAGTACTCCTGGCTCTTACATGGCTGCCAGTTTTTATTGGTGGGGGAAGCCATAACACCTACAGAACCACCAACCTTCAGTGTCTTTACATGTTGTCCAAAGTTTTTGTTGAAATGTTTGTACTGGTTTGAGGTATTGCTGATTAAAAGTGTGGATGTCCGATTTAAAAAATACATCCTTTATTAAGATTAAAGAGTAATTATTAACTAATTTTCCAATTTAGTTTCAGCACAAATGTAAAAGATAATTGTTGCAGAACCCCATTTCATTTAAAGGGAACAATATTAGATTTTAAATTTTGAATCTTCCAAAATAAATCTTTTCAGATTTGTAAAGTGCAGGTACATTAATTGTGAACTATAAAAACAATCTAATAATAAGGGACATAACTCTCCAATGGTAAAAACAAGTAAATACAAAACCCATCAAAATAATGCTTTCAGATTTATGTTAGTTTTTGAACACTAAATACAAAATTAGCCTCCTCCCGGCCAAATAAAACTTAATTAACTTTGTAATAGAATTTTCCATGCCTAAAACACTTTAATTGGATAAAAAATATGAAGTAAAAACTGACCTTTATAATCTAAGCTTTTTTGGGCTGAGAACAAAAATCATCAAAGATACTTATTATTTGGTCACAACAATTGATTATTTTTTAGACACCTATTATTACAAAATCTAATTTTTGCCATCTAAATTATTTTGTTTTGTGTTGTTGGCTTGCTGTCTCATTGAAATATACCCCAGATCCTCTTTTATTTCATTCATAATGACACATCATTATCAATTTTTGAAAGAAGAAAAAAAACATGCAAATTTATAGCAAAAGAACTTTTAACTCTTTATAAAATGTAACGCTTGAAATATTTTAGAACAGAAAAGCGTTTAAATAAATGATCAGCAATTCATGTTTTGCTTTAATCCAGTTTATACAAAAATAAAATAACAAAAATACTGAACTCTGAGGAAAATTCAAAACGGAAAGTCCTTAATCAAATGGCAAAATCAAAAGCTCAAACACATCAAACGAATGGGCAATAACTTGTTATATTCCTGACTTGGTACAGGCATTTTTTTATGTAGAGTGACTTATCATTACATGTCTAGCATACATTAAATGTGGTTAAGAGAACTATTTAATTCAACACATGATTAATGCAAAAAGTCATAATGTTCCAAAGAGTGAAAAAAAGTTGTTTTATTTTCATTGCTAAGTATTATAAGGAAAATAAATAAGTAAATATTAATTTTTTATGTCCTTGAAAAAGTGTTTCAAAACAATTTTTGGGAAAAAAAATTCCAAAAGCTGTTTGTCCAACAATCCAAGAAAATATTTTCATCACACCTTTTTCAGAAACAATGTCAAGATTTCATATTTGGTCTGCTGTTTTTGTTTGTACATCAAGCTTTCTGCAATACTGTACCCTTTCTTTTTGTTCGTTCCTTTTTATTTCTGATTGGTTTTCATTGGTCTTTTCTAATTGGGCTGATTTCTTCTTCCTAATTTCTTGTTTCTAATACTAAACCACATTTCTGCTTGTCTATTGAAAAAGTAAAGATTCCAGTATGTGAATTTTTATGTTGTTTCCTCTATTTAGATGAATTTGGTCAATTTTAATAGCATAACGATAATTTTCTTCTGAAAAAAAAAAATCTTATTTACTAAGAAATGCATGTTATCAAATGTAAAATTTTACAAACAAAGCTTTTGTTTCTTACATTGAAGCATAATTTGTTATCCTTATCCCACTCAAAGCATTTTGATAATTTTAAACTTTGAAAGAGCATCTACACTGACAGCAGCCATAATTGTTAAGTGAATTTATTTCACAAGTATTCTAAAAAAAATATTTTTATTTTTATCTCTTTAATATGATAATATTGTCTAAAACAAGATCTGTCATGTTTTGAAGAAAAGATCAGAATTGAATTGTTAATGAATTAAAAAAACAAACATAAGATATATTTTACCAAATTGTCCAATTCAGGGGGAGATAAACATATATTGAAATAAATGAGATGTGGTAAGAATGCCAATGAGATGTGGTAAATATACCAATGAGATGTGCTAAGAATGCCAATGAGATGTGGTAATAATGCTAATGAGATGTGCTAAAAATGCCAATGAGATGTGGTAAATATGCCAATGAGATGTGGTAAGAATGCCAATGAGATGTGGTAAATATGCCAATGAGATGTGCAAAGAATGCCAATGAGATGTAATAATGCTGATGAGATGTGGTAATTATGCCGATGAGATGTGGTAATAAATGCCAATGCGATTTGGTAGGAATATGCCAATGAGATGTGCTAAGAATGCCAATGAGATGTGGTAATAATGC
The DNA here is from genome assembly GCA_017311375.1 of Mytilus coruscus. NCBI lineage: Eukaryota > Metazoa > Mollusca > Bivalvia > Mytilida > Mytilidae > Mytilus > Mytilus coruscus. Next base: position 68,840,311 of record CM029607.1, read on the forward strand.
CAATGAGAACTATCCATCAGAGATTGAGCCACATAAGGCTGAGAGAGTTATCTTTCTTTCATGTGAATTTTATGTTTACTTTGCAAGCTCCCCTAAGTAACAGCTGAAATTTTGAATAACCACTTTTGAATTAAGAATGCCAATGAGAACTTTCCACCAGAGATTGAGCCACAAGGCTGAAAGAGTTATCTTTCTTTCATGTGAATTTTACGTATACTTTGCAAGCTCCACTACAGCTGATATTTAACATTTTCATCAAAAATTATTAAAATTACCCTTTCTTTAAATAAAATTATTTTATAATTAAACTTTTATTAATAAACATGTAGAAAAAGCTTGCTATAAATCTCAAATTCAAAATTTTCTGCAAAAAAATATATTAAATAACCGCTTTTGAATTTTTTGCCAATTTAAAAAATATATACCAGTTATGGCACGGGGATAGAAAAGATGTGTGGAATCAACTGGATGACAACTATAGTGAAATGAAATATTCTAATAATAACCAGTTTTAAATGTATTGACTTAATGGACTTATTGTATGAGGATATATGTGACCAGTCAGAATAGTGGACAATGAAATATTCAAATGATAGAACTGACTGAAGTGAATAGACTTAAAATCCAGAATTGAAACCAGCAAGTGAATTATTGACACCAGCCTTGGAACCAGCAAGTGAATTATTGACACTAGCCTTGGAACCAGCAAGTGAATTATTGACATTTATATTGATGTGACCAGTATTCATGTGGATGGACAGTGCTAGTGGAATATAAACTGATAAATCTCTCAGATGGGCACATCCAACCGGGTCTGAAGCTTTAGCATACAAAAGACAAGGTAATTATACTCAAAATACATGATAACATTACACTGAATGTGACTACATGTAGATATTTATTTACCTTATAATATAAGCATTTATGTTTGGTGTGTTTGAAAAAGATAAATGCACAGAGTCAAAGACCTTGATGTTCTGATTATCTAGAACTCCATAAACCTTATCCGGAAAACCAGATTTAGTAATACAAAACCAACTTGTATAGAGAGTAAACTTTGGTGCTTTGAATAGAAACCAACTTGTATAGAGAGTAAACTTTGGTGCTTTGAATAGAAACCAACTTATATAGAGGGTAAACTTTGGTGCTTTGAATACAAAACCAACTTATATAGAGGGTAAACTTTGGTGCTTTGAATAGAAACCAACTTGTATAGAGGGTAAACTTTGGTGCTTTGAATAGAAACCAACTTATATAGAGGGTAAAATTTGGTGCTTTGAATAGAAACCAACTTATATAGAGGGTAAACTTTGGTGCTTTGAATAGAAACCAACTTATATAGAGAGTAAACTTTGGTGCTTTGAATAGAAAACAACTTGTATAGAGAGTAAACTTTGGTGCTTTGAATAGAAAAGTTAAGGTAAACAGTTTTCGAAAACCGTTGTGAAAAATTACTCTTTACAAGTAAAATTTTACTTGTTACATAAAAATCATGCATATAGATATAGGAAGATCTGGTATGAGTGCCAATGAGACAACTCTCCATTCAAGTAACAATTTATAAAAGTAAACCATTATAGGTCAAGGTACGGCCTTCAACACGGAGCTTTGGCTCACACCGAACAGCAAGCTATAAAGGGCCCCAAAAATTACTAGTAAAACCATTCAAACGGGAAAACCAACGGTCTAATCTATATAAAGCCTGGTAAATTTAAAACATGTATGTACCGGATTGGATGTTATATTATTACTTAGGTGAAAAATTGTCCTTCTCTGCCTTACAATTAAAATTCCATAAAAGCATTTTTTTTTTAAATGTGACTGTTCAACATAATTTTTTTCCTTCAGATATCCAGGAATTTTTTAAGAATTGTATGTGATCTATTTCAAGATCTAGGACAGTAGGACCTGGAAGTACTATATTACCAATTTCAAGGTAAGTCTATAGTAAAACAAAATGGTAATGAAATATTGCTCCTGCAATTATACAATGGAAACTTGATTATCATCATACTTTTGTTTATCCCTCATACTGTTAAGTCTTGACCAAATTATTTGAAAGTTTGAAATTTTTATAAGAAATATTGATACTAGCAAGTTTAAATACTCTCATTTCTGAGTTATATGTTATATTTAATGCATATAAATCTGATTCAAAAATTAAAATGGCATGGTAACTTTCCTTTATATTAAGCCCACCTTAAGCTCGTTCAAAATATGCATGAAATATTGATCACTGAACATTAAGCATGCAACATTCAATCAATCAGTCCTATATGGATATAGTGTATGAATAATTTCTGACATATTAAGAATTAAATATGTTATTTTGTGAATTTAATTTCAATGTTTTAAGTGACATTCTGTTTTTTCTTTGTAGATTAACTGTGCTTCGGAATTTACAAATCAACTGATGCAGAAGAAGAGACTTTAATTTCGCCATTTAGATGAACTTGGAAACAATTATTGACAAAAAATATAGTGTATTAGTATTCTTGTTAAAATCAATAGAGAAAGAGAGAGAGAGGGAGGAAAGGAGAGAGTCAGTTGTAAAGATTTATTTCTTTTTAACCAGACATGTCGATTACATTAGAATTTCAGAGGCCTACAGTTCTCCCTTAAATGGTCATAGTTAATACATGAAGTAGTTAAAGTAGTTTAATGTTAGACTTTGATGTGACCAGTGAGAACAATCAGGCGGCTGCCATTGGTTTAAATCTCTTTTTGAATATGTTTTGGTTACATTAGAATAAATCTGAGCGGAATGACAAAAGATGTTAGAAAATTGTGGTATTTTGTACAGTTTCATTATGCAATCTTGAATACATTTATGATTACTATTTATAAAGAAGTATTATCATTAGAATGAGGATGGAAAATGTATAAACATTTATTTGAGACAGAGTTTCGCATTATTTCATTAAAATAATTAAATCCTTTTTTTGTGAATGAAGGACAAACAGGGAAAACAGACAAAGCTGCTATTCTATGAATTTCAAATTGTATTTATTTACATTTGATTGATTAGTTGAAGATTAACTACAAGTATTCAGCATAGTACAAAATTAAGGATGCACTGCAAGTGTATATTATCTTTATAGTTATCATCACACTATGTCCAATCTAGATGTACAACACTCTTTTTTATAGTGTTCTGTAAATTATCAGGAACACCAGTTGTGATGAATGGGAAGACTGGCAGGCTGAGAAATGGGTATAAGGGGAGGGAATACCCCTGCTTATCTTTTCATACTGGTTAGTTCCTTTGGTAAAGGTTTTGTACAAATGTTGTTCATATCAGATGTATATGTTTTGTTAATAGAGTTGTTATTTAGAGCTCTGTTAAAAAAAAAAAAAAAAAAAAAAAAAAAGAAAAGAAAAGAAAGAAAAAAAAAAAGAAAAGAAAGAAAAAAAAAAGGAAAAAAAAGAATTGTAAAACAGAGTTCTAGATAATAACTGGGTGGTATGAAATGTGGGTTACTATTTTAGGTATATTTACAATGATATTTTTTTTTTGATGCATCTGATATTTTTGTGTATAAAATGTTTTGTTATTTTTTACAGAATTGCTTTAGTTGCCTTCTTGACTAACATTTCGTTTTGGTGAATGGAGAGACTAGCAGGCTGAGATTGAGGCGTAAGGGGAGGGATTACCCCTGCTTTTCTCTTCATACTGGTAAATTCTGTCAATGCATGGAAGGTCAACAATTAAGAATATATTAGTTATCATTTTTTTATGTATTGTTAGTTAGGTATGTTATATCAGATGTATATAAAGTAAGATGAAAGTATTCTTTAGAGCTCTGTAAAAAAGAAGCTTGTAAACAGAGGTCTAGATAATGCATTAAGGGGTTTGGTTTGACATGGGGATTTCAAATTTTATTTACAAGTCATCATCTACAAAAATGCATCTGATATTATTTGCCCCACGCCCAATTTCGTGTCCCAAATATAATGACTACAGAATAATGGTGACAGCTTGGTCAACACTTTTATTTTAAGTTTCTGATTCACCCCCGCCCCCTTTTAATAAGTAGTTATAGGTTAAGGTTTCTTATTAATTGATTTTAAAGAAGTGTCACAGGATTATTCCGCCCCCTTTTAATAAGTAGTTATAGGTTAAGGTTTCTTATTAATTGATTTTAAAGAAGTGTCACAGGATTATTGATATACTAATTTCTGTGTAACAGGATTAATCTCCTATTTGAAGGTGCTTTTGATTAAGGTGTATGAAACTAGAAAATGTTTTAGTATTTCATCAGCACAGTCTTAATACAAATAGGTGACAACTCATATTTGGTGAAAAATGGAAATTTTCCTCTATATATCTGCATTTTATATGCTACAAAATTTTGCCTTTTTTACAAAGGTTTATCTAAATTTTTCAAAAGTTTCTTTTATTACAAATCACATGACTTCTTAATAGCTTAATTTCACAAAATGAAAAACCCTGTCCATGAAATTGATTTAATTGAACTTTCACACTGTTGATTTAAGTAAATGATTTCTTTTAAGGAATATTACAGAAGTTTACAGAATATAACTATAGTATTTTTGTGATACTGTAAAAGAAAAGGAACATTATATTAAATGCTGATATTATTTAAATTGTACATGTTATAATCACAATATGATATACAGTATTATTAATCAAGTAGAATACTGCAAGTAATATGACAATTGTACATGTTATAGTCTCAATATAATATGTAGTACTTCAACTAACAACCCTGTTTGTTCATGACAATTGTACACTTGAAATATCTGTTACAATTACACACCCATGCTTTTTCCCTATAATATGTTGGGGTTTTTTAATGCAGGGTGCATGTTTTTCTATGATTTGCCATATGTTTGTCTCTATTTTTAATAAATAACAATTACATGGAACTGTTTCTGTTTTGTTGATAAAATGAAAGGTCCTTATTTAGTCCCTCTTCAAATATATGAGTTTGTTATCTTGACTAGTGTAATTCATCAATTTGGATGACTATGTCCTCGAGGCTAGGTAAGACTGAAAACTGGTATTTGCAGCTTCAATGCCAAGGACACATCATTTAGAAGAAGTACTTGTCTGTCATATTTGTTTTTCATAAATTATTTGGTTATAAATTAGTCTGTTAAGAGCTTTCTTGTTTGAATTATCTCACATTTTGTTTGGCATTATATAGCTAACTTCCTGGTATACAATATAGATTTTGCTCATTGCTGAAGGGTGTACAGTAACATATATATAGCTGCTTATAATTGGCCTCATTTGAACTTTGGTGCATTGACTAGTTGTCTCATTGGCAATCATACCACATCTTATTTTATAGAGACTGGTTGGCTGGAGTCAGAATACTGTAAATTCAGAAATTATTGCCTGCATTTATTATTGCGATTTTGTCATTTTAGACTAAAATGTGATTTTAATTTTTGCGATATTGACAAAAATCCTGTTTAATGCATAAAAAAAAATGAAAATGTGTGTTTAAAATATTACGATTATAACCCTGTCGCTTTTTTTGCAATAATAAAACCATCGCAATAATTTCTGCATTTACAGTATTAATTTAGGGTATGGTGATCCAGTCGATTTTGAGGTTAAAATGTTGAAGGCAACTGACCAAAAATGGAATATTGTGCATGAAAGAATTTTTTGGTTAACTTCAAGGAAATTTTACTGCAATTTAACCTTAGTGTTGATTGATTGGTTAGCCGAAGAGAAGTCAATGGTATTTGGTATGCATTTATATTGGCATTTACACTTTTCAGAGGTTATTCAGGCCTGCACATTCAGTCATGTATAAAAATGAAAAGATGTGGTATGATTGCCAATGAAACAACTCTCCACAAGAGACAAAATGACATAGAAATTAACAACTATAGGTCGCCGTACGGCCTTCAACAATGAGCAAAGCCCATACCGCATAGTTCAAAAAATGAACGTATTACAAATATGTAACACATCAACAAACGACAAACACTGAATTACAGGTTCCTGACTTCGGACACGGCGCATACATACAGAATGTGGTGGGGTTCAACATGTTGGCGGGATCCCAACCCTCCTCTAAACTGGGAGAGTGGTGTAACAGTACAACATAAGAACGAACTATAAAATCAGTTTAAAAAGGCATAACTCATCAGATGGATACAAATAGAAATACTACACAGAGTTGACTTGACCGGGTACTTGTATATCCCAACAACAAAAGACCCTTAGTACAGATCTGAGAGAACTAGCAGTTACTGACAGGTTCATTGACATTGAATGTTCTGCATAGTTGACACGTTAAAAGATTGCATTTCTATTTAAACATTTGCAGTATACTAAATAACATAAGGGCGTGACAAAGCTCGGTGTCAACAGGTAATACTTATGATTAAACAGATGAAATGTCTAGCAAAATTTCGAAAATATGTTTTATGCTTTTCAGTATTTTACTAATAGATTTACTTAGTTTTTTATCAGTCTGAAATTAATTTTTGAATAAACTTTTAATTTTTGCCCTAAAATCTGAACATTTTTAAATGTTGTGATAAATTGATGAAGGCATATGTTAAAATTTCTAATTGTTTCAGTTAAAGAAGATTTTAATAGATTGCATCATAAGTGGTGTATTTGTGATGTCAGTAATGTAGGGAAGTTCATTATAAACTGAATTTTGGCATAACTTTGCAAAATTTCTGACAGCTTTTTGAAAAAAATTAATAGTGGCCACCCACACCAACAAATATTTATGTTAAAATATTCCTCATACACCATATTTTACTTTTCACCATAATTTCAATAGGCGAGGGGTGGAGCCACATATGAAATCTTTAAATAAGGTTAAAAAAGTGACAAATATCTTGAAAAAAAATATGATTTGGTGAATCAACTCATTTGTCTATCTATTGAGATGAAGAAACCATATTCTGAGTTCATTACTTTGAAGTTAATTAAGTTCTAAAAATAGTCTGAAATTTGCATTGGAAAATGGACTTTTAAATGTTATTGTCTACCAAGTTTAAAGCAAGATGAAGGGAATTTTAAAGTCATGATGAACTACTGATATGATATATATATACATACCATTATCTTAGTCTATCCATATCATTGATTTTGCCATATCCAAGGATTTGTATAATAAGAAGGTTCTTTTACTATACAAATCCTTGCCATATCTATCTGCAAATGTGCACCCCCCTAGTCACTGTTTTATGCGATTAATGTATTGGGTTTCATAGCTTAAAATACATAATGGCATCCTTAATTGCCACCAATTGTTTGTGGTCGGAATTTGTAGAATAAACAATGTTTTGCCAAAATCAACAATAATCCTTAAAACTTTTAAAACAAAAAACCCAATAAAATAAACTAAATAATAACAAACCTTGTCATGTGAAGAACTGTGTTTACATTAGAACAAAATATTGGGGCCAAAATGGATCATTAATAGGTTCTGTGATAAAAAAAAAACAACTCTAGAAAGAATAGTATATTGACTAAGGTTCTTAGTGTGAGAAAGGACTTTTAAACAGTATAATTCAAATCCTAAAACAGGCATATAAATCATAACAAAGACAGACATATGATATACTACTTTCATCCATCCATTCACACAACTGTCATTCTGATTGGGAATGATTCATCAGAAAACTAATATAATCATAAGTCAGTTGACCTGTTATGTACAAAGAGGGATAACTCGAACATTTTTTTTACATTCATATCAGAGCATATAATCAGAACATCTTAATTTATATTTAATGTATCTAATTCTTATTAGTATAGGCTTGGGTAAAGATTTTTTTTATGTATCACATTATGGTAAGACTACTGCTTATACAGCGATTGACGAATATATGTAACTGTTACTTCAATTTTAATTTTGGTATCTTTTCCAAACCTGAGACTACTATAACACATGTGTATAGTAGTCTCAGGTATACTACAACCAGGGACTTTCCCTGCTACAACTGAGAACAAATTGACATACGAATATAACTGGCAATACTTCTAACAGTCAGATATATTTACAAACAAAGGAAGAAAGATAAGTTACCGATCACGATGTCAGTGGCGTCACCTTTATTCTGATATTGGCGAATTTCTGATTTTTTTTTACCAAATTATAAACTCCAGAAAATCGTCCAGAGAACTGTCAAAAATTTCATGAATAAAATATGATTTTTTATAACACTTTTAATCAAAAAATTATGATTTTTTTTTATATCTTTTGTCTTACTTTTTAATCAAACTGCGCATGTACGGTATTGGAATTTCTTTTTACAAACAACTTTCATTTAGTTTCAAGCAGAGGAAATCTGAAGAAAATACAAAGTGTATCATGAGAATGATTGTTAGTTAAAACGATGTCTGTCTGGCAGGGTTCATCTTACCTTGACCTCATGTGCATGGATTTTAGTTGATGTTAATATTTCATTGGTTTGTCAGTCAATCAGATATATAAAGCAATTATAGGTCAACTTTATTTAATTGGTGCCTCGAATGATTGTAAGGTAAACTGGTCTGTCTAGCATGCCATGCATTGGGTTGTTTGACCTTAACCGCATTATTATACTTCAATTTTGATTTTTTAAAAAGCAGGCGAGACTTTTCAGCGTGTGCACGCGTGTTTAGCATAAGCTATAAAGATCCCGAATATGTGAATCAACTCTAACAAGAAAACCAACGACCTGATTTGTGACAAAACAATACACTAAAAAATAATTATGACAGACAACAACCAACGACAAAAAATGAACAACAGAATCCTGAATTGGGACATCACATCATGAAAGAATGTGACGGGTTTAACATGTTTGTCAGCCCCTAACCCACCTCCTTACCTTGGACAGTTGTGTAACAGTAAACGATAAAAAGGCTCGCTTCATTAGATATGTCGTTAAACTTTACGGGACCGATAAGAAAGCCACGCAAAGGTTATTTCCCTTTAAGTTTTTGTTAAACTTACACAATTTTCAAAACGTTTTCAATACTCACTAAAATTTAAAGCTTGGTATCGGCATTTTAAGTCTGTAGCATCATTATGTCATATTTCTGGCCATCTAATTACCACATATAATTATATGCTTAAAGATGGCGCCACCGCAAGTTTGAAACATTTAGGAAAAAATATTTGTAACCCCTCCTAAAGATGATCATTCATAACAAAAACAAAAATTCTTTAAGAAGTTAGAGTTTGCATTCTCTTTCAAATACAAACTATTTCGTTGTGTTTATTAAGGTCCTTCGAAGCAAAATTATACAATAACATGTAAAGTTCAAGATTGTGGCAAAACTGTCAACAAAAAGTAAAGCGCCTAATACAAGCGAAGTTTGATAGATGTTTGTAAAATTTTATAAAACCATATAGCCTATCAGTTATGCTCTTTAATAACAACACTCAATTTGGTTTCAAAACACAATTTTCAGAATTGCAAAAATACCTAAAATAATATCCAAATCCTTCTAACTTTGCAACCTTAGTTTCTTTATAATTTTAAAATTCATAAACGGGAAATTCAGAAAGGTTTGTTATTTATCATGTCAGTACCGAAGTACTGACTACTGAGCTGATAATACCCTTGGGGACTGATAGTCCACCAGCAGAGATATCGACCCAGTTCTGTAAAAAATGTCAAATTTGTCAAATATAGAACTGATCAGTTTATTTCATTACAGAACACTGCAAGAGAAGCGAAAGATACCAAAGGAACATTCAAACTCATAAGTCGAAAAAAAACCGTCGCCAGGGCAAAAAAGGAAAAAGACATACAGACAAACAATAGTTCAAAAACACAACATTGAAACATTGAAAACTAAGGAATGAACAACACGAAGACCACCAAAAAAAGGAGGGGTCTTAGGTGCTCCGGTAGGGTAAGCAAGATCCAGCTCCACATGTCGCTCCCGTCAGGTTGATCATGTTCACATACGGGGAAAGATTAGATATGTATTTATCATATACTTAGAACAAATAACTTATACATTTTACAGTATGGTAGAACCATTGAATTTATGTAAATTCATTATTTTCCATAATAGTGCTAAGTGGGCTGATATGTACCGATTATTAGGTTGTCTTTATTGTAAAATATCAGCTGCGAGTCACAATTTTAGTGAAAATTATAACAAAGTAGGACAGACAAAATATTAGGAAACAGGAAAATCTATTTTGAATATTGCAAAACAAATGATACGATAAAATGCATTTTTTTCAGAGTTCAAAAAAATAGTTTTTGTATGTATTACTTTTTCTGCTGAAGTATATGATAAATAGATCATTACATGTCATTTATTCATATCAGAATCTTCATCAGTCTTCGTTTTTTCGTCAATATAAAAATATGTTTTGCTGTTGTTTTTCTCCTTTGTTGAGCATATGATTAAAGATTTCATATCGAATGTATTACGTTTGGCGTCCGTTGTAAACTTTTCACTTTTTGAACTTCTACTTGAGAACCGCTTAAAAGGATCAATATATTAAACTGTTATTTTTCTCCATTGTTGAAGTATATGATAAAAAGATCATAATATGTCATTTTTCATATCGGATGTATTTCAGCCCTTGGTCAATATCAGCCCTCGAGCTCTTGGGCTGAAATTGAACCTTGAGATGATAATACAACTGATATGAAAAATGCCATGTAATAATCTTGTGATATCAGGAGAGGGGGGTGACACGGGGATGTTCATTTCCCAAATCCTTCTTTTTTGGTGAAATTTTTCCTATTCCCAAATTTTTAAGACCATTTTCCCACTTCCTACTTTTTTTCCAATTCTCCCAAATCCCAGATTTTGGTTTTCCATAATGCCCTATTTGGAGTCATCCAGAGCTGTCTTCTTGTCTTGTTTGTTCTTAAGTATGTACAGAACTTATGAATAAACACATATTTGCCTTATCTATACTTTACTCGTCCAGATTCTTACTACAACCTCAAAATACAATGTCATTTAAAGCTTTCGTGCAAAAACTATAGGAAAGAAAACAGCATTCCTGGATGACTATGAAAATAAATTCCTTCAATGCTCAAAGCAACTCCCGTTTAGTTAGCAGAACACAAAACTTAACTGGACACAAAACCAACGAAACACAAAACCAACGAAACACAAAACCAACGAAACACAAAACCCAAAGGAGGGATTCTTCATATCAGACACAAAGTGTGATACAATTGATGAACAAGAATTACTAGTTTACAAGCATGACAAATATTGATTCCAATTGATACGTCGATACTACTGTCTGTTGAAGTATGAAATTTAATCATACCCCGTGACACCCTCATTATTTCCCTCTAGAAGTCATGGAAAAGGCCAACCTCTCTATTTTCCCCCAAATGTTTCAAATTAGGGTTCAACTCTTTTGAACATAGCGCCACTCGAAACCTTGCGCATGTTTCTCCTATATAAGACCTATACAGCCATACCCCTGACACCCTTCATTATCTTTTATCTAGAAGCCATTGAATAGCCCCGTGTTTTTCCAAATTTTTCGAATGTCGAGCCCTAGCTTCAGATTTTTGAACATAGCGCCACTTGAAACCTTGCGCAAACGATGCGCCTGTTTCTCCTCTACAAAACCTTTATATCTATACACCGTGACACCCCTCATTATTTTTCTCCAGAGGTCATATAATAGGCCCCCACCCGTTTTTTCCCAAATTTTTACCGAACCCTAGATTCTGATTTTTAAACATAGCGCCGCTTGAAACCTTACGCAAACGATGTGCTTTGTTTCTTCTCTACAAGACCTATATAGCCTTATCTGTGACACCCCTCATTATTCTTCTATAGAAGCTTTGGAATAGGCCCTGGTTTTTTTTCTCAAAAATTTTCAAATTTCGAGCCATAGTTTAAGATTTGTGAACATAGCGCCACTCGAAACTACGCACAGACGATGCACCTGTTTCTCCTCTACAAGACCTATATAGCCAATAAATCAAGAGTAAGTAAATTTTGGCTCAAAATGGTCTTTATTTTTCAACTGATTTTTATAGTTCGTTCTTATGTTGTATTGTTACACCACTGTCCCAGGTTAGGGGGAGGGTTGGGATCCCGCTAACATGTTTAACCCCGCCACATTCTCTATGTATATGCCTGTCCCAAGTCAGGAGCCTGTAATTCAGTGGTTGTCGTTTATACGGTATGGGCTTTGCTCATTGTTGAAGGCCGTACGGTGACCTATAGTTGTTAATTTCTGTGTCATTTTGGTCTCCTGTGGAGATTTGTCTCATTGGCAATCATACCACATCTTCTTTTTTATATATATTTTACATTGGCAATCATACCTAATCTTCTTTTTTATATATATTTTATAGTACGACCGCAAAAAATTTCTTGGGTTCGTATTATGCTGTGATATCGTCGTCGTCTGCGTCGTCATCGTCGTCCGAAGACACTTTTGGTTTCCGGACAATATATTAAGTTTAAGTGAATGGAAATTTAACAAAAGGTTCAATACCACAAAAGGAATGTTGGGATTGATATTGGGGATTTTGGTACCAACAGTTGAGGAATTAGGGGCAAAAAACAAGCATTTTTGTAGCTTCCGTACAATTATAACTTGTTTGTTAGTGTATGGATCTCTCTGACATTGTACCACAAGGTTCCATATCACAAAGGGAAGGCTGGGATTGAGTTTGGAGGCAATTGCCCCAAACATGCAGGGAAATGGGTGCAAAAAGGGACCAAAAACAAGCATTTTTCTAGATTCCAAATAATAACGTGTGTTTAAGTAAATGGATCTCTTTAAAGTTGTACTACAAAGTTCCATACAACAAAGGGAAGGCTGGGATTGAATTTGGGGTAATTACTCCAAAGGGAAAGGGGAGGGGGGGCGTCGTAAACATGTTGGGTGGTCCAATTTTTTTAAGGGGTTCATATTTTATTTGAAGAAATCTTCAATTACATTATATTGCGCAATAGATTTTTAAGATCTTTGACCACATTTATTTTGTGCCAGAAACCTATAATATGTCAAAAATTTGATCACAATCCAAATTCAGACAGTATCAAGCTTGAATATTGTTTCCAAATTTGCCCCAACTGTTCAGGGTTTGACCTCTTCGGTCGTATCAGGCTGCGCTCATCGAAGCATTTTAATCTATCATTAAAAGTTTCATCTCTGGTAATTTGTTTGTTAGTTCAATTAAATAAAGACACCAAAGGTGTTATTTTTTTAGGAAAGGACTACTTTTACGTCATAAATTAGTATTGAATGATACACTGAATAGGGATGTGGCTTGTTTAGAGTTGGGAGAGGGTAGGATCTCTATACCCAAACTTTGGACCTCACATTGTCATTTGTAGAAGTTTCGTAAATTTACCCACCTGGATCTTTTGGATCCAGGCAACTCTAGGCTATTTTCTAACATTTATACCTAGCGTCGACAAAAGCTTTGCCGTAGGGAATTATAAACGAATTAAAGTTGAGAGGGGTATGGTCTCCATATCCAAACTTTGGACCTCAGTTTTAGATGTTCCGTCACTTTACCCACTTTGATCTTTGGGTCCAGGCAACCTTAGGCAATTGCCTATCATTTGAACCTGATGTGGACAAACGTTTTGCTTTATGGATTTTTACGTATTAAAGTTGGAGGAGGGTAGGCCGATCTCTATACCCCATCTTTGGAACTCAGTTGTAGAAGTGCCAGTTTAGATCCAGGCAACTGAAGGCCATTTTCTATCATTATCACCAAGCGTAGACAAAAGCTTTGTCGCATGAAATTTTAAACGAATTAAAGTTGGGAGAATATGGTCTCCATATCCCAACTTTGGACCTTAGTTGTAGAAGTTCCTTAACTTTACCCACCTGGGTCTTTGGATCAAGGAAACCTCAGGCCATTGCCTATCATTTGTACTTATTGTGGCCAAAAGCTTTGTTTTAGGAAAGCTTTACGAATTAAAATTGGGAAAAGGTAGGCTGATCTCTAGACCCCAACTTTAAAAATCAATTGTAGAAGTGCCGTAAATTTACCCACCTGGGTCTTTGGGTCTAAGCAACCATAGGCCATTGCCTATCATTTGTTTCTAGTGTGAAGAAAAGCTTTGCCGAAGTGAATATTTTCAAATTAAAGTACGATGGGTTAGGGTTAGGGGACACCACCAATCAGACACATCATGACCATTCATGCATTTTAACCATTCTTTTTTTAAATTATTTTTGTGAGTTTTTTCATCATCCAACATTATGGTCATATCCCACTTCCTTCTTTTTTTCCCTTCTTTTTCCCAGATCCCACATTTTTTACACCCTATAGCCCACATCCCAAAAGTATGTCACCCCCTCTCAGGACACTAGACAAAATCATACAAGGCACCCCAAAACGGAAAAGGGGAATTTGTCAAAAAAGACAACAACATATGTATTTACTGAGAGTAAATAAATGCAATTTTTATTTATTTTCTCAATTAAAACGTACATGTTTACCGCCATATTTGCCGTTGTGAACTTTGTAAATATTACAAAAATATTTAGAACTTTACATGAATAAACAAGTTTTAGAACATACATTTAATGAACACTCACATACTTAAAACGAATAATGAAAACTTCTTAATTTTGCTATTCATTTATATTAGGCTGAGACAGGTCGTATCTGACATCTTGTCAGTACATGTATCTATATCAATACGAATGAATACCTTCGCACTTGCATGCAGCGGTTACTGCATGTACCGCTAAAGTCTCTTGTAACTGTCTTGATAATCTATTGTAGTTCTCTATTTTATCATCTATGTCTGGTTTATTTTCCTTACAACTTTCATTCCTACTTAAATATTTTTTTTAGTTTTACCGTATTTGAAGAAAATTTTTGTTATAACTTTAACTTTTCGTCGTTAGTAAAAAGTAAAAAAAAAATACCGAACTCAAGGAAATTTCAAATCAAATTGTAAAATCAAAAACTCAAACACATCAAACGAATGGAAAACAGCTGTCATATTCCTGACTTGGTACAGGCATTTTCTTATTTAGAAAATGGTGGATTAAACCTGGTTTATAGCTAGATAAACCTCTCACTTGTATGACAGTCACATACAATTCCATTATATTGACAACAATGTGTAACCAGCTGAACACTTAACTCTATTTACTCCATTTTGGATTCGAAACTTTTTCCGTATATAGGTCCTCACGATAAAGCTATTTGATTTACGAAACATTCATATAGGTTAATCGTCGGATATTTATTTTCAGTGTCTTCAGCCATTCAGGAAGTGGATATATTGTAGAAAAGCATAAACATGATCAGACATTTTTAAAAAATGTTTCACGACACAAAATAAGAGGGCTCGAGTAACCCTTATACACTTTAAGAAATAGACGTATAGACGTAGTATGCATGTTACCCTTCAGATTATTCTTTTCCATAATAACAGTCCTTCAGCTCTGTTATAAGTTCATCTTTAATACATTAATCAGTCCTCTATTTTACATATTTCCGGAGAAATGACTGAAAGCTGTATTTAACTGAATACACTCAATCTAGGATAAAACCATGTCAACAAAGGAGTGTGGGGAGGGGTGTGATTAGATTTGGTTAAAAATTATAGTGCTATAAAAGTATTGTTCAAGGAGTCCATAGAAACTCAATTGATCAGAACATGCTTTCAACATACACATTTGCATATGATGGAACATAACATTGTGTCAACTTCACGTTATATATAATAAACCGAATCAGAGGAGTTGTGATAATGATTTCCTTCATAGAAGGTTGCTGTTTCCAAAAAAGATGGTTGACATTTTAGGAATATGGGTTTCACAGATGACGACGGATATGTTCCAATTGTCGTAACTACAATCCCGTTCTCTTCTCCCCGAATGTGATCTACAAAAGTATACTTATTAACGGATTTGTACTTACATGAGCTACTAGACCGATCACCCCTTGTTTTGTTTTGAAAGGGCTCGTGTTGCTATTGCATACGTTTTAAGTGTCATTCTGTGTGCTTTATTAATTTTTCAATATCTATTTTGTTTTTACCGGTGACAGTCTTGTCCATCCTAGGTCAATTTTCAGGTTTAGCACATTTACATGACCGATGGTTTACGAATTAAGTGATGTCTTAAGATTGGAGTCAATTACCAATCCGCTATTCTTTGATGCTGTATCACTGGATATCGCTTTTTGACTTATTTTGATAGGAGTAATACAACGTTTAGGACATATGTTACTATTCCGGCGTACCTGATTCCAAAAAAGTCAGATAAGCCACTTCAAAGACACGATCCTAAGTAATATAAAAAGTTTCGATAACGAGTGTGTATATGTGCTTATCGACATTGTATAAAAGTTTGACCGGCAGACTATTCCAAATTTAACATCCGTAAGAAACGGATAAGTCCGATTGAGCTGCTAGCTTGAAATAGATTTTCGAGGAATGCTTTTAAAGTAAAGAACTCGTGTCGCCTTCTCTCCCCCACTCAATAATTTTCAGTCTTTATAATTATTATCACAACAAAAATATCCTTATTGTTGCTTTTTGTTTGTTTTCAGCATTATTTCCCTATCAAGTAATCACAATCGATTTCATATAATCCTGTTAAACACATGTTTGTATTCGCAATTCCAGGTACACACATTGATTGCATGATATAACAAGCAAAATGGAAGACGTTTGTGATGTAGAAATAAGAATTGATTTCTTGGTCGGTAAGTCTAAAATTTTTGTAATACATTATAATGCAATAGTTTTGTGTATTGCATTGACATAAAGCTACATATATGTTTACATCAGCATTGCATACAATCAAAATATGTATTAAAAAAGAATCAGGAAATAATCGATGAATTGCTTGTTTTGGACTTTGCTACACATAATAATGAAGTTGAATAGAACTGGAGAATTATAACGAAAATGTGTTTATACAATAATTTTGCTTGCTTTTGATTTTACAAATGTCGGTAATTCAGAATAAGAAATAACTTAAAATATTAAATATATATTAGTTTGAAAGCTCAAATAGTAATATTAATTGTGTTCAATGTTCAAACCTTTACGGAATCATTCTATTATTCACTGACTTTATTTTGAATTTTTTTTCCAGCGAAAAAATACGAAAGACAATTGTGATAATACGTAAGGTATTTTGAGCTATCTAAGTCTATTTTTATACATTACTTTAGTGTAGTTTTCTATTAGAATCTTTTGCTGAAAGTTATTGCTTTAATTATGAATAACAATGTATTATTTGAAAAGTAAACAACTATATACATCATAGAACAGCTGTTAGTTTTGAAATAATCAACGAAGTAAATGTTTTTGTGTATTGGGTTTTGATACTGAAGCAGAAACAGTTGAGCTTGTCAGAAATTGATTTGATGATAATTTCTGTTTTTCCTCATTGCTGTAGTTTGAATAACTGTGTTTATCTAGTTCTGATGAAAAGTTTTTGGAACAGTGCCTAACAATTTTCTTAAAAACTGATTAGCACATAAAACATACAATAGCGATGATGCAGGCGCTAAAGGCAAAAATAAAGTAATACAATTTCAACACTATTTGGAACTCTATCAAACAATTTGCACATTCCGTGTTTGATAATAATGAGGCTTTGATGAATAGTTTTATCACTTAAATTGACATCGCCTTACTTATCTTTCTATCTATGTTAATAAAGAAGGAAATTATCATCAAACAAACATAAGTTGTTCATAAACAGTTAACATAATAGAAATATCTTATTCTGCTGTTTTTTCATAAATATTAAACTGTCAAGCAAATACAATCGATTTCATCTAATCTTGAAATCTTATATATACGTTTCAATCGTAGTTCTTGTTACACAAATTGAATGCAGGATGTAAAGAGGAAAATGAAAGACTTGTGTGATGTAACATAAGGCATTGATTTTCTTGGTCGGTAAGTATATATATATTTGTGTCATTCATAAATACTGTAATAATGCTGTGTATTAATAATCAATGAATTCCTTGCAATGTCAAACTGTGGAACTTTGCTATACATTTTCATATTTAACATTATTTTAATATACGCAGGACAAGTAAAGTTATGATAAAGCAAATATCACTAATTATAATATTTTCAAATAATTGAATCACACACACACACACACACAGACAGCCACAGACACACACACAAGTAAATATGCATATATACATCATATTACAAGTGTCCATTCTTATGATCGGCGATCACAATTGTTTATTTTGGTCGTATTGTGATGTCACGGTAATTCGAATAATAGATTTAGACAAACATGACAAAACAGGAGAAATGTAAACACAATTTTGGTATACACAAATTATACATGCTCTCAATGAAAAAAGTTTTAAATTGAAAATAACAAACAAATTATAATATTTGATCATTACCGTTTAAAACCTCGGACATGCATATCGCTTTTGTTAAATGCGTTACCGAATAATTCAATCATACTACAGCTTTAACTTATAATTTCAGCGAGATAACATGGAAAACACTTATGATGTTGCGTAAAGTTTTATTAATCTGTGTAAGTCTATTTTTATATGAGAATATAGTGCAGCTTTATCGCAAACAGTAATGAAATAATTATGAAATATGTAAACATATATTAACACCAAACAACTTAGTTTTGAAATAATCAATGAAACCAATGTTTTTGTTATGACATTTGATAATCAAGCAGAAACAGTTAGCACTAGGGATAATATAATGATAATTTCTGTCTTTTGTCATTAATATAGTATTCGTTGCTTAGTTTATAACTTCTGTGCCAGTTCAACAGACTGATAAACATGACAAATAAACGAAACAAACTGTAACATTGTTGAAGGCACTACATTCAACACTATATCAGTTTGATCTATTTACTTATTGTGTGCTATAAAATATATTATTTATTTAGCAACTATTTGAATGTGTTATAAAAAAATAGTATAACTTAGAATTCATTTTTTCTTTCTATACCATGAATGTACTATATTGACTAGAACTCTAACGAAAAAAAGGAAAATTCCTTATTTAATACATATCATGTCATGATAACTATAATTCTATCACATGTATTGATACGGACTGACTTATCTACCTACCATTTAAGGCTAATACAGAAGAAAGTGGATTGGTAAAAAGGTCGTAAAGTCATCCGACGGTCATTCATAACCTCAGTTTATTAACGCAGAAAATATCGACGTCATGTAGATATATTATGCAAACTAAATACGTATGAAAATTTTTCTTCGTTCTTTTACCGCCAAATATACAAAACATACCTATTGATTAATCGGATTTAGGGTCGGGAAGTGAATAGAAAATGAATAGAATGAAGTTAATAGTAAATTGGAAATCCCTTATATGATATATATTTAACACAATAACCCAAGGTCAGTCCCCTTTGTAAAACAGTGCTGAACAGTGGTTGAACCATTTTTGGTGCCAAAGGACCCATCTCCTCTCGCCAAAAATCAAATGGTCGTCTTCTTTGCGTTAATGTATACATATATGAATAACCGTGTAAAAGAGGGACGAACAATTTAGGCTTAAAAAGTGCGAACTTTTAAAATTACTAAATACATTCTAAAACTGAAACCTCAAAAAGTTAAGAATATAAAAAGGAGGAAATACAATACATCATTAAATCAACTTCCCTTTTGATTATCGATTCGGTGTTAACCTTTAGGAAATACACACATATTTTGTTATTTCCTATAAAACATCGGTTATGTAAACTTTATTCGACACGTGTTTTGCATGAGGGTCTGGATGGAGGTTTTCCATTCTGGAATTTTTCATTGTAATGACATTTTGTATTTTCTTTATTGTGGCCTATACTTATGTCATCTTTATATAGTTTCACCCCATTAGTATGTGTTCCTTATGTAAAATGGGACCCTTTAACTTCTTCGTATTTACCGTAAATTCATAAATTATTGCGGGCATTTATCATCAAGATTTTCGAAGAATGGACAACAGAGGGAGATTTATTATTACGATTTTTGAAAAAGCTGCATTCATATATATTTAGACCTCTCTACCAAATCATAGGTTTGAACGTTGTTTTCAATTTAGATTTGTTTATATTTTTTCGTTTGGACTTGTATTATATTTTCCTTCGGGGTTATATGATCAGTTCATCCTATTTCGACTCTTCAAAATTCAAGAGTCTATCCTAAATTGAGGTAAATTATATGGCCTTCCAAATACCGTTTCGATTCCTAACATGACTGAAGAGACATTAATTGTCGAAATCCGGATATGGTGTACAAATTTTTGCACCTCATGTTTGCGGTATACCATCTTTGCCGCAAGTTTATTGTTTTCTGTTTTCATATTAAATTGATAATTAAGATCCATTTTTACATCTGGTGATACGTTTATTTGTCAATCGCCAATGGCAGTCAGCAGGGTTTAAGAGCATCAGCTGTTCGACCTGTTAGTCAAATGCGTTTTGTTGAAATATACTTTTTCACTTTTTTGGTCTTTTGGAAAATGTTGTTTTTGCTGTATTTAGACCCCTCTACCAAGACATTTGTTTTGCATGCACACGTATAACATTTGCGGTTTTTTATCCAACGCAATCATAGATTTGAACGTTGTTTTCAATTTAGACTTGTTTATATTTTTTTCGTTTGGGCTTGTATTATATTTTCCTTCGGGTTTATATGATCAGTTCATCCTATTTCAACTCTTCAAAATTCAAGAGTCTATCCTAAATTGAGGTAAATTATATGGCCTTCCAAATACCGTTTCGATTCCTAACATGACAGAAGAGACATTAATTGTCGAAATCCGGATATGGTGTACAAATTTTTGCACCTCATGTTTGCGGTATACCATCTTTTCCGTAAGTTTATTGTTTTCTGTTTGGTATTAAATTAATAATTAAGATCCATTTTTTACATCTTGTAATACGTTTATTTGGCAATTGCCAATGGCAGTCAGCAGGGTTTAAGAGCATCAGTTGTTCGACCTGTTAGCCAAATGCGTTTTGTTAAAATATACTTTTTCAATTTTTTGGTCTTTTGGAAAATGTTGTTTGTGCTGTATTTAGACCCCTCTACCAAGAAATTTGTTTTGCAAGCACACGTATAAAAATTGCGGTTTTTATCCAACGCAATCATAGGTTTTAACATTGTTTTCAATTTAGACTTGTATATATATATATATATATATATATATATATATGTGTGTTTATGTGTGTGAATATATCAGATGTCATTATGCAAGTTCTATTTATTGCGATACTCACGCCGTCGCATTATTCGCATTAAGCAAATTTAAACCTTGCAATACTTTCTTAAGTTACAATATCTAACCGTGACGTATGAATAATCTATCCGATTTAATTGAAAGTTTTCCAAACCCTTAACTGTTACAATAAACAATTAGATAAATAATTGAATCAATATTACTGTTTGTCCACAAAAATGATATATTATATTAATAAAAACAATTGGAGCTTTATGTTTTTAAAGGTTTTTGGATGGTGTTTTCCTTTCAAATTGAAATGTCCAAGCGAATCACAGTGGTCTTTGAGAGCCAGAACATTCTGCCCATCAGATCCATCAAAGTATTCCTGCATTCAGAATGATCTGACTGGAGGATTTACTGAAGATTGTTCAGTAGTCGAATTTGAAAGAGGAGGTACGTTTCTACAGTATATTTTTAGCGGACGACAAATGTATAATGTAAAGGAAGAAATATGCGTATACAACTGTTTATGTAGATACCATTTTACTTACATAAGCAACAAGACGGCTGCCACATGATGAGGCGGATCTTTTTAACCTTCCGAAATACCTGAAATCATCCCCTGTTTTTGCTGCGGTTTGTGTTGCTCAGTCATTAGTTTTCTATGAAGTGTATATTGTTGTTTGTTTGGGTTTTTTTTTACCATGGCGTAGTCAGTTTATTTACGACTTACTTATGAGTAAAATTTTTTTCTTTAATGGAATTATATTAAAAAATATTATAAATTCGTATTAACTGATTACAACGGTTTATAAACATAATTAAATTTGTGACACATATAACATTTTCAAAACCAAACCTCTCCTAGTAGCACTTCCTTGTTAGTTTGCTGTCTTCCTGTATATAGAAAAATATTCGGTAAACAAATATCACAACAAACATAGTCTATTAATGGCATCTTAAAATCTATATATTTTGTTAATGACTGGCGATTTTAACTATTTTTATGTGTAGATGATAGACATGGTTTGAAACATAGGGCAAAGCCCTTGGGTGCACTACAAAGGTTTTACCTGCAAATAATGAATATATGAGATGGGCGTGACACTTTTTCAAATCTAAAATTTGACATTGAGTTCAAATATGAAGGTCAGGGCTCATTTCAATGGTGCATGGCACAACATCTTGTGGTGATGCACAACTATTACAAATATCAAAGCCTATTAAGAGGATAACATAGTGATGTTCCGGACACGGAATCGTCCCACACAATCAATGTTGTTTACATAGTCGTCAAAGGTCAAGGTCACAGGAAGGTCATAATGATACTCGAAACACCATCTTTCGGTTAAACAATATCATAACAACAATAATATCAAAAGATAGAAAATATTTTGTACACAAGGATGTATATGAAGAAGAATATATACAGAAAGAGGAGGGTGATCGAGAAGAGTATACACAAAAAAGAGAAGGATGATGAAGTATATAAAGACGAAAGTGTAGACATAACAGTACAAAACAAATTAATGATTCGAAATTGATTATGTAATAAAAAGTAAAATTAACAAAAATACCGAACTCCAAGGAAAATTCAAATCAAATGGCAAAATCAAAGCTCAAACACATTAAACGAATGGAAAACGACTGGCATATTCCTGACTTGGTACAGACATTTCCCTAGGTAGAAAATGGTGGATTAAACCTGGTTTTATAGTTAGCTAAACCTCTCACTTGTATGACAGTCGTATAAAATTCCATTATATTGACAACAATGTGTGAACAAAACAAACAGACATAATAGGTAAAAATGTCAAAAATAGGGTTCAACATTGTGATATATTCTTAATCACATAAAAAAGACTAATATTATTGAAAGCTTAATTCCTACGGTTAGAAAACTGGTAGTCTTATTCGAAAACAAGAGGGTTATATCAAGTATTCCTAGAGAGTTAGCTTATTATACTTATAAACTATTTTTTATCATTAACAGGCACAAAGACAATCTTACGTGGTAACTTTGATGCGGGACCGTGTTCTAAAGACCGATATCAACCAGGCCACATGAAGTATTCAACAAACGTTAGCAGTGGATGTGTATTTACTAAATCGCTATGTAGCGAGGAAGGCCAAATCCTATTCGATCAAGGAAGTCCTACTCAAGATGTTGAGTGCAGATGTGACTATACAGAAAACTACGACTTCATTTTTAGACAAAATAATTCTAGGTATTGCAAACCTTCTGAAGATGATTGTGCTTGCTTTAAAAAGCAGTGTCTGACTAATTACGTACTTTCATCAGGTATAGTTTTATTTATTTGTTAAATCAAAATTCTTACAGTTGTAATTGCAAGACAGTTGTGCGTATATATTTTAATGTTGCTAAGTATAACATGTTTAATTTAATAAAACTTATCCAAATTACTTATTTAACTAATATCATTATTAAATCAATTGCTTGGTACATGTATTGGGAAATCAGTCGGGTTTTATTTATTTGATGTGTTATGCAAAAACTCTTTCTTGCTTGCCGAATCACCCTCTCTATACATGTTATATATAAACACACATATATTTTTAGATTATGCGTGCATTTTAACTCCAGCAATAACAAATGAACCACTGCTTGAAAAACCTAGGTGAGTTAGCCAAATGCAAATTTTAACTTGTGACCAGCTGATTTTTTAGTAGAGTAAATCCAATACATATATAACTAGTGGTCTTATTGTTGAATATACTTTGATATGAATTACCATTTAATGAGTTAAATCTAGATTTTGGAGAATTACTCTTAAATATTTTAAACTTTTGGGACATGAAATCTTATCGTTAAATAAAAAAAAAACACTGAGGAAGGCAAATCGAACTGTACATTAGACATACAAAAAACATATGTCGTAACAGAAGTGAAACGGAAATTGTGGCTGATAACGACAGTTTGAAATGAAGATACAGGCCTTTTTAACTATCGTCGAAAATTATGATGGACAGAAACAAAAGATAACTGAAAAATACTGTTCACACACACCTCATTAAAGCTTGGTTAAATATATATGAAGATGCTCTTTTTTCAACTATGAACTTGGTCGTTTTATCATTTTAAGTTCAGTACGGACCGAATATATTTATGATCCTCCGTGCCATTGATGAGTTTTAAAGGCTAGCAAGTTGGTAATGTTGACAACCGTTAGAACGGTGATGTTAATTATGACTTTGGAAAGCTGGTGATCGTAGTGAAACTATTTTTCAGAAACGAAACAGAAATCCTGTTGATTCCACAGAGTAATATCACAAAACGAGGTATACGTTTTATTCGAGAAATTTCCCCCGATACTTCTAAATTAGTTTGCATGTATTTAAAGGTAAACTTTATTAGATGTATGTTTTATATTTTTTTCAAGCAGAATTTCTAACGACTTTGTGATTGATTGATTGGTGTTTTTTTATGCCCATTACAGCATTCTTTGCTATATCGTGGTTGTCACTTTATATTTGTAGAGGAAGTTGGAGTGCTCGGAAATAACCACCGACCTGCAGTAGGAAATCTGGCAATCCTATGTATTCAATTAAGACCGGAGTCAAACACAACTGCTCAATAATAATAATAATAATAATAATAATAATAATAATAATAATAATAATAATAATAATAATAATAATAATAATAATAATAATTATAATTATAATAATAATATGTTTATGACTATTATTATTATTAAAGTGAAAGTAATAATAATGGAAACGAAATGGAATGTTTCCTTTTAGAAAAATTATTTTCAATTTCCCGGTAGATGTCTGTATACATTTTGTTGCAATTTTGAATATGAATTTGAATTTCTATGCCATTAAAATTGAACTTTCCTTAGATGACCAATTTTGCTATCATGCTCTGTTTACAGAGAGGTTTCATCTACCAACACGCACAGCAATTCTCCTCATTTTGATATTGATAATTGGTGAGTACAAAAACTATCCTTTGGACTGTTAGTTTATATATTACAAACACGCACATTTAAGCCTCGGTCACACCTTACCGGATAACACGAACGGACGCCTAACGGATGAAAATAAAAGTTGTCCGTTGACAAAATTGTAATCCGTTGGGAGTCCGTTGATGTACTGACCAAATAAAACGGACGCGTAACGAATGCATACCGGACACACCGGATATGCAACGTACGAGGAACGGAAACGTACCGGACAGAACGGATGTCGAACGTACATCCAACGGACGAGTACCGCATAAAACGGACACCTAACGGAAGTGTATCGGATAAATGGATGAACAAGATATACTGAAAAATTAAAGGCGACAATAATAATACATGTAAATCGCATAAATATTCAAAATAATTTCTGTGTAACTGGTTTTGGTTTGTTCTTCAAAATGCCGCCAAAGGGCAGTGTCTGGCCTGAATAAGATCTGCTTAATTGTGAAGACGTGCTCTTACTCTAGGATCGATTATGAATAATAAGAATTCATGAACCTTAAGAAATCTGACATACCGATAATTGGTTTTTCTTACACGAAACTTTCAATTGGCATTTATCCGTTTCAGATCCGTTCATCATTCGTTTTATCCGTTATACGTCCGGATGATGTCCGTTTCACATTCGTTCAGCACCCGTTTTATCCGTTAAACGTCCGGTAGAAGTCCGTTGATGAATTTATCTGCCAGACCTCCAACGGATGTATAACGGACACGTAACGGATACAAAACGGAAACGAAACGGACGAGTACCGTACAAAACGGACGCCTACCGGACGTTCAACGGACATTTCATCCGTTGGACGTCCGTTTAAAGTTTTGAACATGCTCAAAATTTTCCACCGGACAGAACGGACGTCGACGGATAAAACGTACGCTAAACGGACGTCTAACGGATAAGAATGGACGTCTAACGGACATGAACGGACTGAAATAAAGTTATCCGTTAGGCATCCGTTCGAGCTATCCGTTAAGGTGTGACCGAGGCTTTAACATTAACATTTCCTTATTAATGCAATATTTGATTACTTATTTAATTGCAGTTTATATGCAAACCTGGAAATTTTATCAAATGCAACAAATAATAACATGTAAGATTGATTCACAAATCATTATGTTCAATTCAATTAATTTTGACTAAATAAATAAATGTTATATTAATGGTATGGTAAAAAAAAAGTTACCATAAAATACATTTATTGTTAATAAAAAAAAAAATAACATAAAATCTTTTCAAACAAGGAAGAAATGAACACCAAAATATGCAATTATGAATCTCATTTAAATTCATACAATGCAGCATCAGAAAACAGAAATAATAACAAAAACCAAGCATAACACATTTTTCGATTTTGTTCTCAAAACCTCATTTTCTTCTGTTACAGTTGTTTTCCTGGGTCCATTTTGTCGTGACAAGGAGTTAGACAAGCTAATTGACCAGCACGTACGAAAAGGTATAACGCTTGATTTTAGATGTACAATTTTCATCCACATTATTTTCCACTCTTTATCATAAGTAATGTTCAGAAATATCAGTGTGGTTCGGTCACGAGTTGAATATTTTCGATATTTGAATTCTTTGATTAGTTATTCTTTTTATAAGGTTGATAATGAGCTTTTTAATGGAATTAAAGTAGAAAATGAAAGGAACTATATCTTTTTGTACGCATACACAATTTCATTTGATGCGACACCTATTGTTGTACAGTCCTACAACTATGTCCAAGAATTAGCATCAAAATGATGTTGGATGTAAAATCATCTTATCACCAACACCACTTAAAAAGCACAAAATTTTCAAATAAATTTGTCACTCCAATTATAGGTTAGTTAGTTGATGAATACCAAATGTTAAGTTTTCTTTATAATAGGTGGTAATTGTTGCATGAATTAATTAATAGTAAATACAAATGTGAATATTTAGTTAATTACAAATGTAAACATGTTCGGTGTGAGCCAAGGCTCCGTGTTGAAGGCCGTACATTGACCTATAATAGTTTACTTTTATAAATTGTTATTTGGATGGAGAGTTGTCTCATTGGCACTCACACCACATCTTCCTATATCTATGTAATACAAATTAAGAATTATAGGAAGACAAACAAACATTTCATTTTTTTTAATGTGTAGGGAAATATAACATCACAAATTTTCTTTCATCCTTTTCAATATTTAATTTCCATGATTAGTTATGAAAATGTTAAAATAATCAACATTTCAATTAATTTCATTGTTCCTGTCCTGCAATGGTAAGATCAAATACTGGACACATTGTGTATTATCATCTCTACTGTTATTACAAACTCATTTTTTGTTTTAAACATCTGTTTGTTAAGTAATATTATCTGACCCTTTATCAGCATCAGATGACAGATTTACAGCTTTAGTTAACAATTTTATAATTGAGAGAAGATATGACATTTTCACTCTGAAGGGTTTGGATGTAAGACATGTGAAATTATCGGTTTTTATTTCACTGGGAAATCACTGTAATCCATTCCATCAATGTAATAATATAGAAGTCCAAGTCCAAGTATATTCGGTATACACAGTGATTATAGTGATATGCCTGTCGGACATGGTTCATGTGACCGTGACTGCATTTCCATTGTTCATTGGTCAACATTACGTTTTGTGGGTTATATACTATAGGCAATTTATCAACACGGCGTATCAAATTATTGTTATGTATACAAGTTTCCTGGATAAGATAAGCCGATCATTACCTCATTTTATATGATTCATTTGCCAAAGACAATTTTTAGTGATTATGTTCGTTTCGAAGATACAATAAACAACTTGTAATCTATATCCGGCGAAGATAATATTGTAAGGTGTACTTTTGCGTCTAACAGGATTCCTATGGACTTGACTATATTAAATTTGATTATTTATTACTTCAAGTTAATGATTGTTTGATCATACTTTGCCAGGTATATATTATATAGGTATTAATGCCATTGAACTTAATGAGCTTCAATATAAAATTAAATTATTACCTATTCATTTAAGTTATTTGTGCACGCTTGTTTTGTTTTCGGTCATGTTGATAATATTTTCTGACAGTTCATATAGGCCTATTTGTAATAGCCTTGCGTTTTGTAGTTTCCGCCGTCGCAAAATAGAGAACAATCCTTGTTGATGGACTTTTTTTAGAAGTTATTTAACGGTTTTTAGACTTATTATATACGATATTTTGTAGCCTTTGAAACCACTCCCAACGGAGATTACTTCAATAATAGTAATATAAAATGAAATAAAAACAGTTTAAATAAATAGATTTGAATAAATTGAAGTATATACAACATTAAAATCTCTTTTATAGTTTACTTTGTAAGAAACCTCGAAGAAGAGGTTAAAGGCATTGAAGGTAAATCTGAAAAAATTACATGTGAACTTTCTAAAGAAGACGTTGCAGTACAATGGTTGAAAGATGGAACACCTATTCAATTTCCCTGTACTCGTTTTATCAAAGATAGTGGTGGAAGATATTACACATTAATGATCAGTGACTTAAAAATGGAAGATGATGGTGTATTTACTCTGAAGGCTGGGAATAGATTAAGTCATGGCTTGAAGTTAACAATTCTTCGTAAGTAAAATAGAGTCTTTATATTTTTATGGTTTGTTCATGGTGCTTATTTATTCTTAAACGGACTCAAATTGTAATTAAAAAGGAAATAAGAGTACATTTTAATTTTACGATTGCATAATATAACTGCAAACCTCTATCCGCGAACATATTATTTAGAAATGAGACGGGTTTAAGAAACAGAGACAATCCGTCGTTAAATATTTAAATTATTTGTTCAGAACTGTATTTATTTTTTCAGCATATTTTACAACAAATTTAAAACCACTTACTAGTACTGAAGGTCAAACTGTTTCTATTCAATGCAAAACAGTTGAAAGCATAAGTGATGTTACCTGCATTTGGTTCTTCAATGATAATGAAATAAATGATTCTGAGAAATATCTGACAACACAATCAGGAAACGATTGCCAATTGACGATAAAGGAAGTCAAACCTATCGATAGTGGGGAATATCAAATCAGAATAGGGAATATTTCAAGACGTACAGATTTAAAGGTGCAATGTATGTATCACTTACTAAACAATATAAAACATTTCCAATGGATAACTTTTCAAAACATTTTGGTCTTGGTTTAAGGTTATTATAAAATAAGGAGATGTGGTTTGCAAATGAGAGAACTGTCCAAGAGAGTCTACTATAGGTCACCGTTTGGGTTCTTTGATATGCCAAATCTGACCGTAAAATTTAGATTTTTTATTTTGTTCACGGTTTACAATTGGTCCACATTAAGGTCGAAAGGGTCCATGATTAAACTTAGTTTGATTTAACAAAAAAGTCAAGATTTTTTTTGATATGCTGAATCTAAACATGTATTGATTTTGGGCCTAGTTTTCAAGTTGGTCCAAATCGGATTCAAATTAAACTATGTTTGAATTCAACAAACATTGGATATATGGGGTTCCTTTATATGCTGAATCTAAATGTGTATTTAGATTTTGGATTTTTAACCCCGTTAACAAATTGGTCGATATTGCGTTCCAAAGAGTCAAAATTAAACTTTGTTAGATTTCATGAAAAATGTAATTCTTGGGGTTCTTTGATATGCAGAATCTAACCATGTATTTATATTTTGGATATTGGACCATAATAGATGAGAGTCCAATTTCAAGTTTTAAGTACTTAGACAACATTTATTCTGTGTAAGATACATTGTGTACCTATGCTATGTCAAATATTTAATCACAATCAAAATTCAGAGCTGTATTGCACATTTAATAGATATTGTCAATAGATTCATAGTTAAAAATAAATATAGCATCTTACTCTTATTTTAGAAATTATGTATAAATGTAGTAAAAAATTTCAGACTTTCTCAAAACAAGTGCTCATGTCTTAGTTAAATAGATGTTTAAGGGGATAGTTTATGATAGACCTGTTTTTTAAAAGATACGTAACATTTATAATAATTTCCCTGATACAATTTCTTTTCTGATATTCAGCTTACTTCAAAGCCGATCTACGACCTATTCCTTGTGTCGAAGGAGGAGAATGTCTTTTAGAGTGTGAAGTAACTGATAATAATGATATGCCTGCTATCTGGTTTAAAGATGGGAATCAGCTAGATACATCTGAAAGAGTACTGATTTCTATGAACGGTACTAAACATCAATTGAAAATTTTAAATGTGAAGTCAGACGATCGTGGTGATTATAAAATAACAGTGAATAATGTATCACGGCAAGCCGATGTCAAAGTGATAGGTATATTTATGTTATTCTTACAAGAGAAAGTGTCTTATTTTTTGCATTCGCTTTTTTAAATATTGTTCTGAACAAAACTTCATTTACATATATCTATTCCCATTCTATGTTGTACACGTTGATGACAGATCTTTGTTACGTCAGTTAAAGTTATTCACATTTTCCCCTGACTAAGATTGACCATTTATATGGGGGTTATATATACTGTATATAGATATAAGAAGATGTGGTATGAGTGCCAATGAGACAACTCTCCATCCAAGTCAAAATTTATAAATGTAAACCATTATAGGTCAAAGTACGGTCTTCAACACGGAGCCTAGGCTCACACCGAACAGTAAGCTATAAAGGGCCCCAAAAATTAATAGTGTAAAACCATTCAAACGGGATAACCAGCGGTCTAATCTATATAAAAACGAGAAACGAGAAACACTTATGAATCACATCAACAAACGACAACTACTGAATATCAGTATCCTGGTATCCAGCTTCTCTTGCGAGCGAACGGTTATGTTCAAATTACTGTTTACATCACAGTTCAATTTGGGGTCCTCATTGCGGTCCGCATTTAAGTCATGTCGATCTCATTCAAAAACAAATTCAATGATTGGGTTGGACAAAATGATATTATGTTGCAGAATCGAAACAATATTCGTAGTGTAGGAAAATATAAAATTTATTTGTACTCTCTACGAAACAGTAGAACAGCTCGGCGAGCCTCACTTTTCTTTTGATCCTAAAGCTCGTCAAATACGCTTTATATTTCCTACATTGTAGTAATATTGTTTATATAATTATTGACTATTCATTGAGCGTTATTTCCTTGAAGCAATTCTTCCTTTCGATAAGGGAAATAACCTGCCTCAAATTATAGATTTATAGTGTCCGAAAAGGAAATAACGCGACATTTAAAATAAATAAATATCATGAGTATTATTAATATAAACAACACTGACGAATGAATCAAGATTTACAAACGCTGTTCGTTCTAACATTTAAATGGCAATAACAAAAACGTATTTTGAAATCCATGTCTGAAGATGTGTTTAATTCGATTGATAATTTTTTCACTAGTATAATTTGGCATTGAACTATTGCGTATACTATGATTTAGCGTCTATTCTTGTACATGTTAAAACAGGTGGACAAATTTTCCAAAACATTTTTATATTTCAGATCTATTTTCAAAGCCTTTGACAAACACGAGTTGCATGGAGGGTCTAAGGGCAGTTCTTATTTGTGAAGTGGTCGATAAGCAAATCAATGCCAAGTGGTCAAAAGACGGTATACCAATTGGTGAAAATTCTGACATATTTGTTCAGTCATCTGATGGCATTCACAAGTTATGCATAAATCAAACTGATAAAAACAGTGAAGGACACTATCAAATCAACGTTGGAAATAGAAACAGTTCAGCATATTTAAAAATAACAGGTCAGTCATTGACCCTAAATATTATCAAATTTAAACATTTTATCATAAGATTTCCCCAGATACTATTTGTGTAACTTTTGTGTCAAAATTACGAAATAGGTTGTCATATATGTCATTACTTAATGGGTTTTTTTACGAAAAGTTGATGGAATATCTTTGATAATTTCTGTCGAATATCAAAATTTAATGTTGAACGTTACAAAACGAATGTTAAATATTGAAATGGAATGTTGAATGTTGAAAATAGAATATTGAATGTTGAAAAGCGAATGTTGAATATTGATATGGAATGTTGAATGTTGAAAAACGAATTTAGATATTGAACTCGAATGTTAAACATTCAAAACAAAGAATGTTGAATATTGAACTCGAATGTTGTATGTTGAAAATTAAACGTTGAAATCGAATGTTGAAAGGAAAAAAATAAAAATTTGTGAATGAAAAATAAATTGTAAAAGAAAAAAAATCAAAATAACAAATTTTGAATGTTGCTTGATGAATGTTGAATATTGAACTTGACATTCTTCTTTGTTTTTGGATGGTTTGCTGTATATGTAGAAACCTTATTACTTAGGGAAGATCACATCCGAATTTCAATCGTAGTATTGATAATAAAGCCTGTAAATTTAAACACAATCCATGTAAACTTATTATTCATTTGATTAAACGTATTCGTTAAGCTTTCTCAATTCAATGATATATAAAATTTCCTAAATGAAAATACCCTAAGAATAATTTTTACACTTTTACTAATAGCAATGCCAGATTTTATCAGACGAATGCCACTTGAAGATAGAGAAAGATATCTGAGGACTGCTAAAGATGGTACAATGAAGAGACGACACATTAGAATTATGATTGTTGGAAAATATTCAGCCGGTAAAACTTGTTTAATGCGACGTTTGCTGAATGAGGACATTAATGACGTTATAAGTACAGATGGCATTAACGTAGAAGTAAGGAGATGTAAAGTAAGGATTTCAGACGGACAGTGGATTTCTAGTGAAGGTTTGTGTTTTCGACGAAAAATTGAAATATTTTCTGTGAAAGTACTAGTAAAATCAAAGATAAAATTTCTTTGCTGCTTAGCTTATATTGCATTTTATATCATATTTAATACGAGTTATATTTGTGTATTTATTGTTTGGTAATTTTAACTTTAACTTTTCAACTGAATTTTACAGTTTGTTCTTATGTTCTGCTGTTACACCACATTTCAAGGTTAAAAAATGAAAGCAACACGTTATGAATTTCATGCGAAGCGCTTTTCTTGATTTACCTTCATCAGGAACGCTCAAAGCCAAACATTTGGAAGTCAAGGATTTATAAGGACCGAAAACGTTGAAGAGCTATAAACCAAAAAGGACATGAAAATAGCCAAATCCATCTAAGGTCAACTTTGCCTGAGGGAGTTGAAACCTTAGTTTTCTTTTTTCATAATTTCACAATTTATAAACGGGCAATTTTAGAAAATTTGTTATAAATCATGTCAATAACGAAGTACTAATTACTGAGCTGATGATACCCTCGGGGACTGATAGTCCACCAGCAGAGGTATCGGCGTTAAGGGGAGGGTTGGGCGCCCATAAACATGTTTAACCCCAGCAAATTGTCTGTCCCAAGTTATGACTTGCAATGTAGTGGTTGTCGTTTGTTGTTAGATATTACATTAGTTTTTCGTGTAATGTTTTGTTCATGAAACCAGGCCGTTTTCTCGTTTGAATTGTTTTACCGATTTGATTCGAATTCTTACATTTGATTTATAAATACTTAAACGTATATCCAAATTACAAAGTCTAAAATAAACAACCAAAAATGCATTATATATATCAAAATTTCGTGTTTGTTTTTTTTTTTTTTTTTGTCTAGACATCATCTAATTAACCATCGAGATGACCTCCGAAGACTTCTGATGGTCATATAACCCCATATAAACATAAATATAGATATAAACAGATAGCGTTCACGTACAATTGGATTTTTCTAGGTCTGTTTGATTTCAAATTGTAGGTTAAAAGGTGTGTTGATCATAATTTTTGCCCGTTTAAGAATGATTTTGTTGTGGATCGAATCAGTCAACCAAATAGTTCATCCTTGTTTCACTTTCAATATTGACAATCTTTTCCTTTAAGTGAATATGCACGTAACCCATCTCCAGCTAAGGGTTAAATTGAAGGTCACATGATGCGGATTCAGTGAGGTTGAGTTATTCATCAACGATGTTTTTGTTAGCTTATTTTGACAAAATTGAACCAAACTGGTTGCTAAAAGTGAATCATTATTTAACTTTATCACTTTCATTAACGATTAAACAAAAAAATCATGTTTTAAAAAATGTATATCTCGTAGATAATGCCCCTTAAACATGGTTTTAATTATTTATGTTTCTTTGGGGAAAGGAACACAAACTGGTTTAGCTATAAGAAATGCATTTAATAAATTGAACCGCATTTATTATATTTCTGATCATTTTAAAGAGAATGTCATGCATGCTAGATGCCTTAAGCAATTATCTCCATTATACTGAATAAAATATTTCAGAAAAATGCTACAAGCAGGACTTTGACGGAAAATTTAAGAACGCGTTGTCTGCAAAAATACATGATCACAGCAATCCGAAACCTTTAGTTTCTGCCAATATAGAACAACTTGATTACATCAGCATTCACAGTAATGCCACAGACCAGTCGTTAAATAAAGACAAAACGACCGCTGTGGTCGAGGAAAACATTAGTCTAAAAAGTATGAAACAAGATTCAAAGGACATCCAAACTGCTGAATTGGTGGCTCAAGAAAGAAGTCACACATTAACCGAGGTCAAAGGCGATTTTTCACATAATGTCTTTCAACAAAATAGTAAATTACTGAATGAAAATGAAATGAAAAATATGAAGGAGACATCACTTAGGATTATGTCAATACAGAAAAGCAACGACTTCGAAGAAAATAGGACTAATGAAGGCAACACTGAACAAACAACAGAATTAAAAATAAAACCCTTAGATGAGCTTCAGCCAAAGCAAATTCATACGGACGAATCCTTTGAAAATAAGGAAACAGACCAGCTCTATCTGCTATCCAATGTTCTGCAGAGTGAGAGCAATACAGAAAATATAGAATGTGCTGAATGTGATTTTTGGGATTTTGCTGGACAGAGAGATTTTTATGCTACACATCAAACTTTTCTGACTATGAATGCAATATACCTGTTGACTATAGACTTATCAAGTTTCGAAACAGCTCAGCCAGTCATACAGGAAGGCGGTAAATTTGACGATATTGGAGGTAAGCAAAAACAGTATTCTAAATTGGTATTTCAATGCACTTTGTATCTGCTATACTAGACGGTGAAGCAAAGTTATAATTGTGTTATATACATGATTCTAATTGAGATTCTATGTTTTAGTTAGATGAATATTATGTATGTATATAAAATTTGCAATAAAATCTCTTTTCTCCTTATTAACTAGATGAAGGTTTTAACTTAAGTCATATTCAATTATAAATAATTTGAAGAATTTAATATTTCATCATTAAGATGAAATATGACTTATCGTTTCAAATATAATGGAAAAATTTACATTTAGTTATTACATACATTATTTATTCTAATTACTAAAATATAGTTAAATCAGTGAAACCAAATCATCTTTTCTTTATGTAAGGTTAAAGTTCTTTTATCTTTATATTAAACAAGTGAAACGATGTGAAACAAATATGAGGAAAAGAACATCTGTCACCTTCGCTGAATATCTGAATAAAAGATATTTTGTTCGATATGTAACAGTCAGCTTGATATTTACTACTGAAAACATTCAGATAATTATGCTGTCAAATCTTACTTGAATTTAGGGAACTTTTGAAGATTGGGAAATTGCATCAGTATAAAAAGTTGAAATCATTTTTTGTTTCTTTTGTAAATTTATTATGAATAGAATTTAAACATACATTGAAAAAAAATTCCCGAAACACAACCCAGAAAACATAACAAAACAACGGAAGTCCCGTTAAAAAAAGTCAAGTATATTATTTTAATCATTTATCTTCAATGTCAGGTTGAACAACATCATAATATATAGAAACATTTTCCGGGGAGGCGTCCAGAGTTGTAAATGAGCGTGACTCAAATGATATCCTTTTACTGATTCCTCCATTACAAATGAAGTAAATAGTTTAGCACATATACCTTATGTCTCCAACGTACAATATCTGAAGATGTTTCTATTGTTGAGTAAAACAGATTTTTTTATTTTTAGAATACACAAATTACTGGTTGGATTGTATTCATTGTTACTCAACACAGAATCGAAAAGTAAAGATGGAGGAAAGAGAGCCTCCAGTAATCATTGTTTGTACAGGGATAGACAAAGTAACGGTAATAAGTCTGATTCATGTTTGTTTATAAACTATGTGCAAAAATTTCCATCTGTTTTGACTTCAAAAATAGTTGATAAATATTGTTAGTTTTATCTTTAATTTGAAAACAACAACCAAAACGTGTATATAGCTATTGGGTTGGTGTTACTATTTGATATGTGCCAAAAAGTACAAAAGATTCCAAGATTGGACAGTGAAAACCAGACAGACAGACAGACAGACAGACAGACAGTTAAAACAAATAACTATTTAAACAAAGAAAAGCAAAATGGAATATATACAATCTACAGACAAAGTACATAAGCAAAAATGAGAGACAAGAATACAAAAATGACCATAGCACAATAACATAATGGCAGGTTGTATAAATACCTAGCCACGCTAAAAGTAGATACCAAAAATGAAATAAACAGTAAAGGTTAAAATATACAAAGACAAATAACAAGAACATTATAACACGTGATTAAGATGATTAACAACGTCAGTACCTGAAATCTATATTTCAAGACCATCATGTATTATTTGTGAAGTTGATTCGGAATATTTATCAACAAAGTCTTGGTATCTTCCGATTAACCTTTCTAAAAAATGGACGAGACGTTCCTTGACATAACCATGGTTCATCAAATTTCTGCTCAGACACTGGTCAGGTTTTATAGAGTCTGAGTAATAGCTTCACGCTCTTGAATACCGAAAGAGTTAGGAAATGTATATCCCATATGCAGGTGAAGTTGACATATTGCTGCTAAGGTGGAGAAAATTTATAATTTCTAAATTAAAATCGTCTTGTTTGTCATAGATTCTGGTACTGAGATGACAACTCACGTCAAATTCGAGGTATAAGTCTAAAAATCATGACCTAACCGACATATAAAAAAACGTTTCTTAAAACTATTTCATTATTATTTGGAATATTTATCAACAAAGTCTTGGTATCTTCCGGTTAACCTTTCTAGTAAAAAGGACGAGACGTTCCTTGACATAACCATGGTTCATCAACTTTCTGCTCAGACACTGGTGATATTTTATAAAGTCTGAGTAATAGCTTCACGCTCTTGAATACCGAAAGAGTTAGGAAATGTATATCCCATATGCAGGTGAAGTTGACAAATTGCTGCTAAGGTGGTGAAAATTTATAATTTCT
This sequence comes from Mytilus coruscus, assembly GCA_017311375.1. Classification (NCBI taxonomy): domain Eukaryota; kingdom Metazoa; phylum Mollusca; class Bivalvia; order Mytilida; family Mytilidae; genus Mytilus; species Mytilus coruscus. The sequence goes on from CM029607.1 coordinate 68,877,666, forward strand.
TAATTAAAATCGTCTCGTTTGTCAAAGATTCTGGTACTGAGATAACAACTCACGTCAAATTCGAGGTATAAGTCTAAAAATCATGAACTAACCGACAGATAAAAAAACGTTTCTTAAAACTATTTCATTATTGTGTTTCTATTCTATAGGATTTCCATAAGGTTACAAAAAGCTTCAAACATCACTTGCAAGAAAATGTTGGTTCTCATCCCAAACGGTTCCATATAAGAGACATTGTCTACCTCTCAAACAAAGATAAAGATAAAAATAAGTTTGATATTCTTCGTTCAAAAATATGGAAAACTGTCAAAAGCATGTCTTCTTGGGAAGACGAACTTCCATTATCATGGATACATCTTGAAAAACAGTTACAAGTCAAAAGTGAAAAGGAAAACATAGTTTCTTTGGAAGATGTTATGAAAATTGGTCGTGAAAGTACTTTTCCAGTGACAAATGAGGAAGATGTCATTTCATTTCTACGAGTTCAACATGAGATGGGAAATATTATTTTTTTCCACAGACTGAGAGAGTATATTATTTTGAATCCGGTATGGTTAGTAGATGCATTCAGATGTCTCGTATCACCGTGTGAATTCCAACAACATCATCTTGATATAGATAATTTAAACCAGATAGCAGACACTGGCGAAATTATGATTGATTATATAGAGCAGATGTTTACCAAGGTACCAAAACTTAACTTTTTCAAGCATAAAGATCATCTACTAAAAGTAATGGAAGAATTTGATATAATTGTCAGGCCAAAAACTAGACGACCTCTTTCGTTCCAGCAAGGTTATTACATACCCTGCTTAATTAAGTATGGAACATTTGCAACAGTAAGTGATAATTTCGGTGTCAATAAGAACAACTGCCAGAGAACACCGTGGGTTTGCCTTGAATTTGATTTTTTACCACCGGCATTCTTTAACCATATTTTAGTTCACTTAATTCGAATTTACCATGTTAGTGAAGCTGATGTGAAATCCCGACTAGCACTGTATAGTAGTTTCGGTGTTTTCGATTTAAATAAGTCGGCAACGTCAAAACTTGTTCTTTGTACAGCAAATGACACAATAGCCTTTCAGGTATGGCAATGGCTTAAAGATAGATTACAATTTGTATACCTTCGAACGAAAATAGAAGAAATAGTCGATGATGTTATCAAGAGGTATCGAATGGATATCAAATACGATGTCAAATATAAATGCAAAACTGGAACATTTTCAAAACAAATGGGTAGAAAAACTGCCAGAGAGTTAAGTCAGCTGAAAAAGTACTGTTGTTCGGAACACAACGAAAACCATGAAGCAAAAGAAATAATTGACGTATGGATAGAGCAGAAATCTAAGGTGAGGTTGAAGGCATGTCTTTTTGTCTTTTTGGCATAATTGTCACATTGGCAATAATGCCACATCGCCTTGTTTTAATATTTTACCGCAGTTTACTGAATATTGTTTTGGAATAGAGGTTTCATGGAAAATTCAATTAATTTAACCAGTGACGAATAATGACAAAGTAACATGCCAAGTATTTAGCTACATTTAGCACAAGATAATCATGTATTTATTTGTTTCCTTATTATGTGTACTTACGTTATTGACGAAACCTTAGTATCATAAATTGGTATACGTAAGTCGAATAGTATACATACAAAGAATTTGTTTAACGCAAATCTGCTTCTTTGCTTTTCTCTTGGTACATTGTATGATAAATAACGTGTTTTATATAGTTGTACATATTCAGTTGAATTAAGGAAATCGCGTATTTGCTATGCCTTTATGTGCCCTTTATAATGTTTACTTTCAGGGGTTTCCCGAAGAGACAATCGGTACGTATTTTGTGTCGAGAGCGGATAAATATTGTATTCCACAAGATTTGATTGTGGAATCTGTTTCTCTAATGATTTTTAAACGAAATGCAGACAAATTCAATCCTTTCTTTCGAATGATCTGCAAAAAGATGTGTTCTTTCTATGTGACGTCATCAGGCATGGTCGCCTTTTTACATGACGTGACAATAGAAAATACAGAGGAAAGCAAGAAGATTTGACGTCTTAATCGAACTTTGACTAGGTCAGGAAAAGGATAATTCGTGTAAGAATTAGAAAAAACAAGATATACTCTTGCAAATTCTTCAGGATATTAAATGTTTATATATCAAAGTGAATAATGAATTTTTAAAGTAACACTTTATAATTGCTATCCGTTCTTAGCGCTTTTCTGGATTTACCTTATGGAAGCTCACAGCCAAATATTGAAAGCAAGGATTTAAAAATACAGAAACACGTAAAAAGCTATAGGACCAAAAAAGACCTTTAAAAAAAACCGAATCCATCTAAGGTCAGCTTAACCTAAGGGAAATTGAACCAAAAATGTTAAGGAAGTGACCCTTTATTAACCGGAAGTAGTTATTTTTAATTATTTTCAAGTAAAACTCACTTAAACTTTTTATTACAAAAATCAGTGTAAAGTTAGGTTCAAATGAAACCGGAGGTAAAATTGTTTCAACTGGATGTACCAGCTTATTTCCTTTATTTTAAGCAAATGTATGTAAAAACCATATATTTTGGAATTAGCGTAAATTAAGCTATTATCGGATACCAGAATTTTACATTTCAAACCGGTAGTGAATATTTTCCTATCCAAATACATCAGTTGGGGTGGAAAGACCTTCTATTGTTCTCTAAACAATTGGTTTTTGATTATTATTTTGTTCTTTTTACGAAATAACAAAGTGATATTTACAGCATTTACCAGCTTTATGAAGTATATATTTGTGATCTATGTATATTGGATAACTCTACTGTATATTATAATATATCTAATGTTATTGCAATTGCTGAACGATCTTAAGATTCAGTGTCAATTTTGAATTAATAATAAATTCATTTAATTATTTTTACAGATCGCGAATGGAATAAGCAGATAAAGTAAGTTTTTACAGACAATTTTTTTCAATTTTACATTATTATCTAGATTGCAAATTTGACAGCTAGTTTTACTATAAATAATGAAGAGACACATTTCGTCATACCTTTATTAAGCTGTTCACAAAGATGTGGAAAATAGAAAATAGAAAAAAGATAAGTTGAACAGGTTCCCGCTTTTGTGCTCGATGTCTTGGGTTGTATACATTTGCGGCTTGCGCGTTCCTGATAAATTTGTATTCAGAAAAAAAACGAAAACTCACGAAATTTTGCCCTTTCCTAATTATTGGAGTTATTGCTCTTTAATGCCAATTTTACCAATATTGATTGTTTTCCCTATTATCTTGAAAGCTATAATAAATAGGTAGACTTTAAATAGCAAAAATGATGAGCAAGACAAGATCTAAAACTAAGTCAGCAGAGCTGACTCGTCAGTCGACTCATTATAGGAGTTAGTGTTCTTTAATGACGATTTTTACAATTTTTTGGCGTTTTTGCTTATTATCCTGAAAACTAGAAAAGATAGATAGAAACTTTAAATAACAAACATCATCAACAAGAGAAGATCTACCAAAATAGTTTACTGACTCTTTATAGTAGTGATTGCTCTTAAATAACGATTCTGTTTACTCTCATTTGGGGAAAAACAAAGAGAGAAACTGTAAACTGAATAAATGATCAGCAATATATACAAGATGAACAAAAAAGTGATTTTAGTCATGAATTATTCTTGTCTACTATGTTTGAGAGTGTCCATTGTTGAAAATGCACATAGACCTAGGTGAGAGACACAGGCTTTTTAGAGCCACTAGTTTTTCAATTCATGGATATAATATATAACGATACCATTTCAGGTGCAAGTCATGTGGTTTAGTTGCAGTTTATTGGTGTGAGAAATGCGAAAAAGCCATGTGTGAAGTGTGTAATGAGAAACACACAATTGCATCAACACAGCATACAGTTGTCAATGTGTTAGACAAGTATATATTAAAGAATCAGTTTGTGGTGGATAAAGCTTCAATTTGTGACATTAAAATGCTAAGGGAAACCATATTAGTTGCTGATTTCATCGGAAAGCGACTTATTCTTTACAATACCAATGGAATAGACCAACGCACTGTACCTTTATCGAAAGGGCCTAGAAAAATAGCTATAGTTGACAACAAACGTGTTGCAGTGAGATTATTCAGAGATAGTAAAGTTGTGATAGTAGATTTATACCAAAGCGGAATTTTCGAAATAGATATAAAGGAAAAATGTCATGGAATTATGTACATGAACAACAAACTATTTGTAGGTTGTGATGATAATACCTTAAGAGTATTTGATTTGAACGGAGAGAAAATTAAGACTATTGATATGCCATTTAAGCCTTGGTATATCTGTAGTGATAGTGAAAATCGTATTTTATGCACCGAAGAATATAATGCAAACAAAGTGTCTTGTTTTGATCAGGATGGTAACGAACTGTTTAATATTAGTAATAACTATATGGTTGGAGTAGCAGGTATAACAGTTGACGATAATGGGTTTATTCTTGTCTCTTGTAAGAACTCGCATAACGTTCATAGAATAAATCCAAATGACAAAAGGAGTGAAATCATAATTTCAAAGATTCCGGGATTGTCAACGGACTGGTTTCCATATATCTGCTTCGATTCTCAGTCAGAATCAGTGATCATTGCCCGTGAAGATAAGGTGTATGTGTATGCCAAGCAAATGGATTTATAAGTTATAAGCTGTTTTATGTTAAGTTTATTTGTTGTAAAAACAAATAATCTATAGTGTGCATTTTAAGAGAAAGAAAGGTAAAATGATATTCATAAAAATAGTTTTCTTATACACATATGAATCTTTTATAAATATTGAAACACCAAACATTATAACAAAAGTTGTAATCGATAAAAAATATTGCAATACAATTTTTATGAATTGTATGACTCAAAAACAACAAAAAAAAAAAAAAATAAAATTGATAAAAAAAAAATCGATATATTGATTATTTCCAGGACGTCTGACTTCAAGTCATTTTTGGTTTTATAATAAGAAATGACATGTGTATGTTTCTTTCCAAATCTTGTGTTCAATATTTTATGACAATGTCATCCTTGGTTTCTTTTAACTTCTGTATGCGTTGCAGTTGCAATTTACGTCCTCTTTTTGTCGTATTTTGTGATATCTTACGTTTTTACGTATATTTTGAATAAATCACAAAATGAGTACATGGTGTTGCTTGTCCGTTTTTGACGTTTAATGTTATTTGCTCATTTTATATTTTCTTACCTTTTCAACATGGGTATGGACATGTCTATGATTTTACTAGAGACATGATTTATCAATACACCATGACAAAATGCCTTATCTCATATCACGTTTATTACTTCTGATGAGAATGAAAAAGTTAAAAAAACGATCCTTGTGGAGCAATGAAATTTTTGTTTGATTAGGTGTACAAATGAAGAAGTAATTGTAATCCCAATCTTACATCTAGAACACAGTCACCATACCAACACATTTGAATTGCGTAACAAAATCTTAGTCCAAACTTCTATATGTAGTGATATGGTAGTGACATTGCTGATCTTAATTGTAGCAAGACCGACTATACAAGTCTTATAGTTAGAAAATTCAATATTTACTGAATAATACATACTGCAGAGCTTTCTGAGCGTATATAAAAGATATAAGTTTGGTCTTTAAGTGATGTATTTCCATTTATTCTAAAATCTTAAACTTCTCAATATACATGACACTAATATCAACAAATATGAATTATATGAAAACTAAACAACAAGCTCATACAATACAAAATGTTGAAAATTTGTTCCTTTATCCCCAATTCTGAATTGTTCGCTCAGAAACAAAATCTCCTTTAGGACTTGTAGTTCCTGGAGATAGTAATGCCAAGTACACTGGTGTATCGGCTCCTAAAAGAGAAAAAAACAGAAGAAAAGTCACTGCAAACAGACAAGATCTGTTTCACTCGTTGCAATTACAATCTTGTTAAAATAAAATGCTTGGCCTTGATAATTACTTTTATCTTATATTTCAGTTTAGTTTTGAACGATTTGCTTGAATGCATTGTCAAATAGATGATTTGTAGAAATACGGTGTGTTGGATGTCATTTTAGTAGCGTATCGACACACTGTTGGAAAATGAAGATAAACTTTATATATTTGGTGCGTCCAAAGAACTTTTCTTGATTTACCGTCATCAGGAATAACTTAAAGGTCAATTTAATATGGTGTATAGAATAATCGTAAGGTGTACATGCATTCTTTTGACCTTGACCTCATTTAAAGACGAAATTTATTAAACTAAAATATTATGAAATGAGATTATATTTTGAATGACAATTTTATGACATAAGATGAATTGTTCTTTAAATATAGAAATCACGTGATAGAAATAAAGCTACGTGGTATGATTGCCAGTGAGAAAACTATTCACACGGGTCCAAACGAAATTGATGCAAACATTTATAGGTCACCATAAGGCCTTCAAAAATGAGCAGAACTCGTACCGCATAGTAAGCTATAAAATGCCTCGATATGACAAAATATAAAACATATTTAAACTAGAACACCAAAGTCACGATTTATGACAAAACAACAAACCAAAAACACAAGTTTATAATTTATTTCTAATTTTACACAGATATTTTTCTAGCATTGTTGTGTTTATATACCTTGAATACTACCAACCGCCCGATCTATGACAAAAGAACAAACAAAAACAAAAAACTATACTTTATTTCTTTCTTTACACAGATATTTTCCTTGTAGTATTGTGTTTATATACCTCGAATATTGCAAAATCTGATTATATCAAATAAACTGTATTGCCTTAATTAGGGTTCGGTCTTCCATGCTTCCATACCACATCTTCTTATATCTAAAATTGCTTCATTTTGGACTCGGTTGGATAGTCGTCTCATTGGCAAGCATACCACATCTCCTGATTTTATATCTATTGTATTTGTTTATTGGCATAAAGTGGAATATATATTTTCAAATGTGCTAGAAACAATTTTGAAATAATACGTGTCTTCACTATTTTGAAATTGAAAATATTTTATAACGAAAAAATGAGGAAATATGTATCAAAATGTGCATTGTTTTATTATTGTTGAAAATTCATATACATATTTTAAGTCATGACTTCAACTTTAACAATGTGTATATGTTACCTTGCGTTATTGTCTTTGGGCCTTTATGTAATGTCATATCTGTTGCAACATAGCCTGGACAACACTGTAAAGATGAAAAATCAAAATCAAATACACCTTATATCTTTTAGTTTGTCGCATTGACGAAACAGTATCATTGATGACGTTAATATCATTACGCAATGTCACAGTAATAAGTTTCTTTCCTGATGATTCCGAATTTTAACGTTAACGTTTCTAAATTTTGGCAGTGACTCTACATTTTGCTAGGTAAACTTATAGGTACATGTTTTAAAATCTCGATACGTTTTTTGTATTTGTTTTTATTTTGTCTTCCTTGAGAGTGTGTATAACTTAAAATTGTTGAATAGACAATCACTCACTAATTAACATTAATAATTAATTAATTACGTTCTTCATGTACTGTTAAATAAACTATCTTTCGACAATTATATAAAAATAAAAAATATAAGTTCGATCTTGATGAACAATAAGTTCTAAAAATTGTTATATAGGAAATCTTGTAGTTCCATATCAATCTCGTTATTTATTCTCGGTATTAGAAATGTGAATTGGTATTCTCTACTGAACAAGTGAAGCATCAAATACACGTTAGGTACAACATGTCTTTGAAATTATTCAGTTCCATTTCTGTTTCAATTCACCTAATTAGTTAAAGTACGATGTAGATTATTTAAGTGTGGTATCCCGTTAAGGGTAATCATACAGTTTTCAAATACAGTGATTTTCAAAATATTTAAAGATCTGAAAAGTTATTTAACTAACGTTTTGGTACACAATATATCAGAGATAAGAATTCTCATGGAAGACTTACAGCATTAACGACAATATCTTCCCTAGGATCTGAGTTTAATTCTCTTTGTTGAATGAACGTCATAACAGTCACTCCTAGTTTTGACATTCCATAAGGTTTTAAAAAGAATCCTTGTTTTTCATGGTCATCATTTTGTGCAGCACTGAAAACAATATACAATGCATTTCATTAGCAATGCGAATGCGGAATAATGAATTTACAAAATCATATTGAATTCAAAATTAACAATCACTGGTAAAACAGTTAAACAACTTACACCCAAAGTTAAATACTAGAAAAAAATAAGATAGACTTAAATACGGAAAAAATAAAAAAATATTACATAAACAACACATGACTAAAATAGATCCCTGCTTGTCTTTCTTAAAAATGTGTGATTCCCCCTAAGAGATGGGGAAGCTTCGTCTTCCGGTACAAAAAAAAAAAATCCTTAAAATAAAATTTGCACAGGACTGACCTATAGAGGAGAGATGCGCCATTTTGAGGATCTCATAGACGAAGCTATCAAATATCGAGAAATGAATACGTCTGTTCCTGGTTTAAAATGAAGCAAAGCTGTTGTATGATTTCTTTTATTTATTATCGTTATTTTTTCTAAATGACACATCATCGGAGGTCTCGTGGTAGCGTGCTCGCCTCGAGTGCTGGAGGTTGTCGGTTCGAACCATGGCTAGTTCAAATGTTAAATCAGGCAGACTTAACTTTTTCACTTGTATCCGTTATGTCAGTTACAATATCAAATCACATTTATCATCAGCGAAACAACGATACACGCAATATCTCGAACACTACATACTCAATTAAGAGAAGGAAATCCAGATTGCATGTGTTGTTGTGTAATACTGAAGAAATATGTAATGAATATGGGACATTACCGATCTTGAGAACTTTAGGATTTGGCTATTTTTTTGGGGTATTTTTTGTCATAAAGCTCTTGAACTGTTTCGGTACTTATACATCCTCGGCTTTCAAATATTCGGCTTTGAGCGTTCCTGATGAAGGTAAATCCAGAAAAGTGCTTCGGACGCATGAAATTATTTAACGTGTTGTTTTCATTTTTTTGTTATATACAATACCCAAAGTTAAATACTAGAAAAAAATTAGATAGCTTTAAATGTTCTCCTGGACAACATATATGTACGTTTCGGCGATAAAGTGTATCGACAAGTAGTAGGTATTCCTATGGGCACTAACCGCGCCCCTTTAATAGCAGATTTATTCCTGTATTGTTATGAATCTCAGTGTTTGACCAAACTCTGTAAGGACAGTCATTGTTACATTTGGTTGATACATTCAACAATACCTTCCGTTATCTAGATGATATTTTTTCGTTAAATAATCCAGAGTTCTCTAAATATACTACCGAAATTTACCCAATAGAACTTACTTTAACTAAATCTAACATAAACAGAAGTAGTTGTCCTTTTCTAGATTTGGACATTTCAATCTCTAAAGGAAAACTCCATACGAAAATATACGACAAAAGAGACGACTTTTCATTCCCTCTTGTTAATTTTCCTTTTTTAGACGGCGATGTTCCTTTGGCTCCATCATACGGTGTTTATATATCCCAACTCGTTCGTTATGCCCGTGTGTGTAGTGATGTCATAGATTTTAACGAACGTAATCAATGCATCACTGGTAAATTATTAAGTCAGGGATTTTGTTACCATAAATTACGTAAAACTTTTACCAAGTTCTTTCATAGATACAAAGATTTGATTAGTAAATTTGGCTGTACCTGTAGAAAACTAATTAAAAACGGTATTTTACATCCTAAATTTTACGATAATATTGTACTTAAAGCGCGGAAATCACTATGTGATCCGTGTAAACTCATCGAACCTTTAAACAAACTTATTAGTAAAGGTTATCTTACCAATGTTGTAATTAGATCTTTGAATATAGTTTACATTGGCACTAATATCGATTTTGTCATCAGCAAATTAAAACATAACTAAATTTGTATTCTTTTCAAACGGGATGTATAAAGACACACCCACGTTCATTTTGATCTATAAAGAGGTTAAACTCCTAACTATCCTACTGTCTGTCGATACATTTATTTTTGGCATTGCACAAGTCATGTCTTCTTTGACTGTCTATGACGTTAAAATACTAAATCACTGGGATGTGTTTTAGTTGATTTTAGTCTCTGATGCATGATTTTTTATTATTAATTGTTTTGGCTTTTAACTACCTGTCAGTAACTGCGAGTACTCTCAAATCGTACTTTCTTGTTTATTTGACCTGTTGGTACTAATTGTAATGCTTTTTTGTTATTTAATGTTATTCAATGTTATTCAGGGTTATATCTGGTCTATATACCAGCTTTGATAAGTGTTTGGTATTACTAAAATTTTCACTTAGTACTATGAACATCAAAATTATTTATTTTGTAAAAATATTTCCTTTCTCTATTGGAACTGTACACGTATACCTAACAACAAATTTATTTTCATTTACCTGTGTTTAAAGTAATTGCAAATGGCTGATATTTTTGTTCGAGCATATTGTTTTTCTTAAATTGTTTAACATTTCATACCGGTATAACATGTTACTTTTATTATTCTTCCCTTAGTTTATTTATTTTGTATTTACATTGTATCATAGGTCAAATTTATTTGTTCAGTGTATGTTCACTGGTGTTAATATGTCCTTTGATTGAGTTAAGCTATTTCAGTTGATATTTTATAGTGTGTCTTTCTATGTTGTGATGTTACACTATTGTTTCAGAAAAAGGGTGAAGGTTTGGTACCATTAAAACGTTTAAACCCGCTGCATTTGTTTGCACCTGTCCTAAGTCAGGAATCTGATGTTCAGTAGTTTTCGTTTGTTGATGTGGTTCATAAGTGTTTCTCGTTTCTCGTTTTTTATATAGATTAGACCGATGGTTGAATGGTTTTACACTAGTAATTTTTGGGGCCCTTTATAGCTTACTGTTCGGTGTGAGCCAAGGCTCCGTGTTGAAGACCGTACTTTGACCTATAATGGTTTATTTTTATAAATTTTGACTTGGATGGAGAGTTGTCTCATTGGCACTCATACCACATCTTCTTATATCTAATTACATACGGATTTTTTTTTACATGAACAACGCATGACTAAAATAGATACCTGCTTGTCTTTCCTAAATATATGCGATTCACCTAAGAGATGGGAAAGCTCCGTCTGCCGGTACAAAAAAAAATCCTTAAAATAAAATTTGCACAGGACTGATTTATGGAAGAGGTGCGTCATTTTGAGGATCTCGTAGACGAAGCTATCAAATATCGAGAAATGAAAACGTCTGTTTAATTAAAATGAAGCAATGCTGTTGTATTTCTTTTATTTTTTAAATGACACCGCATCGGAGGTCTCTTGGTAGCGTGCTCGCCTCCAGTGCGGGAGGTCGTCGGTTCGAACTCTGGCCGGATCAAACCAAAGCCTATAACATTGGCATTTACTGATTTCCCACTAAGCACGCGGCAGAAAGAAGTCAAATAAGAGCAAACAGTGAGTCAGAGTAATGTGTCCGGGTAGGGTGGCATGTCTTTCCGTGGGCTGTTACTTTGTAAACTATCATGTTTAAAATCCGGCTTATTTTGTTTCGGTCAAAACATGGTTAATATTTATATCCCGTTAACATCTTGTCATAAATATGCAGTTAATTTGCCACTGGACGTTAATTAGCCATCCATCCACTCATCTACAAAATGACAAGTGCACCGATATCGTCTTACAAATGTATCTTTCAATATGAGACTCAATAGAGCTTTCAGGAGAATATTTGTAGAAGTATTGATTTAAATTAAATCTGAATTCTAACAATGTCTAATATATACATGATTGCAAAATATAATATTGAATGTATCACAAATGTTGTAGAGGTATATGCGAGCTCAAAGCATATCAAGAAAAGATGCGGTTAACTATAATGTACCTCAAACCATAATAAGGAATAACATTTTTTCAACAAGTCAAACTACAATACATACTCGATAAACTGTTGAATTAACGCAGTCAATTCATCCATAGTTATGTTTGGCTGTTTGAACTTTGACCTCATATCTTCATTGCACTTACTAATTGCTTCTTGTGAAGCCATGCTGGACACATTAACTACCCTGTAAAATTTGCATATGTTTAAAAAAAAAAAAAAAAAAAAGTAGTTATTTTTGCTTGATCCATAAGATTAAAGTTTTAGATAATACTATAAACAGGTAATTTTAAAGTTTTCACCACACAGCTAATATATGACAAATCATTTATATCATAAAACATACGACACATGTTGCTAGAAGAATTTTCTGATATACCCTTACTTTCTCTTATTTTGTAAACAGAGCAAAATTCATAAAATATAATGCAACATCTAAACCACAATGACCTAAACTGAATATAAAAGTTTTAAAACGATTTTAATGTCAGTCATTATAACTGCATGTAAATACAGACAAATAGAGGATTTAAAATGCCTGCAATATGATGAACTTGAAATGAAGCCAACAAGATGTGCGTTTTTTGGTCGTAAATTTCATAGAGGCAGAGGAGGCAGCTTCCCCTCCAACTTTCTTATAAAACAAAATTATGTTTTTTAATATATTCTCAAAGTCACAAGAAATATGGTGTGAGAAATCTGTACCAGACGTGTCGTTATCGTTTTTCGACTAAAGTTACTTTGTGTATACGATACATATCAGTACCGAAAGCCGGACCCGTTCAAAGTTTACAAGAAGGAGCGCATGCAGTAAAGAAAAAGTGAGAGATTATGACACAGCAAGCTTTTGTTTTAAGAATCTTTCCGATGAAGAACGTCGGAACATTATATGTCCCTACAGAAAACTGCCAATGTCTTTATAATATCAAATAAATAAACATGGGTGCTGATGTATCAGATACATTTCCTTGGCAAAGTTATTCAGTGTCTGAAGTTGGGGCTAATTGCGCGTTTTGTGTTGCTTTCCATGATCTTTACGACGCGATGCAGAACCCTTCAATTTGTTCAAGTGTCATTATGCGACTAGAAAAACCCCAATGTGTGACAAACGCCGGCGATTTAAAATACATGCTATAAGTGAAAATGTTAAAACTCTTCCTGAAGTTAGGCGTCCACTTAGCTGTGTGAATGTACAAATTTGTACTTCAGAAGAAAAGGCGATGTTTAATCGTATGTCTCGTGTTGGGGAAGTTTCACACTATCTACACATTAAAACACCTTTGCAATAACTTTTAAAAGGTCCTAAGGTTGCAATTTATAATCAAATTTCTGCTCTTATCGAACATACCCTTAATTTCCAGTGGTCATCCAAATTTCCTGACCGTCACCCTGGTCGTCCCACGTTTTCAATAATGTTTGTCTTTTCGTCTCATTTCTTTTTGTTATGTTATTGTCTGTTCTTCTATGAATTTTTATTTTGTTTACCCTTGATTTCTTCTTAATTTCATTAACATGACTGATGTGAATCCAGGATTTTGAAAGGGGGCCCTAGACAAAGTGTGGAGTGGAACAGGTAAAAAGTCTAGATTAACCATGAATGTAGCGCCATAAAGGGACCGGGCAGCCCCTCCCCAAATCTGCCTCTGCATGACACTGCTATATGAAATATTAAGGCTTTCTTAACTATATAATTACCTAGCATGTGGCCTTAGAAGAGGAAACAAAGTATTACAAACATTCAAGGTACCAAAGTAATTTGTACGACATGTCGTTGTAGCTTTCTCACCAATAGTTCCTACCTGAAAAAATACGTCCAGAAGATAAGATTTTCCGACTAGTGCTTGCATAAATGAAAACATTTGTTTAGATTGTAAATTTTATACTGTATGTTGTATAGTTATACAAACAATCAAATATAATATACGTAACCCAAAATGTCAAGTTGTTCTAGACGGTTTGTAATTGCATTGTTCTGTTAGTCTTTATTAGATATTTTATAGGTCTAAAAAGTTGTATGAAATTAACCACATCAAATTTAAGTCCCAGTGCATTAAGCTACAGTAGAATAACTTGTCATCCTATTGATATTGCAATTATTGTTTTTACTAAACTCTTTAAGTGATGGTAAACTCTAGCGAAGTTAACGTTAGAAGCATATTTCAACATGTTTCAGAAACTATACAGGATCATGTTTAATATCATATTCGGATTACTTTGTTCGTTAGTTTATTCTTCAGTGTCAATAGGTCTTTTACATTCTTTCATTTTTAATTTTAATCAAGAGTAGGGCAATCAGTTTAGCCGAAAGGAAATGTGTAGTCATGAATCGTGTTGATTCGTTTCGTCCAAATCAATAATGAATAAAACAAAATTTAGTGTTCATAGGCTGCATATACTAGTAATGGCAAATACATGTGTATTTGCCAAAATAATTTCCATTTTTATATTTTGGTGGCAAACATAATTCCAACATGATATAGATTTTCATCAGAAAATACGGTACTTGATTAATTTCCTCTGCTGTTTTGATAAGAGTTTACTCTCATTCTGCGTTGGCTAATTCTTTTCTTGGAACTGTTTGTCAAGTTTTAGATGTTAACCATTGGTCCAACAGGTAGTATGGTATAGGCTTGAACAACGATATATCTATAATACTAAAATAACGAGGTCCAATTTGTCAGCCGTCATGACGTAAAAACGATGAATCAAAGAATTCAACTTTATATATAACTAATATAGTACAATGGTGTTGATTAAAAATTACACCACTCCAGGCCCATTTGTTTTCCACGTAATTAATAATATTGCCAATAATTAAGAAGTTCCGGGTCGAGTCCGACACCGATACCAATAGTATATGTAACATATAGCTTCCGGTCGCATCACACAATAACATGTAAGTTGAACGTTCTGGTAAAACTTTTTTAAGTCAAACTCAGTTGAACTGAAAAATAAGGCGTAGATACTTTAATTCAGTCACGGACCCGCGATGTGATGGGTGTGTTCTAGTAATATCTAATAATTTGTATCGGAAGATTTGGACATTAACCTTTTAAAATTTCGGTTTGACAACGCGTTAGTAAATATATACCTTGTTCGAAATACCAGCATTGTTTACCAAGATATCAATCCCTCCATAGTTTTCCTTGATAAAATCCTTCAGTTTGACGATTGAACCCAAGTCATCAATATCGAGAGTATAGTATTTAGGTGAAAGTCCTTCCTTCTGTAATTGAGCTACTGCAACTTGACATCTCTCCTCAGATCGACCTGTAAAATGTAGAGACTGTTACAAGTATTCTTATAATTAATCCACTGTTCTAGATTTACTGCTTCTATTCTTCTGACGAATATTTGTTATAAATATTTAGCGTACAATGACTCTTCAGCAGACAGGTGTCTTGGAATACACCGAGGTTTGATAATTTATCATCATGATTCTATAAAAGTCGTGAATGAATTGAGTAGAAATTATCGAAGGTCAGCAATCAACAGCAAGTTCTTCAAACACAAAATTAATAAGAAAAGAAAACCAAAACAAAGGAAGATCAGATATGATATTAGACAACTACTGACGATGTTCCTGACTATGAAAGTTACAAGTAAGAACAAACAATTATAATCAGTACAGAAAATTCACAAAAATATTAGATAACGGTTTAATAGTTAAAAATACACAAGTATGAAAATTTATACGATATTACAATGTACAGTGTATAACAAAATGCACGCAGTTATTTCCCACCCAACATTCAAATACCGGTTTCTGTACTTCTATGAAGATTCAATAGGAAAACGATATTCTACCCGAATGATTTTTCATAGTATCAAAAGTTATTTTATCAAGTAATGACGAAAAACACTCAATTATAATAATGCCGCAACAAATGCACGTTAGTAGCGGTGGCATATAGATTTCAACTTTCCAACATGACTATTAATCCCAATGTGTTCAGTTGACCCTACTAGTTTGTGTTTGCGCTTTATTTGTTGAGTGTAGACTTTGGTGGATAGTCGTATCATTGGCAATCATACCACATCTCCTCATTTAATATTACTGTATTTTGATGAGTGTGCATACCATTCAACTTTCTTTCTGTGAGTGTGGAATAATTATTGAAAAGAGTCTTTTTTTTTAATGTTTTATAGTTTTTTGTTTATTTATAACACTATTGTATACTTATACTGTTAAAAGGGCACCACGTTTTATTTTTTCAGCTCTCGTCTGCTGATGTTGTTGGCAAAACCGAAATCACCGAAATTACCTTTATATGATATCATATAATTTTCTATACTAATTTTTCTTCATACGTATATTTTGAGAGTGTGACCAAATCGATGACATTGTTGAAAATATGTGCTGTATGGTGAAAAAATTTGTATAATAACAATCGACCATTTTAGATGTCATAATTTCAGCTAACCTCTTTTCGTGTCGACATGGAAACATTCACTTTTATATATTACTGTATTGAATATAAAGGTTGAATTTTTGAAAGGAAGAAGCGCTGTTTGTCTCTTTTTTCTAGCTATGGCGTTGTCAGTTTATTTTTCGACTCATGAGTTTGAATGTCCCTCTGGTATCTTTCGCCTCTCTTTTGTTATTTATATCATCATTCTATTACTAGTATATGAGTACCTGTTAAGATGACGTCCCCATCAAATTGTTTGCACAAGGATTGGACAATGGCAAAACCTATTCCTTTATTTGCACCTGTCACCTGTAAATTCAAAGCAACATTTATTGAATTACCTCGTGAATTGTTCAAGACAGTGTATAAAATGTATTGTCAGCTCAGTAGTTAATGTTTCGGAACTGACATGAATTTTAACATACCATTCTAAAATTCTCCATTAATAAATTTAGATTTTATTTAAGAAACTCAGGTTCCCACTTCCTCAGACTAAGTTAACCTTTGTAGTATTTTGGCTAATCGCTTGTTGTTTTTATTATCACCTTTTGTTCATAAAACTCCTCAAACATCTATAAATCCTTGACCTTCTAACGTTTGGGTTTGGCTTCGGACGCACTAAGTTCATAAAACGTTATTTTCATTTATTCGTGTTTCCTTAAAGATAATTTTGGTCCGGGGAGATCAAAAAACTATTTCAAAAATTTCGGTAATTTTTGCATGCAAATTTTGCACTGGTCTCCTTTATCTTCGTCCAGTAACCCCATTTGAGAAATTAAGGTTTCAACTCCCTAAGGCAAAGTTGACCTTAGATGGATTTGGCTATTTGCTGGGGTCCGTGTGATCATACAGCTCCTCAACTGTCCCGTTTCTTATACATCCTTGGCTTTCAAATGTTTGGCTTTGATCGTACCTGATGAATTAAAGTAAATCCATTAAAGCGCTTCGGACGCATGAAATTTATAGCGTGTTGTTTCCATTTTTTAACTAATGATATGTACAATAATCAAATTAGAGTACTGACTTCGTTTTTGAGTTATACATAATTGAAAGGGATATTCTTGGTTAAAAAATCGTTTCTATCACAAAACTTCGAAATAAGCGAAGTTTGTCGTCATGTTGCCAGGGTTTTGTTTTTGACGTTTTTTATTACCAACCTTCAGATTGGTAAATCCTTAAAAAAAAGTCGATGACCCTATGATTAATTATATGAATGAAATGGATATCAATTTGGCAACAGCATATCAATTTTAATGGAAATCCTTAGAATTTTAATTAAGATTGATGATTTTCTAAAGAACATTTTCACCCATTTTATATATTTCAGCAGTAAAAAAAAGGAAATCAATATATATTTTTTCAAATGTTATTTCAAGTTTAACATATCGCAGTTGTGTGTAAAATTTTATAAAAATATTTGCCTTTAGTAAAGTCGAAATCTAGAGCCCAATTTAAAGCCACTTTCAGACCACGAATGTAATTGATACCATATATACACGGTATATATAGTTTTGCAATTAGACATCTGAAACTATCTGAAATTTATTTCCTTATGTTGAAAAGTTTATTTGAAATATAATTTGTGCACAACAAAACGTGTTTATAATATGTGCATAACACATATAATCGATATCAACTCTAATGTAAAAAAATCCGATAAAAATTATTATTGGATTTCTCCGTATTTTAGATTTTAAATAGAAACTAAATTAATTAGGATTTCACTCAAAATTAATGTTTAATTTTAAGCATATTATTTTTATGAAAGTAAGAACAACTGATAACTATCAAATATGTAAACGTAACTGTATACACACGTAAGAAAAGTAGATATATAATATATATAAACACAAACGTCCTATTCAAAGAGAAAGTACACATTTTACATATAATTACTTACAATTGCAACGCGTGTAGTCATCGTCCTGCTTTCTTTCTTTTTGATTTGAAAGGCGTGTTGAAAATAAAAATTTAAAAGATATTGAATGTATCATTTAGACATCGTACAGTTTTTCCTTTACGTTAAATACATTAACTAGCTACATTACTTTCATTCACTTTGAACCGGAAGTGATAATGATTGTTTTAATCAATGAAAAATACTACCAACAAAACAATTTACGTATGGAACTTGACTACTAGAAAAAATATATAAATGTTCTTGTTTAAAAAGTAAAATATGAAATATAAGGTAATCAAATGCCTAGGCCTGTGATATAATTGTAAATGGGCATATTCCTCGTATTTATATATATATATTACTACTGTAATCACTAGCCAGTCAACACTTTGTGAGTTCAAGACCTGACATCATAGTTAGTAATGTTAACAGTTCTTCTTAACTGAGCAAGACCTGACATCATAGTTAGTAATGTTAACAGTTCTTCTTAACTGAGTGCAGTGTGAAGTCTTAGCAACTTGTAAACAGAATTTAAGATAAAACTGATATCTGACAGGCTTGTGTCTCCGAAACATTTTATTTCATAGGTTTATATTTGTTCAGTATCTTTTTTTCTATTATCGAATTAAAAAAAAACTTTAAAATAGTTTTATTAACCAATTTCTCTTCACAATATCCTCCGTTTCCATACGTAAATAATAAGTAAATGACGTCTGTACAATTAAAAGACCAGATATTCAGATACGCAGAAAAACATTAACAGAAGAGATTCTTGACTTTAAACTTGTTAATTTTAAAAATATGTGACGGGATTTACCAATAAGTTGTTCGCAGCATGAATCGCTATAAGTCTAGATCAATGGATTAACTACTGTTTATTGAAAAACACACAACCTTATTTCAGTGAAAATCGTGTATCTCTATACAGTGCATTGCAGATTTGAAAAACAAATACAGGTTCAAATAAAACAAAACTAAATAATACCATACGAAAGAAATCTTTGACTAATTGAAATAAAGCTTAAAGTAAGTAATCTGCCGAAACAGAACTCAGATAGTCCTACGCTGTTTTATCAGCCACTTTAAACACCAGGTTTAATACATACGGGACTAACCTGTATCATCATAAGCAGTCTTCCAACGATAAACACTTTTAGAACTATCATGACAATGTCTCACTATATCAACTTAACGACAAACATTTATCTATTCAAAGAGCCTATATGCTAACTGTTGTTCATCTGACATCATGTTCGGTTTTGTCCATATAAATTATTTTGGAATCGTATGGGGTATGACACATGCAAATAAGAATATTATAAAATAAGGTGATGTGGAATGATTTTAAATGAGTTACGTATCCACCAGAGACACTTCATACCTTACGGTCTTCATCAATGAGCAAATTCCACACCGTATAGCAAGCTTTAAAATGATAAAATGTAAAACAACTTGAAAACCAACGACCTTATGTAAAAACAGAACAGTAAAGGTAAACAAATTTGATATAAAATTTTTGTACAGTGGCAAACGAAATAATTGAATTCTAGTCTTGGGACAGGCAAATACAACATGCTTAATGTCTATCTCGCCTATGCATCCAATTCAGACTTCTTACACTTTCCCTTTTAGTCAGTTTTGTGTCTGGTATGATGACGTGTCTTCTAAGTATGTTTGTGTCTGAACTGGTTTCGTAGCCATTAAGTCTGTTTGTGTCTGAACTGGTCACGTGTCTTCTAAGTCTGTTTGTGTCTGAACTGGTTACGTAGCCATTAATTCTGTTTGGGTCTCACCGTCTGAACTGGTAACAACATCTTAAAGTCTTTCGTGTCTGAACTGGTTACGTGTCCTTTTAATTTAGTCTGTTTGTGTTTGATCTGGTTACGTGTCTTTTAAGTCTGTGTGTGTCTGAACTGGTCACGTGTCTTTTAAGTCTGTTTGTGTCTCAACTGGTTACTTGTCCTTTAAGTCTGTTTGTGTCTGAACTGGTTACGCGTACGTTTAGTCTGTTTGTGTCTGAACTGGTCACAACATCTTATAGTCTGTTCGAGTCTGAACTGGTAACATGTCCTTTTAATTTAGTCTGTTTGTGTCTGATCTGGTTACGTGTACTTTAAGTCTGTTTGGGTCTGAACTGGTTACATCATCTTAAAGTCTGTTCGTGTCTGAACTAATTACGTGTCCTTTTAATTAAGTCTGTTTGTGTTTGATCTGGTTACGTGGCCTTTTAGTCTGGTTGAGTCTGAACTGGTCACGTGTCTTTTAAATCTGTTTGTGTCTGAACTGGTTACGTGTCCTTTTAGTTTGTTTGTGTCTGAACTGGTTATATGTCCTTTTAGTCTGTTTATGTCTGTACTGGTTACGTGTCCTATAAGTTGCCGTGTCTTAGCTGGTTACGTGTCCTTTTAGTCTTTTGATGTCTGAACTGTTTACGTGTCCTTCTAGTTTGCTTGTGTTTGAACTGTATTCCTCTCTATTTAATCAGTTTGTGTCTGAACTGGTTACATGTCCTGTTAGTCTGCGTATGCCTGTACTGGTTATGTGTCCTATAAGTTGCTGTATCTTAACTGGTTACGTGTCCTTTTAATCTGTTTATGTCTGTACTGGTTACGTGTCCTATAAGTTGCTGTGTCTGAACTGGTTACGTAGCCATTAAGTCTGTTTGTGTCTGAACTGGTCACAACATCTTATAGTCTGTTCGAGTCTGAACTGGTTACATGTCCTTTTAATTTAGTATGTTTGTGTCTGATCTGGTTACGTGTACTTTTAGTCTGTTTGGGTCTGAACTGGTTACAACATCTTAAAGTCTGTTCGTGTCTGAACTGGTTACATGTCCTTTTAATTTAGTCTGTTTGTGTTCGATCTGGTTACGTGCTTTTAATGGCTGTTTGTGTCTGAACTGGTTACGTGGCCTTTTAGTCTGGTTAAGTCTGAACTGGTCACGTGTCTTTTAAATCTGTTTGTGTCTGAACTGGTTACGTGTCCTTTTAGTCTGTTTGTGTCTGAACTGGTTATATGTCCTGTTAGTCTGTTTATGTCTGTACTGGTTACGTGTCCTATAAGTTGCTGTGTCTTAGCTGGTTACGTGTCCTTTCAGTCTTTTGATGTCTGAACTGTTTACGTGTCCTTCTAGTCTACTTGTGTTTGATTTGTATTCCTCTCTATTTAGTCTGTTTTTGTCTAGACTGCTTACAACTCATTTAAGTCTGTTTACTTTTGAGGACTGCCTACCTGTCCTTTTAGTCTGTTTGTCTCACGGCTGCGTACATTTCCTGTAGTCAGTTTGTGTCTGGGCTGCTTACATGTTCTTAATGTGTGTTTGTGTCTGGACTGCTTATCTGTCCTCTTATGAAAAAAAAAGGATGTGGTATGATTTCTAACGAGACAACTCTACAGTAGATACCAAATGACGTAGAAGTTAGTAATTTTAGGTGATCATTAGACCTTCAATAAAAACAAAACCCATACCGTATTAAAGCAATGAAAGGTCCCGATGTGTAATTAGTCGGGATTAAACATGTCTGCGAGCGCTAAACTCTGCTCTACCCTGGGGCAGTGCGGTAACAACACTACATAGGATATAAACTATAACAAAAGTTCACACGCTGAATTGTCTCGCTTGCGTTACTATTCGTGATTATTTGATGTTGATAGTCCTGAATATATAGTTTTACTACAAGTATCACATATAAACTTAACAATACCAATGATTAAAAGAAATGCGTTCAATGTAAGATAAACCAAGCCGAACAGACATGTTCACCATGCAATCATTACATACACAAAGTATAGTTGACTTATAGCTTTAAGTATACAAAAAACAGACCAAACCATTAAAACTAAATATTGACCAATGAACCATGAAAATAAGGTCAAGGTCAATAACCGTCTCCAGCTACATGTATGCCATATACATCACCTGCAAGATAGACTCCACAACCAAAACCAATGTAATGCTTTTGTATAGGACTAATCGGCAAAATTTTGATTACACTATATGTTTGTGTCTTTGAACAGATGTAAAACTGAGAAAATATCAGTTTCTGCAAATGACACTATAATAGAGTATTGAAATTATTTATTTTCTTTGTTTGTTTAAAATTTTGAAAAAATATTGAATTTCTTCCAAATTTCTATTTGTTGCAATACCATTTTAAACTGAGTGTATGTGTACATATTAGTTTGAATTTCTCAGTCATTTGTGTTAAATGTCTGTGATGTATGTTTACACAGTTTTTTGCAGCTGGATCTCAATAATTCAGTCTCACGTTAACCAATTTTATGTCTGCTTGGAAACCTGACCTAATTTTGTCCATATAACGGAAATATAAACAATTGCCATACAAGTGGGAGGTTAGGCTAGCTATAAAACCAGATTTAACCCACAATTTTCTTCGGACAATGCCTATACCAAGTCATGCATATGACAGTTGTTTTACATTCGTTCCGTTTGTTAATATAGTCGAATGTTTGATTTTTTCAGGTTTTTTGGACTTGCAATTTTTGATTTAACCTTGGAATTCGGTATTTTTGTTAATATTTTTAAGCATTGTCTGGGTAAATAAGCCATTGCTTTTTATAGTTTATCACGTGGTATGGGTTTTGCTCATGTATGAAGTCCACGTGGTGACTACTTGTAGTTGTTTTCATCCTTCTTGCAATGCATTTTTGTGGATATTTGTCTTATTGGAAATCACAATACATCTCCTTATTTTATTTACGGTCTAAAAACTAGTTTCCCTTGTAGATCAACATATGTTGGATAAATAAAAGAAATTTAATGCCATTTAATGATTTGTAAAATAATTTATGAATGAATTTCAATAAAAATATATAATGGGTTACATTGTAATGAAAGCAAGTCATTAGATACTGGAAATATTAATGTTTTATGCAATATTGACATTTCATAACTTAACATTACTTATTTATAATGTGCTAAAAAGACCTTCAATTGGATGCTCTAATTGAATTGGTTAATATGACACAGTCTTAAGAAAACAATTAACGTGATGGCCCTTTGAACAAATATGCATGCTTACGGTGACCTATAGTTGTTTACTTCTATATCATTTGATCTCTTGTGTGGAAAGTTGTCTCATTGGCAATCATACCATATCTTCTTATTTTCATATTGATATATCTTCAAAGACTAAACGAAACATAGGTCTTACCCTTCACGTGTGTCCACAGACAAAGTAAAAAAAAAGCCATGACACAAAATCAATACATGAACTGCAAAAAAACACACAAAAAGCAAATGAAAACCGCTTTTAGTGCTGTTCTTCATCTCGAATTCACTGTGAGGCCTTCAACACGTAGCAATAAGCTCTCACCTCACTGCAAGTTTAAAACGACCCTATAGTATCCGTTTGAGCGGAGATTTTTGCAAAATAATTAGACTTTGTACGATGTAACACCACCAAATCAGACCTGGTAAAAAAAAAACATACTAGAAAGGAGTACATATTCAAAACAAAACAGTTCCTTCTATAGGTGAAAATATCAAACTATTAAAATATCTTTTGGTAATTTAATGAAAGATGAAGGACATGTGATCCTTGTAGAACACATTTTGACTGATAATTTCGAAAATACAAAAATGTATGAATAAATCTAAAAAGGAGGGCATATATTAACTGTTTATTCTTATTGGTATAGATATTGTTATAAACATTGTACATCCACGGTCTTACAATTAGTCGATACCTATATTTCTGTATTGCACAAGGTCATGTTTATTTTGTCTTTTCACTAAATCCATTGGATGTTGGATTTGAACTGATTTGCACTGATTGATATTTTAGTCTTAGATACACGATTTTTTTCTTGTTATTGGTTTTGAACTAGCCATTAATAAAGTACTCTATGATCTGTCCTCTTCTTGTGTCTTTTGTGATTTTACTGTGCTTTGTTTCGATCTGATGAGGTAAACTCTTCTGTGTGTGCCTGTCCCAAATCAAGAGCCTATAATTCAGTGGTTGTCGATTGTTGCTGTATATCATGTTTGTTATTCGTTCACTGGCCATTAGTTTTCTTGTTTGTATTGTTATACATTTATCATTTCGGGGCCTTTTATAACTAACTGTACGGTATTGGTTTTGGTCATTGTTGAAGGCCGAACTGTGACAGATAGTTGTTAACTTCTAAATCATTTGGTCTCTGGTGGTGAATCCACTTTTCTCATTGGCAGTAATACCACATGTTTTTATAGTGTTTGTATCGTAATCACACGAAAGTTACCTCATCAGATATCCCATGGTAAGCGTACACTTAAGACTTTTAACGTCAAATTGTAGTAATTCCTTCTACCGGAATTCGTACACCAGTGAAAGGGTATACATTTCTTGAAAAACTGAGTTAACAAAATCCTAGTTTTCTTAACTAAATGATGCTTTTGTTCTATTTTTTTTCGTTATTTTCAATCTTCATTTTGTTAAATTAATGCTATATGTGCATCCTTTTGGCTAATAATAAATGTTTTATATAAACAGTAACAACATGTCAATTGTGGTCGCTATACACCATATTACATTAAATGGTTTTAAAGATATTTTATACTATATACAGTCCCATGTGACTTTTCGACAGTACATCCGGTTTAAATTTTATATTTTGTTGTTTCCACTTTCTTGTCGATATCTGAAATTCGTGAGTCGCATCCATAGAAGTAACCATCTGAGGGTAATCCCACTTTCTTGAGATATACAATATATCCTACAAACTGAAAAAATACTTTATCCTGTAAAATAATCATCTGGCTTTGAAATGCAATTTTTATACAATTGTGTTTTCTTTTTTCACCTTTGTGATTATATTAGTCTATAAACTCAGAATCTGCTATTGAAATTAGAAATAAATCATTTCACTTTCCCTAAATGTAATTCTTCAGATAGAGGTTGCTATGTCTATTTGGGTTGCTCACCTAGTTTTATCAATATAACGGAACTATAAACAACTGTCATACACATGGGTGGTTTTAAGTTAGCTGGTTATAAAACCTGGTTTAACCTGCCATTTGTCTTTAGAAAATACCTGCACCAATTCAGGAATATGTCATTTGTTTTCCATTCGATTCGTTGGTTGATACTCTTCCTGTTTCTACACGAATCAAGAACACAATAATCAACATAAACCTGATAAATTATGCTATATACAAATATTATGGTTTTTCTAAGATCACTTATGAAGTGTTTACACTGAATCCGTTAGATATATAATAAATGATGTTCAGGAAATATGTTTTTTAAGTTGAACTCAGTCTAGTATTCAGCGCTCCTGTGCTAACATCAAATATTATTGATACTTTCATTTTCTCTCAAACTTTGAATTCATGATTAGTTAAATACTAATTAAATTCACAAAACTTTTCCCAAACAATTAACGACTTTTTAATCAGCATGCAAAATCGGTCTTCAGAAATAACGCAAAACTATATACCCGATGTAAATTGGATGGAAATATTAAACAATTCCTAATAGATATAGGAAGATGTGGTATGAGTGCCAATGAGACAACTCTCCATCCAAGTAACAATTTATAAAAGTAAACCATTATAGGTCAAGGTACGGCCTTCAACACGGAGCATTGGCTCACACCGAACATCAAGCTATAAAGGGCTCCAAAAATTACTAGTGTAAAACCATTCAAACGGGAAAACCAACGGTCTAATCTATATATTACGAGAAATGAGAAACACGTATGAACTACATAAACAGACGACAACTACTGTACATCAGATTCCTGACTTAGGACAGGTGCAAACATTTGCAGCGGGATTAAACGTTTTAATGGTACCAAACCTTCTCCCTTTTCTGAAACAATAGTATAACATCACAACATAGAAAGACACACTATAAAATATCAATTTGAAGGCTTAACTCAATCGAAAAATAAATTAACACACAATGAACGAATAAATTTGATCTGTGATACCTGAATGCAAATACATAGTTAATAAAAATTATAAGGGATAAATAATTAAGGTCAAAAGTTAATAAACAAAGTTAAAGTATGATACCACTGTGAAATATTAAACAATATCTAGGAAATCATCACTTTTGAAAAAACCTGCGAAAGTCTATTAGAAAACCATACACTCAATCTCGTCGTCCAATAGTATAGAAATATTTCAAATTTACAGCAGCATTCCTCATTCTGGACATAAATAAACACTGAAATTATACTCCCAACTTTGTTTCAGTAACCAAAGCAGGAATAAATATCTTCTTTAGAAATGTATAAATCGTAAATGAAAATTAACACTTTTTAAATTGTGTGCGCCTGAAGTGTTTTTGTCGGATTTACCTATATTAGAAACGCAGAAAACCCTTTGAAAACCAGGGATATATAAATACGTAGAAACGTTAGGAGGTAAATGACCAAAAAGGACCTAAAATGTAACGCTGAATTCATCTAAGGTCATATTTGCCTGAGGGAGTTGGGCAAATGAGCATACCCCCATACCGTGTGGTATGCTATATAAAGCACATCACCCAACATGAAAAAAATGAAAGAATTCAATTAAAAAAACTAAAGGCCTGATTTATGCTATAAAACATTAACAAAAACAACAATTAACAGTCAACCAACGACAGTCATTGAATTGCAGACCGTTAACTTTTTATACATTTTAACTTGGATGGAGATTTGTCTCATTGGCACTCATACCACTATATAAATAACACATAGCTGAGAGGGTGATAGAGCAGATTGTTACTCCGAGAAAACATTGTCAACTGAGGCGAAGCCAAGGTTGACAATGTCTTTTTGAGGGGTAACAATCTGCTCTATCACCCTCTCAGATATGTGTTATTTAATTTATTATACTGAATGTTCTGTTATTACTGTCTATTAAATTTCAAATTCAAAGTAATAAACTATGACGTCTTGTACATAACAACCATCCGTATCTAATAAAGCGCACACTTGATCAAGCGTCTCCGTGAAGGGTAATAGAGTATTTCATATGGAGTTTATATGTAGGACTCTGAACCGCCATGGTACACCGAACTATGATTGTCACTCCGAAATGCGAACTTTTAACGCTGAAGTGAATTTTTGATCATGCAATTACCTTCATTATTCCTAATATTCCACTGGAAACGCAATAAAAATATCCATCAATCTGTCTTATGTCACGTGGTGATAAGTACAATCCAAGAACTGAACAACTTATAATGCACAACAATCCTATCAAATAAAGATAAATTGAAATAAAAAATAATGTAAAACATTGACTGCATAACATTCAGGATTTAAAATCAAAGAAAGAGATGTGAATTCTGCTGAATTAACTTCACTCATTAGGTCGATACCACTACTGGTGGAATATAAGTCCTCGAAGGTATCATCAGTTCATTTGTCGGTGCTCCTGTTCGATCCTGGCATGATTTATAACTTTTTTTTCAAATATTCCCTGCTGATGAATTAAGAAAATATTAATAAAGTATGGTTCCAATTCCCTCAAGCCAAATTGAGGCTATTCTTTTTATGTCCCTTTTTGGTTATATAGCTCCCATTATTTCTAGGTACTTTTTGGTTATATAGCTCCCATTATTTCTAGGTACTTTTTGGTTATATAGCTCCCATTATTTCTAGGTACTTTTTGGTTATATAGCTCCCATTATTTCTAGGTACTTATACATGACTAACTTTGAATGTTTTAGTTTGAGCGTTTTTAATGAAGGTTAATCCAGAAAAGCACTTCGGACCCACGAAATTTGTAAAGTATTAATTTCAGCCAGAATCCGAAAGTTGATATACACTAGTGAAATTTGATGTATTTTAGGGTCTTTTTTTTTAACTGTCATGACCAGTTCTAGGGTAGAACTGTCAAAATCAGTTGATACAAAGAAACACAGAGAATTGTATTATTTCATATACTTATAAATTGATTGATGTTTGTTTGCTTTACGCTTTAAGTACTACGAATCCTTCTAACAGTATCCATACCCAACGGAAACAGTCACTTAAGCAGAAGCTATTACATATTTGGATAAGCAATATAGCCACGTGTATTTTAATTAAGTAAGATTAAGATTAACTCACCTACTACGAATCCGTCTATCAGTATCCATACCCAATGGAAACAGTCACTAAAGCAGAATCCTAGGCAAATTTTGCTGCCTGTACACGTTGTACACCAAGAACAAAATGTATGAAAACAACAAACAATATGTGGAAGCATAAAGATTACTGTGATGAACTGGAGACAGACACACACTGCTTGTGTATAGTAAAAGAATTCAAAGGCATATTCTCCTAAAATATAAAAATACTAACATGTTCACAAAAGAGGGTAGAACATTATTTGTTTTAGGGACTGTTCAAAAACTAATTCCGTGACTCCAGTATGTTTGTTTTATCAGTTCAAAAACAATAATGATACATTTTAGATATTGTATGCCTTATTACATATCAAACTTACAAACCGACATAAAAAAAATATGATATGGGCATGTCTTTGTTTTCGGTTACTAGAATCTTTTGCATGGAAGACAACATTCACTGATTTTAAATACAGAGAATGAAGTATGTCCAGTAAGAACCATCTGTTCTCCTCTTCTAGTTGAGTTGTTCCTTTATTCATCACTATCATTAAAGGCGCGTTACAAACTTTAACTTGAAATGAAGGATACCTCAAATACAGTAAATTCTGCCTAGTATACTGATATACAACAAAAAATTAATAATATGGGTTTATTGGGAACACAAATTACAACAAAAAAGATGATTTCAGCTTCCGGTTGTGATCTTTCTGTTTCTATATACAATATTTCTGCAGCGCTTTCATATGCAATTTACATCTCAAATCTCCCAGGTGATACGATATTCAAGAGCTCTCATTTCCTAGTATGATTTCCTTGATAACGTATTGCTGCTTACAGGGAAGCCAATGAAGGGAACAATTCATGTGTCGTACTAGGCTGACCGTCATGTAAGATTTTTGTGACAGTTGACCACGTATATGTTCCACCTGTCGCAGCTATTGTTCAGATAGTTTTCCTTCGATAATGATATCCTTCATCATGATTAACACGACGGGTATACAGCGTGAGGTAAGATATTTTTACACTGCCGGGCAAATGATATTATCAACGTTTTTTTTTGTTTTGTTAATTAGATCTTTGGTTTTTTTTTTAATCTATTTAGGTCTCGAATAACGCGTTTGATTCTGCGTCTATTTTTTCAATATTTCTTTTTACAAATAACAAAAGAACATAAAATATACCATTTTCTCTACTCACCCATACTTCTCTTTGAACTTGGCAGAACATCTTCATTTCTCGGCTTAAAAGTACAGGAATCACTAGAGGGGAGTAATCTGCAAAGATTTGACGTATCATTCCTTTGGTTGAAAGGATCTAGCTTCAAAAATCCTATTAACGCCAAAGAGAAACATCCCCCAACCAAAATAAGTAGAACGTAAGGTAGAAAGATACAGTTTTTGATATTGCCTTTTGAATTTCGTTCGTTCCTATTTAACTCCATGTTAAATGTCAAGTTTAACTGTCATTTATTAATAGTTGAATAATGAATTTCAGTAGCACTGAATGGGATAATCAATCCGTACAACTAAGGAGGAAGTTAAATTATCTAAAAACTTCATCTTTCAGCGGAACATTTCCTTTACATTTTTTAAAAACCCATGAGAATAAATATTCTTTTCATTAATATTTTATATTAATTTATATTGTTCTACAGTAAGAAAAAAACATAACTATTGCATAATCTTATAAAAATCGTTCCGTAACTGTAGTGATAGGGGAACATTTCCCTGATATCATTTTACAAAACAAATGTCTTACATGATATTTGTTATTTATCGGCAAATTCCACATATTTCTTTTGGCCTACTGCCTATTATTTTAAAATAAAGGCATATAAGGCAATGACATAACGAAAAATGCCGCAATGATATGATTTTAGGTCAATCCGCGTAAATTTGGATTCTACCTCGTAAAAATAATCTATCCATTACACCAACATTTTTTTTCAATCGTAAAAATGGAAGCCATAATTCGTAGAGATGACGCGTTGTCAATTTAGCTCTTGAAAACCGATAAATTTATCCGTATAGCACCATTACGATCCTAAAAGGGGCACTAGCTACGAGATATACAACACATCTAAAATATGATTTGTTTTGTTCAATCATTAATGAAAGTGAAAAAGTGAAATAATAATTCGCTTTTAGCAGCCAGTATGGTTCAATTTTGTCAAAATAAGCTAAGAAACATCGATGATGAATTATTCACTTGCAAGTGAATAATTCGACCTCATTGAATCCGTATTCATGTGAACATCAATTTAACCCCTTAGCTAGAGATGGATAACGCATGAATTTTGCGTGTTAAGTTATTTAAAGGAAAAGAATGTCAACATTGAAAGTGAAACAAAGGTAAATCATTTGATTGACTGATTCGATCCACAAAAAATCATTCTTATACAGGTAAAAAAGATGATCAACATATATTTTTAATCTATAATATTATGATATTGTAACTATCATATCTATTTAGTTGGCCTAATTTGTTTTGTGTGGCCTAAGAATGTTTACATTATATTTTGTTATATTGTGTACAAATTATACACATTGTGTTACAACTATGCAGTTTAGAATTCACTGGAACATTCATTGATACTCATGGAATGATTAGAACTTTCTATTTCACTTACATAACGTTTCCAGAATGATCATAACAAAAGATGCGTAATTTATATTTCTAGCGTTGTCTAGAAATTTCCGTTTGAGTATTTAAATGCAGACCCAAAAGTTAGTAAAATATAGAGACATAGAAACATAGATAGACATAGATAGACTTAGACATCGTTAGACATCAACATTCTCAGCAGTTGGATTGACACTTTTATTTACAAACTACATCATACTAGATTGTGACCAATTGGATATAATATTCTGTGGATTCCGAGAAGATTTCCGGATAAAGGAAAGATAAAAGATTGGACATATATTTTGACAGTTAAGTTGACATTTCTTTTATGTAATATTTCTTGTAAACTTGTGTATAATAAATCTTGTTAAATTTTATTATTGATTTGTGTCTTTTGTTGGCTACAATTAAAGGCGATTTTCTGCCGTAACAGAAATTGGGGCTCAAGTCCGGGATCACGTTAATATCTTAATAAAGATTTTTCAGTATTTTATTAGAACTAGCCAACAAAATTCTACAATATGGCATTTGAAGCCGGTAAATTTTTGAAAACGCCAGACCTGGAGAAGTTTGATAATTTAAAGAAAGAGGAATTAGTGTTGCTTGCTAAACATCTGAAATTAGACTTTAGAGTATCTATGAGAAAACAAATTATAAAAAATTTGGTAATTGACAAATTAGTTGACGCAGAAATTTTAGGTGAAGAGGCTCTTGAACTTAAGGTCGAAAATGTTGACGCTATCAAATTAAAACAGCTTGAATTAGAACATGAACTCAAAATAAAACAATTGGAAAAAGAAGAAAGACAAGCAGAACTTCAAATGAAGGAACGGTTAGAGATGGAGAAGATGAAAGAAAAAGAAAAAGAAGATGAATTTAAATTAAAACAGGCAGAACTTGAAATGAAGGAAAGGTTAGAGATGGAGAAAAGAAAAGAAAAAGAAGATGAATTTAAATTAAAACAGGCAGAACTTGAAATGAAGGAAAGGTTAGAGATGGAGAAAATAAAAATTGAAATGGTCAAAGGAGAAAGTAACACTAATGTACAGTCGAAATCAGAACATTTTGATGCAGCAAAAAATATACGTTTGGTTCCCAGATTTTGTGAAAAAAACAGTCGATAAATATTTTCCACAGTTTGAGAAAATTGCTCATAATTTGAAATGGCCGAAACCTTTTTGGACTACAATGCTGCAAAGTGTTTTTGAGGGCAAGGCCGCTGAAATTTACTCAGCACTTTCATCAGAAAATAGTTCTGATTATGACACGGTTAAAAAGGAAGTTTTGAAAGCTTATGAGCTAGTGCCAGAAGCATATAGACAGAAGTTTAGATCTTATAAAAAGTTTGATTCACAAACCTATGTTGAATTTGCTAGGGAAAAAGAAGACCTATTTGATAAATGGCTTACGTCAAAGAAAATAGATAACAATTTTAAGAACCTAAGACAACTGATGTTATTAGAAGAGTTCAAGCAATGTGTTCATTTAGACTTAAAAACACATTTAGATGACAAAACTGTTGAAACATTACAAGATGCAGCTGTTATTTCCGATAATTATACCCTTTCACATAAAAGAAGTTTCAAAGGTCACAATTTTAATACTTCGAGTGGAAATTACAAGAATCAAAGCACTGAGCGTACTGATAGTAAGCCTGTTGCACAGAATAAGAGTCAGTCTAGTTATAATATGTCTAGTCCTAAATTTGATACTTTTGAGAAGAAGTCACTGACTTGTGCTTATTGTAAGAAGAATGGTCACCTGATGGCTGATTGTTTCAGACTCCAGAAGAAGAATGAAAGAGATAATAAGCCCAAGACCAGTGCTTGTACGACACCCCGTGTTACCAATACGTTGGAATGTCCTGCGAGTCAGGATTTTAAGTCCAGTTTTTGTGATTACATGGAGGATTATAAACCTTTTATGTCTGATGGGTTTGTTTCTATTGTTGATACTACTCCTCAGCCTATTAAGATTTTACGGGACACTGGAGCTTCTCAGTCTTTATTGTTAGAAGGTGTGTTGCCTTTGTCAGAGGAGACTTCTGTTGGTGCCTCCGTTTTGTTACAAGGTGTGGAGTTAGGTTGTATAGATGTTCCCCTCCATCGTATTTATCTGAAGTCAGATTTGATAACTGGACCAGTTGTTGTGGGTGTTCGTCCTAATCTCCCTGTTGAGGGTGTTTCATTATTGCTAGAAAATGATCTAGCTAGGAACAAAGTGGTTGCTGAACCAATTGTTACCAGTGAACCGGTGGTGGATGTTAAATCACCTGAAGATGATGCTGAACTGTATCCAGCTTGTGTCGTTACTAGGGCGATGGCTAGAAAACAACAAAATGAGGATTTGCAAGAAGACCAGTTTGATTACATGGACCTTTCTGACACTTTCCTAGCCGACATTGAAGGTCCCGGTAGCTCAGAGAAGGCCGTAATAAGACCACCTAGTATTAGCAAGAATGTAATTATGCCTTGGCCAGACGTAAACAGCCATTCATTAGACCGAAGGAAATTTGTCGAAGAGCAAAATAAAGACCCTGAGGTTCTCCAGCTCAGCAAGAGGGCTCAACCACAGGAGGAAGCAGACAAAGTGGCCGAATGCTATTACCATCAAGATGGCATTTTAATGAGAAAGTGGAGGCCCACTGATGCTACCCCAGAGGAGGAATGGAGAGTGGTATACCAAGTGGTGGTGCCTAAAGTTTATAGGCAAGACATTATTGGCCTTGCTCATGACACCCCCTTGGTTGGACACTTAGGTATTAGGAAGACTTGCCTTAAGATCTTACAGCATTTCTACTGGCCAAGACTAAGAAATGATGTCGCAGAATACTGTAAATCATGCCATATATGCCAGGTTGTTGGTAAGCCTAACCAGAAAATACCACCAGCACCACTTCTGCCTATTCCAGCCTTTGAAGAACCTTTTAGCCGAGTACTCATTGATTGCGTTGGACCTTTACCGAAGACTAAGACTGGAAATGCGTATTTATTGACGATTATGTGTACCTCCACTCGCTTTCCAGAGGCTATTCCGTTAAGGAATATCAAGACACCTAGTATTGTCAAAGCTCTGATCAAATTTTTCACGCTAGTAGGACTTCCAAAGTCTATACAGTCCGACCAGGGTTCAAATTTCATGTCAGGTTTATTTCAGCAAGTCATGTACCAGTTAGGGATTGCTCAGTATAGGTCAAGTGCTTATCATCCAGAATCTCAAGGTGCCTTAGAACGTTTTCATCAAACATTGAAGAACATGATCAGAACTTTTTGTCTTCAATTTGACAGGGATTGGGATGATGGTGTTCACTTTTACTTTTGCGGTCCGAGAGGCTGTTCAAGAATCCCTTGGTTTTAGTCCCTTTGAGTTGGTATTTGGTCATACTGTAAGGGGACCTTTAAAATTGATAAAGGAAAAGTGGCTTACTGAACACACTGACTTGAATCTTCTAGACTATGTATCTAGATTTAAAGAAAAATTGTATACTGCTTGTCAAATTGCTCAGAACAATTTAAAAACTGTTCAGAATAAGATGAAAGTATGGTATGATAAAGATGCCAGGGACAGAGTTTTTGAACCAGGTGATAAGGTACTTGTATTTTTGCCAGTCCCCGGACATCCATTACAAGCTAAATATTGTGGTCCTTATACCATAGAGAGTAAAATCAATGATTTGAATTATATTGTAAAAACACCAGGTCGGCGTAAACAAAATAGAGTGTGTCACATTAATATGTTAAAACCATATTTTGAGCGTACTAATGAAGGTGAGAGTAAACCAGTTGCCACTTTAGCCATGGTTAAATTGGAGAACAATCATGACAAACCAGATATAATTGAACCACCTTTTAGTTCTAAAACTATGGAAGAGACAGTTAGATTGAAAAATTCAGAAATTTTGTCAAATTTAGATTCAAAACTTGCACATCTGTCTTTTGATCGTAGAGAAAATTAAAAGCTTTGGTATTTTCTTTTAAAATCTTTTTCCAGATGTGCCAAACAAAATCACTGCTGTTTGTCATGATGTCGATGTAGGTGATGCTTCTCCAATTAAGCAACATCCTTACCGGCTCAATCCACTCAAACTTGAATTTATGAGACAAGAAATTAAATATATGCTTGACAATGATATTATTGAGCCGAGTAACAGTGAATGGAGCTCTCCTTGTCTGCTTGTGCCCAAACCAGATAAAACCTTTCGTTTCGTAACTGATTTCAGAAAAGTAAATTCTGTTTCAAAATCTGATTCCTATCCGATTCCAAGGATAGACGATTGAATTGATAACATTTGAAAAGCAAAATTTGTGAGCAAATTTGATTTATTGAAAGGTTACTGGCAAGTCCCATTGACACAGAGAGCTCGAGAAATATCAGCTTTTGTCACACCAGACGGCTTATTTCAATATACTGTAATGCCGTTTGGCATGAAAAGTGCTCCAGCTACATTTCAAAGAATGATCAATAATGTTATAAAAGATTTAGACAGTTGTTATGCTTATATTGATGATCTTATTGTATGTAGTGATAGCTGGGAAGAGCATTTAACACATTTATATGATACTTTTGATAGATTGTCACAATCAAATTTGACTGTTAATCTTGGTAAAAGTGAATTTTGCCAGGCCACTGTTGATTATTTAGGGCATACAGTTGGCCAAGGTCAAGTGAAACCTATTATGGCTAAAGTGGATGCAATTACCAAATTTCCTCCTCCTACAAATAAAAAACAACTTATGAGATATTTAGGCATGATTGGATTTTACAGAAAATTTTGTTCAAATTTTGCTACTGTTGTTCAACCATTGACTCATCTTTTACGGAAAGATTCTAAATTCATCTGGAGTGAAAATTGTCAAAACGCTTTTGAAAATAGCAAATCACTTTTAATTAATAGTCCAGTTCTGATCACTCCAGACTTTGAAAAACAATTCAAACTTGCCGTTGATGCAAGCGATGTAGGAGTTGGAGCTGTTTTATATCAAGAGACAGATGATAATGTTGAAAAACCTATATCATATTTTTCTAAGAAATTAGATAAACACCAGAAAAATTATTCAACTATTGAAAAAGAGTGTTTTGCACTGTTGTCTGCACTTCAACATTTTGATGTATATTTAAATCCCACTGTGCATCCTATTCTTGTTTATACTGATCATAATCCTCTCACCTTCATACATAAAATGAGAAACAAGAACCAGAGATTGACTAGGTGGAGTTTATTGTTACAGGAATATGATGTTATTGTAAAACATATTAAAGGTAAAGATAATGTAATAGCAGATGCTTTATCTAGAACTTATTGAAAGACTTTGTATATACTATGCATTTTTGTACATATTATTCATGAAAAGTTTTTGTTACACTCAAACTTTTTTTTAAGGGGAGAGGTTTTATGATATTGTAACTATCATATCTATATACTTTTACATAGTGAAACCGCGAATGGCTCATTAAATCAGTTATGGTTCCTTAGATCGTACAATCCTACTTGGATAACTGTGGTAATTCTAGAGCTAATCTATTTAGTTGGCCTAATTTGTTTTGTGTGGCCTAAGAATGTTTACATTAGATTTTGTTATATTGTGTACAAATTATACACATTGTGTTACAACTATGCAGTTTAGAATTCACTGGAACATTCATTGATACTCATGGAATGATTAGAACTTTCTATTTCACTTACATAACGTTTCCAGAATGATCATAACAAAAGATGCGTAATTTATATTTCTAGCGTTGTCTAGAAATTTCCGTTTGAGTATTTAAATGCAGACCCAAAAGTTAGTAAAATATAGAGAGACATAGAAACATAGATAGACATAGATAGACTTAGACATCGTTAGACATCAACATTCTCAGCAGTTGGATTGACACTTTTATTTACAAACTACATCATACTAGATTGTGACCAATTGGATATAATATTCTGTGGATTC
Source organism: Mytilus coruscus (assembly GCA_017311375.1). NCBI lineage: Eukaryota > Metazoa > Mollusca > Bivalvia > Mytilida > Mytilidae > Mytilus > Mytilus coruscus. The sequence continues at coordinate 68,914,443 of CM029607.1, forward strand.
CGAGAAGATTTCCGGATAAAGGAAAGATAAAAGATTGGACATATATTTTGACAGTTAAGTTGACATTTCTTTTTATGTAATATTTCTTGTAAACTTGTGTATAATAAATCTTGTTAAATTTTATTATTGATTTGTGTCTTTTGTTGGCTACAATTAAAAGGCGATTTTCTGCCGTAACAATAATATGAAATTAAAGTCCTAGAAAAAAATCCAAGTGCACGAGTTCAATATCTATTTATATCTATAGTTATGTTTATATCACTATTATGACCATCGGGGGTCTTCGGAGGTCAACTCGATAGTTAATTAGATGGCATCTAGAATAAAATACACACGAAACGAAGCTACATATTATCGAGCCAATGCTCTGTAAATTGTTTAGTTTAGACTTTTATAATTTGGATAAATGTTTTACATTGCTATGATTCAAATATGAGAATTTGAGTCAAATCGGTTAACATGAATTTGACAGTTAGTTCCCCTTTTCATACCAGTTGCATTTTAAAAGACAAATCTATCTACTAGCTATTAAGCATCGTTCAATGTACATTTAACATAATCAACTTAACACTACTGTCAAATAAGTTGTCAGGGGGGATTTTCGAAAGTTAAAAAACATACAAAAAAGTCTTATTAAATATTTCATGGAAGCGCAGAATCAACATTTTTAGAAGTTGCAGATGAATTGCCCCAGATATTACACACAGTTATGAAGCAGGATCTGCTTGCCCTTCCGGAGCACCAGCGATCATCCCCAGTTTTTGGTGGGGTTCTTGTTATTTTAGTCTTTTTTATGTTGTTTTGTATACTATTGTTTTATTTCTCTTTTCCTATTTCAGCCATGACATTGTCACCTCTCTTTTGTGTTTTTTTTTTTTTTTTTTTTTTTGTTGTTATTTGTCATTCGACTTTGACAATGGTATTATAAGCTATTCTTTAACATTATCGTCTGTCTATTTTTTTTTTTTTCGTGTTGTCTAAAAAAAGAGAACAATAAAGGCTTTCTGAAATTCAAACTTTGGGAAAATGTATAAGGGCGTTCAGAATGTTATCTTTACTTTTTGATATTCATTTTCTATTTGCTACTTTTGTGCTTTGCAGATCTTGTTATTTGCTTATTTTGTGTTTTCCTTTAAAATTTTTGGTAAAATATATACGAGTATATTTGTACCTAGATCTATGACATTTCTGTATACACTGATATTTGAAACGATTGTTTTACTCTTCCAAATAGATGTATAGATCTACTATGATCATTGGTATGCTACCATCTCGATTGTCCTTAGTTCTTACAAATGTTTGAATGGAGTGAATGTTTAGTTGCAACGAAATCCAGAGGACAATGACTGAACAAGACAGACTAAACAAGACAGTGCATGTCTCACAAATGGATGTTAACAACAATATCATTTATTAACTAGTGGTCTGACTATCCCGGCAAGGAATTCGAATCCGCAAACTTTTAAAAGCTGCATGTCTGTTTATATTTGTAGGCACTTTTATGTTAACTGAATCCTTCTAGTCGTTGTGACAACTGGTTGTGTTATTGTCATTCGCTACAGATGCTTTATTTTATATTTTGTTTGAAAATGTCCTTTGACATATATTTGCAATATTTGCCCCAGTCTTGTTATTTTCTTTATTTGTTTAAGTTTTCAAATCTGGTGTATGCATTTGTTGACTATATATCGAATGATAATGAAAAACAAAATGACAAAAAACAAGAGCAAAAGCAAAACAACAAATCAAAACGGTGCTATGAATGAATGCAATACTTAATGTTAAAATCTCGTAAATCGATTAAGACGATAATTCAGGGTACCATTAAAACTGAAGAAATCGCATGAACCCTAAAAAGGAGCATGACCGGATGCGTCGGCAGAGTGAGTGTCTCCTCACATACATGCATCACCCTCATTTCTAATCCACAATCATTTAAAACATCACAATCGGGAATAAGTCGCAATCGCATATGGGACACAATCAGTAATAAGACATAATCGGAAATAGGACGGACACAATCGGTAAAATTACAGATTAGACGCTTACTCTCATATCTGAAGATATGTCGCTAGTGAGTTGAGACACAAACATATCGTATCAGACACAAAACTCGTAATGATGACAGTAAACATTTTCAAGTGTCGATTTTAGTCGTTTTTCCTCATAACCCTGTTTCAGCTGATTTGTGTAAGAAGCTTACCCTGTAAAGATGTTGTAAACATACCCGATCGTAACGTATCAATTGAAATGTATATTGCCATACCACGAGAAACAAAGTATGCTACTGCTACGTTGACTTTAGACGTATTTAGCTATTATTTTAATGACCTTTTTGTTCATTTAGCTCTCCAACTATTTCGGTTCTTTTACATTCTTGGCTTTTAGATATTCGGCTTTGAGCTTTCCGGATAAAGATAAATCTAGAAAAGCGCTATCGGACGCATGAACATTATAAATTCGTGTTTTCATGTTTTACTGCTGAGAAAATGAAACATTACGTTTGTCATCTATACTACTAAAACAAGAAACCGATTTCACTGAGCAGCATCTCCTCTGAAACCAAACAAATTCGGAAATATTTGTGATATAACGTATAAATGTAGTGTTTTGTACTTCCTAAATTTGTCTTTGAAACAATCTTTTTTCCACAGAAAACGCCAATTTTTGAGAAAATAACCCAATTCGAAGACCGTTATCGATCCATGTCTTAAACTCTTTCGCGCAAGACGTACTGCCCGCGAAATTTAAAAACTCTTTGTTTCAAGACTTGCCCAATTGTACCGCGATTGCGCGGACATCTTCAAGTAGATTCTATTTTTAACTTGTACATCTGTCATTATCGAGGAACAGATTACAAAATGAAGCAACCTCTGAATAAACCCACCATAGATACCAGGATTGAATAACTTGAAATACAACTACGATATACTCGTTTGTAGAACTCAGTCATCATTTATCTACATTCTCTTTTTCAACATCAACTCATTCGCACTGTGTATCATCGCCACCGGAAATTGGGTACTAACGAAGCGGAGAGAAAGGAAAAAATAAATAAACAAGTCTAGAATTCCTTTAATTTGGACCATTTCTAGCGGTTTGATGAGGGAATCGCTTCTGAAACGATTTACTGATATATAAAGCTTTAATTTTTTATACCAACAAGTAGCAAACACATACAAGATTTTGAGTTATGCTCCAAAACGGTGCACTTGGTACCAGAAAATTTCAAGGTCAATCGCCTTCCGTCCCACCGTTGGCAAAATACTCAACTGATTTTCATTCTTTTTCCTGACAAATCTTTTAATTATGATTGTATGACTTCATGTTTACTAAAATTTGCTCTCAAAAAGACGTTTTCTAAAGAATAACAGTAAAAATGAATCCAGCCTAGTGTACGGCAACTTGCTACTGTTCACATATTTACAGTACGGCAACTTGTTTTCCAACTGTATGGCACTTGTTTTCCAACTGTATGGCAACTTGCTAGATTTATTAATATATGTTTATGCCGTCCTTTTCAAGACTTATAACATTTTTTCTTGAAAAGGACGGCATATACATATAATAAAACTAGCAAATTTAAATAATTTATTTATAATTAAAATATAAATATAATTCGCCTAACGGCATTGTAGATCATGGTACATGTATCATACACAATATTTTGCAACGCGGTCCTATTAAACCATTAGCATCATGAAAAATACAGATTTTTCTAGATGTATACAAGTGTTTTAGCTGCTCTTTGGTCGGGTTTTTGTCTCTTTGACACATGCCCCATTTCCATTCTCAATCATTTAATGTTATGTCAATATTTTACCTGTTCAACATAAAAAAAAATCCCTGTGTCCATAAATAAACCCCTTTTAATTGTTACTAACTATCTATTTGAGTTATAAATTACATCACATCTCTTAAATATCAGATTTTACTCTGATGTGCGATGCAATATTATGTAGTCAATTGCCCTTAATAGCCGACTATACGGTATATGTTTTTTTCATTGTTGACGACCGTACGGTTGCCTATAATTCCTTACAACCACTTCATTTGAACTTTGGTGGATAGTTGTCTCAATGGCAATCATACCACATCTCCTACTTTTTAACTGGATAATCAGGAGGATTTTATCCGGGTTGAATATTAATATTCCTCCTTTGCTACTCATTATTTTTTCACGCGGTTTTTTTTCCATTTTTGTAGACAATTGTTTTCTGCATTTTGTGTTGCAGAATTTTTATTTTCAACTCTTCCGAGGGCAAGTTATTTTTTTTTAATCCCTCCCAAACACGAAATGAAGAAGTTGTAATCCCCTTTCTTCTAAAATCTCATGAAGGCAAGACATATCCCTGTCATGTCTGTTTCAACAGATTCAGCAATATTACTTTCAATACCGTAGAAAAAAGAAAGGATCATACTAGTATAAGTGATCTATAAAGGTTATAAAAATTCTTATAGATGTCCTTTATAGATTGTTTATATTGTATAAATTTTGACAAGTAATAACTTCTAATCAACAAAGTAAGAAAATATGGTTTTAATAAAATATGTTAAAAGTGATACAACGCTATTTAAGATTTCATTATTTTCATATATTTGAAGTTTAAATGTTTATGTTTAAGGTAGTTCTATAAAATTAAATTGTATCAGGTAATTTGACACAATATAAAAGTTAAATTTGGAAATACATGTATTCAACATTTTATTCGTGAAAAGTACTACAAAAAGCGAACTCGGACGAAATCAATCCCCCAACACTACCTCTCCATCAACTCATTTTAATTCAAGCCAAACAGCATTAACGACGATCTTTTATTTTTCTACCAATTTGAAAAAAAATCTGTAATAAAATAGAAAGTAATTGGGGTTTCCATCAATAACACAAAATCAGTACAAAATGTATACATACAGCAAAACACACAAAAACAATGGAAATGTGCTTTCATTGCTGTTCTTCATCTCAAAGCCACAGCGAAACCTTCAACACGGAAAAATAATTCTCACCTCACAGCAATTTTAAGACGGTCCCCAGCAACTGCAAATTGACGATCACGACACAACTTTTCTTATATCAAGAAAAGAAATCATTAAAAGAAATCAAACATTTTTATGCAAAGACTTTTGTAAGCTGTAAGATGTAACACCAACTCGAACCCGGTCAAAAATATTTAAAACAAAATTTTTCCTACCGACAATATAAAATTTCATTTCAAACTATGTAGAATATAAAGCTGCACTCGAACCAGCAAAGTGAAACGGGATTAATGTAAGTTGTAATAACTTGTTTCCCAATCCACTATAAATAAATATGTTTAAACCAATATATATTGGTAATTTAAAGTATCAATTGAAAGGCGAAGGACTGTTGATCCTTGTAGAACACCTTTTGACTGATAATTAAAAAAAATTATGAATGAAATCAAAAAGGAGGACATTCATTGCGTATTGCCTGTTTCACAAGGAAGAAGTACATGTTTATGGAACCAGTACGCTCTGATATGTTAACAACAGTATATTGACCCAAACCCCAATATATGCTATCAATTGAAAAATTTAACATAGAAAACAATGGGGCCAAGGATATGTGGTGTGTCTTCTTAAAATTTTAGTACAAAACTGGCGTCAAAGTGAATATATTATAGCACAAATACGAGAAGTTATCGCAAGAATAAATACTCCATAACTTAAAAAAAAAAAACAAAAACAAACTTAAGAATATACATCTCAAGCACCCAAGCTGTGATTATTTGTCTTTAGATACCATACATTTAGTCTGCCGTAATAGTAATTTGGATGTTGAACGTCAGGTACAAACGAACTAAATCCTCTTAGCCGGTTCTTTTGTGGATTTATTTTCAGAATTATATTTTAGGCACTAACTTTTTTTTAATGAAATTTTTTCGACGGAGAGCTACCATGATTTTGATTTAATGGTGGTGGTGGTGGTGGTGGTGGTGGTGGTTTGAGAGCTAGGATGAAATTTGAAAAAAAAGCAGGACAGAAGTTTCGAGTAAAAAAAAGGCAGGATGAGACAAAAAAAAAGACAGGATGACAATTTTGGTAAATAAAATCAGGATAAACTAATAAAAATATATAGGTAGGACAATTTTGGTAAAAATAAAAAGCAGGACAGTGATAACAACTTAAAAATGCAGGACAAATTTTTCATCCTATCCCCAATATAAATCAAATGGTAGCTCCCTTAAATAAAAAAAAGCCATAACTTATAGAAACTAGAAAATTAGTTCAAAACGCAATGTCTTATTTATTTCCCCTAAAACGCAATGGAAACAAAGTATTTTGTTCACTTTCCTTCTAAACAATGAATTGTTTATATTTTATTTATTTAAGAAATTTTAAAATGAAAACTATGTATTTAAGGGGAAAAAACATAAAAGATCATTGGTAGGTGTTGTATTTTAGAAATATTCAAGTAACTTGGATGTATAATTACTATTTACGTTTAACGATGTATTGAAATAAACATTATAAATTTAATGGAGCTACTCTAGTATCAGGCATAACTCAAAATAGGGAACATTCGTGATATTCACAAAGCAGAAGAAAACATGATTCTTTCCAAATATTTAATCAATATTAAACAAAAAGCATTATCTTTAAAAATTATCGGCGACACAAACTACATATGTCGCCAATTAGTTAGTCCTTTAATATAACAAACAGATAGTGACTATTATATATTATATATCGTATTACACGAGATTTGATGGTGGAATCTGTTTCTCTAATGATTTTCTTACAATATGCAGGCAAACTTATTCCTTCTTTTCGAATGATCTGCAAAAAGATGTGTTCTTTCTATATGACGTCATCAGGCATGGTCGCCTTTTTTCATGCCGTTACAATAGGAAATTCAGAGGAAAGCAAGAACATTCGACGTCATAATCGGATTTTAACCAATGAAGAACTGAGATCAAACGAACCACACGTTGATTAATTTTTTTTATACAATGGGTGCAGAAAGGTATAAATTGACGAAGAATTAGAGAAATATTCTTATCGGGTCATTAGTAAAAACTTTTCTGTCTTTCTGTTGCATAATTTTGTACATAATGATATTTTTTTACCCGATGTCACACACTTTTCTTTCGATAGATAACAACAATTAATTAATATGGAAATACAATTCTTTTGAAATTCGTAAGCCTTTGACGATTCACAGATAGTTAACGAAAAATAGCAAAAATAGTTAAAAAAAAAATACATCGAACAATTTAAACAATAGTAATAAATTTTAAAACACCCAAACCGATACACAAAAATTAACAAATCACATAGGAATAACAAACAAAAGAATGTGGACAAATCCGAATATTTTATAATGTCAGGCCGAGATTTGTCACTATTTAGTTTTACGTAGACCAAACGCTCATCTGTCTAAAAGCCTTAGCCGATATGCATAAAACTACACTTGTTAAGATTTATTCCGAACGGATGGATTTTTCTACATGTCCTACGATAAATTCTTACTATTATTGGATATCTCAACTTTTTGGTTTTATGCATATAAGCCCTGGTATCTTAGATGAGTATTTTGTCCATGATGATTACATAAGATACCACATTACTTTATGAATGTTAAAAACTCTGAAGGTGGTATGGGAGTATAAATGAGAAATGATAGACTTTGTTCATACTTTGCCAAATGTAGTATTTATTGAGATATGTTCAAAAATATAATAAAAATGATAGGTCACCGAGCATTTTCTCAAGCTACAGGTTTTGACAAAATGACACATTTTGTATGGATTATACAGGAAAAAACATCATTACGTGATTAGAAGCTAAACTAAATAATGAATTGTAAAATAAAATACGAGAAGATAGGTTTTAGAAAATGATTTGAGAATATCAAAAGAAAAGATAGGATCACCGTGCGTTTTTATCCGGCTAACATATAAAATAGCAAAATTTCAAGTAGATTCATACAGAAAATGCACTTTTTCAGAGTTACCTTCCTTAAAATGCCAATTTAAAAACATTAAAAATCAATTAAAAATAATCCACGCTAGTAAAATATTAATATTTATTAGTTAAAATCTTATGAATTTGTTCTTTTAAATGAAAATTCACATAAGTTATCTGCATTCCTGCATCAAATTTTGCTAATTTGATTGAAACTCTGGACCTTAGGTTCTCTGTTATATACAATCCAAGATGGCGAAAGATACCCATTCCACCTTAAGGAACGTGAAATTTCACAACCAAATTAACAAAAACGAGTATATGATAAAATACACAATTACAAACTGTGGGTTATACCGACAACAAAGAATATATTCTTATCGTATGATACCTAAACGCTGCATCTCCCTATGTACATTCCCTTTTATACGAAAATCAATTGCTTGTTGAGTATCTACTGTCTCAAATGAAAAGTAACCAGATCCATTGAATCGATCTGAGGTGATAGATGATATCCACTTATGATGGAATTCATTTTTCATTGCAAGGGCACGCATATAACTAAAGCTATTTTTATATGTAGTAAAAAACATATCATTTATGGAATTAATCGTTTGAATTTCGTATTTAAAATTACTATCTTTTAACAGAGTGTAGAGTAAATACTTCTTATCTGAAAAACCATAAACCGCATAGTCCCTAAATAATCTAGTAAACCAGTTTCTGACAATTTTTCCATTTCTGGTTAGAATATTTGTTAAGATTGTACCTCTAGATAATTGTTGCAAACACCGATCACATTGTTGCTTTAACCTTTTGTTTTTCTTTTCAATTAAATGAGAATACAAATATTCCATTGTTTCTGGTACTTCTTCAATATTATCTAAAACATCTGTCCGATGTAAGTTGCATATGCCTTCGCACAATTGAAATACTTTTGTAAGATTGAAGTTATTTTTGCTAAAATAAGTTTTATTGATTACCGATAACCATACACCTAACACCCCTCTTAATAAATTTAGCTTTAGTGCACGGTACTGTGCATTTTTACTATCAACTACAATGAATTTATCGTGTAATAAAATTGCTTTTATACATTCAATCATTTTGTGATAAGCATAGACGGAATAATGATCGGGATATGTCATTTGACACGTCCAGTCAAATAAACGGAAATTGTTCACAAAATTGTATAATGAATGTTCATAAGCAGCTACAGAGGGCTGTGCGATTTGTATTCCTTTTCGAATAAGCCAGTTTGAAATATGAGTTTGATTCATCACTATAGCAAAATAAAGGGGTGTAAGATCGTCCTTATTTCGGCAATTAATAACCTTATCACCATACATATATTCCGCTTGTTTTATAAACTTTACAAATCCCTTTGCCGATGAAATGTGTATCACACTGAGGTCTTCTTGCTTATTCAAGCATAATCCTAATTTGCTTGAATCAGTAAAGTTTAATAACAGTGTTGCTGAATCGTCAAATTGTACTTGTAGCTTTGGTTTGAGGTGATCTTTATAATTAATTGCTGTCTGATAGCGTACGATATAAAACAGTAAACTTTCATCGTAATAATACGGCGTAATACCATTCATTAGATACGGAGAAGTATTTATAAGAATCTCCAATGCTGTTTTATTTCTATTTGTCAACTTATTTACATTCAAACCTTTACTTAAAAGGTATTTCAGTGCATTCAAATGTCCTCCTACAGCAGCACGATGAAATATATTTAACCCATCTTTATCAAAACAACTATCTAAAAAGTGACTCGAATAACGCTTTAGAAATAAATCGAAAAATTCCGGTGTTGAGTGATACCAGTATCGGTTTCGTTCGTTCATTAGTATTGTATGAAGAGGACTATGGTCTGATGAATTACATTTCAAAGCATTGCTTGGTGTAAGTGCGAATTCTTCTAAAAATGGTCCTTGGTAGGAATGAATTAACATTTCAATATTCGACGATGACATAAGAATATTTTTGAATTGATTACTTGCGTATTCTTTCATCATTAGAATTGGAAACAACCTTGATTTATTAGCCGACAGCTGGACAAGCTTCCAGGTATCAATTTTGTCAATTTTATCATTTTCATTTAAAAACTGAGAAATACTCAATATACATAGTTCATGTGGCGAGAGCAAATATGAATAATTCAATCCACATTTGTATGTAAACATTTCCCTTAAGGAACAATTCGAGGGAACTATAATTGGTTCCATGACCTGTCGTTTACTCATGGCATTGAATGCAGTTTCAATCGGAGTTAGACCATTTGTGTCTTTTTGTAGTATCATTTGAAGCATAATATTTCGGGAAAGAAACCGTTTCGAATGGTCAATTACATAATATGTCCCCGAAGCGCAAGCATGATGCATAATATTGTGTCCATTATTATCCATGTGTGATATATTGTGGTTCATTTTCTTGACTAAATCATACAAATTCAACAAGTACCAGCTTTCATGGTTTTGCGAAGGCTTGTGTCCTCTTACTGCATAATGCAAGATACTTCTTCCAGAAAAGTCTTTAACGTCATGTATACGCTGGCTATAGGTTTCGAAGATGTAATCCAAAGCTAGAGATTCACATGATGCCGCAGAATGAAACGGGGTTGATCCATTTGATGATCTAAAATCGAGTGTTTCATTAATATCTGCATTCTTAAATGAAATATCAATAAAATATTTATTATTGTGACAAAATGCATAATGCAGTGGTGTTGCGTTAAAACTTTCACGTTGTGTCCAATTGATTGATGTATTATTAAGAACTAAATCAAGCATCTCCTTAGTACCATATGCTGCTAACAAATGAGAAAACGCCGTTTCAGGTGGACATTGACTTTGTTTTAATATGAACATATCGTCATCACTTATTTTTATAATATCATTCGTTAAAAATTGAATTTTAGATGTGCATCGCCTTTTCATACTTTTATCAAAGTTATACAGATACATAAAAATATACGGATCTCCATAGGTTATAGCTGACATAAGAGGCGTTTTCCCACTAAAGTCAACACAATCCAAACAGTTATTTGATTTTGTCATTAGCTGTTTTATAATTTTAAGATGTCCATTTCTGATTGCAGCATGAAGAGCTGTCTCACATGTCAAAAGGTACCAATCATCAAAAAATTGTAGCAAATGAAATAAATCATTTTTACTCATAACATCATCAACGAACTTCATATCGGCATTCCAATGAGCTTTTGAAATTTCATTATGTAAGTTTGTTTTCGCAAAATTGTTCACAAACGTCTCGTTTTTAAAATCTTTCATGAGTATTGATAAACTGTTGCTATAAACGTCTTTGTTCGACTGAATTCTGTTCGCATCTGGTGATATCCAGTAAAGGGATCCGTTACATTGCAGACAAGTATCACGAACACCCCGATTAAGCAAAAGATGTACAACTTTTTCATTCCCTTTTTCAGCAGCGTGGTGAAGGGATAAGAAATCTGCATGTTTTTGTCTTGTTCATAAAGAAATTTAAAAACGTCATAATGACCATTTTCGGCAGCTAAATGGATCGGCTTTAAATTCGTGTCATTGATTTGATACATAAGTGAGCGCTTCTTTTGAATGATTAACTTAACAACATCAGTATGTCCATTCTGGGATGCTATATGCAACAACGAATATCCACAAAAGAAGTAGTATTTACACGCGTTTATTAGTGGTTTACTGTTAAATGAATAAAATGAATTAAGGTTGATTTCGATTTTTTGTGAAATATTAAAACCCATCTCCAGAAAAGCTTTTAGCGATTCATCATTTCCATGCAAAGCAGAAATAAAGGGGGCAGTCATATTTCTTGCATTTAATCTATTACTTTCCTTCTTATCAATTAGTCCGTTAATGAGTTTGATTGTTTCATAAGAATTAACATCACGGGCAGCTTTGTGCAACCAACCCTCATCAGATAACAAGACTAAACGTTTCAGATTATGTTTGTTTTGAAGTAATGTTTCCTCTAAATACTTATTTTTTGATGAACTCACATGGTAGGCTAATTCTACTAAATCCACTGGTTTCGACCTGTTTAATTTTTTAAGAAGGTTTTTTGATAGAAGTTTGTGACCATTTGTCTTTCGCACATAGTACTTAGTGTATTCCCTAGATTTATTAGTCAAAAAGTCAGCGAATGATTTGTGAATAATCGATATTTCCATCTCAGATTTTCTAATGAAATGCCTCAATTCATTTCCGACTTTATCGAGTATCCAATATTCCTCAGCTGAGCTATTTAGATTAATAATTTCTATAAGTTCATCCTGATTAAGGGGTTTATAAGATGCACTGATCACTTCAAAAACCGGCAACATTTTTATAAACCCGTCATGATTTTCTTCAAATGCTCGGTCTAATGTATGTTCATATAAGTCAATAATGGATTCAGGAACATATTTCGATAAACAAGACAATTGTTTTGTGCAGTGGAGCAAATATTCCTTAGCAAATAAGAAATTTCCATTCGTTCCGTCAATAAACTTGACAACCTCCTGCTCACTCATATCAGAATTGTCTATAACATATTGGTGAATGTCTCCTCTATTATATTCGTCTGTCGTTGGCATATGCATATGCTTTAAGAAACTCAATTTATTTTGAACACTTTCTAAATACCTTGAGGTCACAAAAATTTGACGTACGTTGGAAAACTTCTAATATATCTCATTAAAATTTTTAAGAAAAAGTTTTGTCTGTTCGTTTCTAATGTGCACTCATCTATTGCATCAATGACAATCATTAGAGTTTCGTTGTAAGAAGATTCAATAAGAGGATTAAGTATTAATGATTCTATACAAGTAAAAGGATCATCTCTACAAAGAGTCTCACTCTCAAAGAACTCCATTGCTGTGTCATCATAATATATGAGATTTCCAATTGAAGGCACATGCTTTATTATCATACCTGCTAAATTTATAATAAATGTAGATGGGTCATTGTACAAATTGTGACCAGTTCTACATATATGATATGAAATCAGAGGTTTATAAAGATTTGACCATGGTTTATTATATCTTCCACAAATTATATTTGATACTATGGTTGACTTTCCATAACCCGATTCTGCTGTTATCAGCACACCAATATCAGACGAACGTAACAACGTCTCTATGCTGTTTGCTATCCACGAGCGTTGGATTGTTGACTCTCTATAAATGGCCTTCACATGCGCAAATACCAATTTCCAAATAATATCTCTTCCATCATGTTCAAGACTTAGACATTCTATACAAAAAGATAATAATCATTAGAAACTAATAGTCCAGAGAACAATTGAATGTCGTTTCAACTCATATGCACCATCGTTTGATTCAAAATATCAACTTCGTTCACAGATTACAAAGATTTATGATAAATTGATTGATTGTTGGTCTTCAAAGCCACTTTCAGCACTATTAGCTATTTCGTAGCGGCCAGTTGTTATTGATAGAGGAACCGGGTGCCCGAAGACAAAAACCCGACCTTTGTCCGAAAGAAACTTGCAATTCTAGTCAATAAAAGATTGGAGTCGATTGCCACGTGCGGGGCTAGAACTCACAACCTCAGTTGTGAAAGGCTAGCGGTACAGTAGTTTTAGCTATTTAGACCACTCGGCCACCGAAGCCCCAAAGTTATGTAGTTTATGGTACATTTTGATGAAATTAGAGATTTAATCAGCCACATCCAGTATACAAAAGTCATAGCCGGTGTCAAATAAAAGCTTACTTTTACAGATTCCAAAAGTATATGATTTCTATATACTTTTCCTTGAAATAAGACAGATAAATTGCTACTTTCGGTTTACAAAATTTCATTTCCGGTTTCAAATAATAAATTTCTTCACTCGAATATTTCTGCTACCTTATGCAAAAGATCCTCTGACTTTATCATGTACCAATATAAAGTTAGAGCAAAGGTCAAAATCTACAACGTCAAATTAAAATTTGTATGTGATAGAGTTCTTTTTGATTTTGGAATCAATAAGTCAAAAGGTAACCTTATCATTCCTTCACATCCATTTTGGACAATGCACACTATAGTGTTACCTGCTATTTCAGTGTTGTGTCAACTTTCTTTAAGTACAATCACATGTTTAAGAATCAAGGATTGCGATTGAATGATTTTTTATTTTTAGATATTGAATTTTTATCAATATTGCCATTGTTGTTTCTGATACTGACTATATCAGTAATATCAACACGATTACCAAGTAAGCCACCTAGAGCAAGCTGTTATTTGATTTGATGAGAAGATATAAACCCATTATTATTATATTTTATCGACAATTTGTAATAACAATATGTTTCTATAATATGAAATGAATAGCTAAAGAAAACTCTATTCACGCGTACAAAAGTTGTGATATATGCCATTCTCATAGTGTAACCTGACGTCATCACCTAATAGTGTAGAGTTGCAAACTTTGAACATAGCTGACGTCAATGAGAATGCAGCAACGTCACGTTTTTGTGTCCATCTGCGTCAATATATCAATGAAATGTAATCGACATCATTCATACAACCGACCATCTATTTGAATGTTTTGTAAAACACTCTTTGTAACAACTTCATAGAATTTCATTTTCTATATAATAGTCAATAAATTTACATAGATAAGAGGATTGAGAATACTTGCCAATGATACAACTATCGAACAATGACCGAATGGAATGGTTGTAGCATTTACAGCTCAATGCACGGCTTTCAATAATAAGCAAAACCCATGCCGTAAAAGTTAATAATAGAAAATTTAAGTTTTATAAAGGAACCATTTAAAAGGAATGACAAATTAGTTGCCGTACACTTCCTAGAAGCCAAGACAAAATGCTAGATAAAGTGCTTTTGTACTGTATAGGTGGCAAATATTTAGTAAAGAGATATAAGAAGATGTGGTATGAGTGCCAATGAGACAACTCTCCATCTAAGTCAAAATTTATAAATGTAAACCACTATAGGTCAAAGTACGGTCTTCAACACGGAGCCTAGGCTCACACCGAACAGTAAGCTATAAAGGGTCCCAAAATTACTAGTATAAAACCATTCAAACGGGAAAACCAACGGTCTAATCTATATAAAAAACGAGAAACACTTATGAACCACATCAACAAACGACAACTACTGAACATCAGATTCCTGACTTAGGACAGGTGCAAACAAATGCAGCGGGTTTAAACGTTTTAATGGAACCAACCCTTCACCCTTTTTCTGAAACAATAGTGTAACATCACAACATAGACACACTATAAAATATCAACTGAAATAGCTTAACTCAATCAAAGGACATATTAACACCATTGAACATACACTGAACAAATAAATTTGACCTATGATACAATGCAAATTCAAAATAAATAAACTAAGGAAGAATAATAAAAGTAACATGTTATATCGGTATGAAATGTTAAACAATTTAAGAAAACAATATGCTCGAACAAAATATCAGCCATTTGCAATAACTTTAAACACAGGTAAATAAAGTTACAATAGAGAAAGGAAATATTTTAACAAAATAAATAATTTTGATGTTCATAGTACGAAGTGGAAATTTATATTAGTACCAAACACTTATCAAAGCTGGTATATAGACCAGATATAACCCTGAATAACATTAAATAACAAAAAGCATTACAATTAGTATCAACAGGTCAAATAAACAAGAAAGTACGATTTGAGAGTACTCGCAGTTACTGACAGCTAGTTAAAAGCCAAAACAATTAATAATAAAAATTATGCATCAGAGACTAAAATCAACTAAAACACATCCCAGGGATTTAGTATTTTAACGTCATGAACAGTCAAAGAAGACATGACTAGTGCAATGCCAAAAATAAATGTATCGACAGACAGTAGGATAGTTAGGAGTTTAACCTCTTTATAGATCAAAATGAACGTGGGTGTGTCTTTAAACATCCCGTTTGAAAAGAATACAAATTTAGTTATGTTTTAATTTGCTGATGACAAAATCGATATTAGTGCCAATGTAAACTATATTCAAAGATCTAATTACAACATTGGTAAGATAACCTGAACTAATAAGTTTATTTAAAGGTTCGATGAGTTTACACGGATCATATAGTGATTTCCGCGCTTTAAGTACAATATTACCGTAAAATTTAGGATGTGAAATACCGTTTTTAATCAGTTTCCTACAGGTACAGCCAAATTTACTAATCAAATCTTTGTATCTATGAAAGAACTTAGTAAAAGTTTTACGTAATTTATGGTAACGAAATCCCTGACTTAATAATTTACTAGTGATGCATTGATTACGTTCGTTAAAATCTATGACATCACTACACACACGGGCATAACGAACGAGTTGGGATATATACACACCGTATGATGGAGCCAAAGGAACATCGCCGTCTAAAAAAGGAAAATTAACAATAGGGAATGGAAAATCGTCTCTTTTGTCGTAAATTTTCGTATGGAGTTTTCCTTTAGAGATTGAAATGTCCAAGTCCAGAAAAGGACAACTACTGCTGTTTATGTTAGATTTAGTTAAAGTAAGTTCTATTGCGTACATTTCGGTAGTATATTTGGAGAACTCTGGATTATTTAACGAAAAATATCATCTAGATAACGGAAGGTATTGTTGAATGTATCAACCAAATGTAACAATGACGTGTCTTTACTGAGTTTGGTCATAAACTGAGATTCATAGCAATACAGGAATAAATCTGCTATTAAAGGGGCGCAGTTAGTGCCCATAGGAATACCTACTACTTGTCGATACACTTTATCGCCGAAACGTACATATATGTTGTCCAGGAGAAAATTTAAAGCTTCAATCATATCTTCACATTTCCAGTAAGTGTATCTAGCATACTTTCCTTTTCGTTACAGAAAAGGCTTTAAACGAGTTACAGCAAATAAATTTGTAATGAGATTTTTCAAAAGACCATTTAATTAAATATGAAAACTTTTTCTTGATAAGATTGTGTGGAAGTGTAGTATAGAGGGTAGAAAAATCATAACTGTCAACAGAATTAAAAGGACCATCAAAAGCATGTATTTTATCTAAAACCTCTAAAGAATTTTTAACACTCCAAAAATAATTAATACCATTATTTTCATAAGCTTTATTACAAAAGTTAATAACAAGTTCTTTGATAGTAGTAAGGGAGGTAGTTAGAAGAACTGATAGATTAGTAGTAGAACACTTACTAGATGCGGAGATGAAACGGAATTTAAATGGTTTTTTGTGCAATTTAGGTAACCAGTACATAGTAGGGACTTTCAAATGTTCGGAAGAGGCTTTAAGCTGGGTAGTGGCAGTGATATGCTTGTTTAAAATTTGACTCTTTGTGGAGCGTACAGACCTGAATGTAGATGTATTTGTAATTTCGTTTTGGAGAACTTCCGTGTAGTATATGCGTCACACCACCACTACATTATTTGCTGCTTTATCTGCCGGTACGAACACAAACCGCTTTGCGAGTACTTGGAGTTTATTTTTTATTCTGGAAATGGGAATATCATGGACCCTATTACTAATTTCAGAATTGTTTTCAAAATGAGATATACGAATATTAACAGTATTTATAATTTTATTCAAATAACTGTGAAGAGATTTTTATCAGATTTTTCACGTTTACACCAATTTTACAGTAGACAGACAGAGCGTCTTTAATAACCTGACGACACTGTTTCCAATCTATTTTAGATGGAGGACGATATTTCGGTCCTTTCTTGAGAAAAGTTATGACCTCACGGTCTTCGACGATGTTGAGGTCTCCTGTAAGGACATGACCATAGGGAACATATCTAAAACTAGATGTTTCACAATCTCAAGTGGAAGGAACATTATTTACTATATTGACGTCTGATGTAACTGACGTATAATTAAAAATCAAACTTCTGCTGGTTTTTTTATAAGAATACGAAATAATAGGTGGTTCTATATTATCAAAATATGGAGGTATTTGGCTTTGGATGGTAGAGTCATTGAATATACTAGATAAGTTAATAAAATCAATACCTCTATTTATATATTTTAATTTAAGAAAATGCCGTTTATGATTTTCAGGTTTATCGATACTAGGAAATAGCCTATGATGACAAAAGGCTGTAATAATACGGGTGTATTCATACATCGGGCTAAAAAAAGAAATTGTATCACACTCCAGAAAAATAGCATATAATTTACTTATTGGTATCTGACCCAGTTTGCATAATACTTGATGTCTGCCATTATTTTTATTATAGTTAAAGGACCGTCAAATGCTCCATGGAGGCCAAAAGCTCATGTAGTCTGCTGTACTCGTCGTTTGCTATTTTAGGAGGAAATGATGACATTATATGGAAATTTGTTTTCATTTCAATTAATTTTTATTGTTACTAATGTTTTCTTGTGAGTTTATAATTTAAAGCGTCCTTGCTAAAACAGAACAAACATTGAAAAGATAAAGTTTTTAATCTTTATATGAGAGGTAATATTTTGACATCAGATTTCCCAATGTGTCTCCTAACCTTGTATAACTTATTAACATATTTTATAGGATTTAGTCAGATATAGGCGAGGATCTGCTTTCCTATCCGGAGCAACTGAGATTACCCTTGTTTTGGTCGGGTTCCTATTGATCAGTCTTTAGCTTTATATGTAGTGTGTTGTGGCATTGTATGTCTTTTATTTTACATAGCGTTGTCAGTTTATTTTCGAATTATGAGTTTTGAATGGCCTCTTCCGCCTCGTTTGTTTACAGTGGTAGTCGTTTTTGCCATCTGCCATAATTGTTTGTTTATAATTTAATATTACTATGTCCAACCAGGCTGATAGTTGTCCATTTGCGTTTTCCCTTTTATTAACTGATTATTAATATATTGTGGTATTAGATTACTCAGTGTAGGTCATACAAGACATCTTCGCTAATCGATAAATTAAACCACGTTGTCTAATTAATGAATAGAATGAAACCCACAAGCGACTTAACCACATACATTGTATTTAAACTGTTATATATATATATATATATATACACTATGCATAATACTTTAAATGGTGTATACAATCTACACATAAGAAAACAATTACAGTGTTTAAAATTACGAACGTTAAAAATATATCTTATGAAAATTTAATCTTACCTTCATCACTTTTCATGTCAGACTTACTCCGGATACCATAAATTACACCAATTAGTAGTAGCAACAGGATAAAAGATCAAATACGCCTTTAAAGAATCTCATGGATAATTTTGATGCAACTTTTACATTATCATCTTCACATTCTGAGTGTTTTGTAAAACGGTGAAGTCTTTGATGAAGTTGTTTCCTGGTTGAATCTGTAACTTGCAAACCACTTTCTAACCGTTTTGCTTCAGTAACTGGAATTTGTAGAGTTGGATGACTGAGTATACTGTCCAACGCAGTATTGGACTCGCGTAATTGTGTCAAAAAACGTATTTGTAATTTTGCGCTTGTGTAATAGCCCACACTTGGAAAATTCAATATATCTATGAGTTTATCTATGCATTCTTGTTTTTCCCAGCTAATAATTTTAGCACTATAGTTATGACCAAAATATTTATTACGTAAATGAGCTACTGCTTTTAATTTTGTTGTATCGATATCAACTGTTTTTAAATTTTCGAAAAGAGACATTAAGTTACCTATGTCTTTCAAAACACCAAATCCACTAATTGTGTGTCCTACATGTCCTGATAGTTTAATGAAACATTTCGACACCTCTTCGTTTGAATAAAACCAGTCGATAGAATTGATTTTACCCCAATCTATTCGATACGTTGAACGAACTCTTACGTACAATTCCAGTTCTCTTTTCCAGTTTTTACATGTTTCGCACCAGTTATTCCTGTTCCTTTCTTTCTTACTGCAGTTAATTTGACAGTTTGGAAGATTTGCAAGTTTTTTATATATGTTACATCGGACATCATTTAAGACGGAATTAGTGTAATCCTGTAATCCTTCTATTGTTGCAATCAATGCAATATACACTGCTATGAAATTGTCATATTGGTCCAAATTCTCTTCAATATTTTGAACAACATTTGCCATGTTAAATGTCATATATCTTTTTCAATCATGAAATATCTTACTTTTACTTTTGTTGTCAATTCTTGATTAAATTACATTCAGTTACGATTAAAGCTTACATATATTGATTAAGTTTTGTAAACCATAATTGTTCATAGTTACTATCATGATGTGCATTTATAAATTATCAATAGAATGAGCATTAAAGCATGACTTTGACGTACACAACAGTGTTATCGAAACGTTTTCAATATTTTTACTTTTAATCGTTCGCGATTTTATGATAGCTATGATAGCAGTTTTAAGGATAACATCAACAATAATGATAATAATAGCAAAAAATAAATAATAATAATAATAGCAATAATATCAATTAATAATACCAATTAAAACCAATTGTTCAGAGAACAATTGAAGGTCTTTCCACTATAAAGAACAATTTTGATATAGAACTACGAAAATTCATTTTGAAATATCATATCCATCGTCAAATGATGGCTTATTGTACACTGATTCCAAAATATATGATTTCTATACATTTGTTTCTAAATAAGGAGTACATTGTTACTTCCGGTTTGAAATATGTCACTTCCGGTTTTATTTGACAGTTTACTTGATACTGATTCCAAAAATATATTGTTCAATATACTTTTACATTAAATAAGTACAAAAAATAGCTACTTCCGGTTTACACCAGGTCACTTCCGGTTGGCTTTTCCATGGTCAAATGGCTTGCAACGTAATGCAAAAAGTCCCATGGCTTTATCATGTATACATATGAGGTAAAAGCAAAGGTCAAAATCTAGAACGTCAATTTTACCTATGACCTTGAGTTCAATTTCAAGGTCATAAACCAATGGTTTCAAATCAAAAGACCATAGGTCTTAATTATATATGGTTAATGAGTTATATTACTATATGCCTAATTTTTAATATAGGAGGAGAAAACTCCAATTTAATGTTAGCGTACCCTTTCAACCAAAATTCATGTGTTACGACATGTCGCAACTTACAAATTAGTAAAAATATGTTGTCGATATCTTATACGGTTTTTGAAAATAAGCCAAAATCAAAATTTAAAATATGACCTTGACCTCTGACCTTGACCTAATTTTCTTTTTGGATCAAAACCTCAAATCAAAAGATCCTAGGTCTCTATCACTTATGGTTTACAAGATAGAAATGCATATCACTTATATCACATGCATAAGGGGAAATAACTCTCATATGGAATATTCATATCGCTTCGGTCAAAATAGGACAAATCATGCAAAGGATATAACGAGCAATTTTATAAAATAAATTTGTCGCTTTCTTTTACGGTTACGGAGGAGATGCAGTCACAAGGAAAACAGTGTTTGGGGAGATAACTCCTACAAAGAAAATTGTTCGGCTTAGAATGGGTGAAAATAAAAAGCGCATAAACTGTATGATACTATATAAGAAATATCTAAGCGACATCTTGCGAAACAAAATTTTACGCGAGAACAAAATTTGGCGGAAGAAAATAATAATAATCAGAACAATACAATAGGTCTTTCCACGGAAAATTGGAAAGACCTAATTATTATAGATAATAAGACGACACCAGTGCGCCATGCTAAGTCAAGCAAAGTAAACCTAATACATCAGACACTAAAGTATGGCTTCTATAACACTGTGGTGCTTGGTGTACTTGTTGAGAATTCAGAAAGTTTGAAAAGGCTACGGGGTACAATTTCGTTCAACAAAGTTCAATACTTCAACACAGTATTCGCACAGTTCAAGGTAGCTAAGCTGTAGAAATCTGTATCCGACATCATTATAAAGTTCCTTAACATGGATCATTTCATCAGCAACGGTACCATTAACCCTCTGACCTCATAGATTCATCACGGAAATCCAATGTGTTTCAAAGGCGATATAAGAGATGCGGAAGATACCAAAGGAATATTACAACTCATAAGTCGATGTCAAATTGACAACGCCATGACAAGAAAAACGAAAACGAAGACATACAACCGTGTTCAAAACACAGCATAAAATACTAGCGATTGAGCAACACGAACCCTACTATAAACCTTGGGTAGATTTCAGGTGCTCCGGAAGGAAAAAAGCTACTAGGAATGGTTTTTGTCAGCCTACGTTTATCACATACCATTTTGTCGGGTGTAACCAGTTGTTATTTAACTAGGACACATATACAAACAATTGACAATCTTTTGAAGAATTGAAATAGTATGTTCTTGGTGCTTTATGTGAAATGGTTCAAGATGAACATGTAAAAGGAAAAGGGTTAAAAGAAATTGTCGACACACCATACGCGAAACCATTTCCTACCGATCCAAGATGGAAGCCTAAGTCAGGAGAGCGTTGCCGACACCAGGAGTCCTTTTCACTGGCGTTGTCAAATACTTAAATTTTATTAAAAGAAAGCTATCAACTGCCAACATTCAACTACATTTAGTAAAGACGCATTCGATATCCAAAATTAGTACTCCCTCCTCTACAAAGTCCAGACTCATTTTCTTTTGCATGTTTTCCTTAGATATTAAAACCACTTTCAAAGTGATGCTGGTTACTTGGTTCTACTTAGATACTCATTCCAAGTTGTAGTAATTGTACCCTTTTTATTTCCTCTTCTCATAGATTGCAATTTTGCGTCTGGAACAACTGCTCTCATTTCTTGTTTAGTCTTTCATACGCCCTGACCTTAATCTCTTCTCCTGCCCGACCTACTGGGTCAAGCTTTTTCATGGACCATATTTCAAGTTCAACTCTTTGATTTTCAAAATTCTGTATTCTATGGTTTGGACGTCTCACTTTTTAAAACTTTCTGTTTGAATTATCTTTGAGCTCTCAATCGTTGAAAACTGTCTATGCATTTTGCTCTACCCAATTTACGCTATTCTGGGGTTGCACTTTTGTTCCTTTTCAGATTACGGAGGAGTCCATTAAAAAAATCAAACTATTTATTCCTCTCATCTCTCTGTATCTGTTCTACACTTTCATATTATTCTTTTCAAAACGTCATGTCTGTATTATGTCCCTTTGTTTTTTAATATATTTCCATGGCCATTTCTTCCTTCAAACTTGACTAATATGTGTCGATGTATTTCTCTCTTTCTTTTTTCCCATTTTTGTCCGATTCGATAACATTAATTCCCCATCAATATTCATAAAATGAAGTGCGATAGAATCGTCAATTCTATACTTCTTTAGACTTCACTATATAGTGCTCTCGCTAAATATTTTTGGTGACTATGTTGAACACATATATGCCATCGAATTTGAAAAAAAATACCACAGAGACAGTTAAGTCTGCTTCATTTCTGAAATTACATCTTTAAATTGACAATGGTAGTAGGTTAGTAAAGTTTTACGATACGACATATGTGTTTCGCCGTCCAAGTGTTAACGTCTCATTCCTATGTAGCAACATTTCAGCACGACCTGCATATTAGTATTATCTCCGAGTCGATACGATACTCCTGATCATTCGTTTCCTTTCATGATTTCCTTGGTAGAGGTTGCTGCTTACAAAAAGCTGTTGCACCAAGGGTTCCAAGCAGATGACTACGAATATATTATAATTGTCATAGACAGAATCTCCTCTTTTCTTCGATGGGTACCACATGTGGAGCAGGATCTGATTGCCCTTCCGGATCATTTATTCATTATACCTATTCAACAAGAAACTCTCGCATTAAAACTGGCCTAAAGATATTTCATATTTTGAGAAAAATAGTATGATAATTTTCTTCATACATAACTCTTATTCTTTATGTGGGTTTGACTATACTGTTGGTGTTGTTTGGTTTTATCTGCGCTTAAAGTGTAGATTTTCTCGTATAAAACTGAAATATCTAAATCTAGGAAAGGACAGTTATTACCGTTCATATTTGATTTTGTAAAGTAAGTTCCTTTGGGTAAATTTCGACAGTATATTTAGAAAATTCTTGATTATTTAACGAAAAATTTCATCAAGATAACGTAAGTGTTGTTCAATTTATCAGTTAAATGCAATTTAGACGGTTCTTTACTGAGTTTGGTCATAAACTGTGATTCATAACAGTATAAGAACAAGTATGCTATTAAAGGGCGCAATTGGTGCCCATAGGAATACCTACAACCTGTCGATAAACTTTATTGCCGAAACGTACATAAATATTATCAAGGAGAAATTTGACAGCTTCAATCATCTCATCACACCTCCAGTAAGTATATCTAGCATGTTTACCTTTCTTATTAGAGGAAAGGGCTTTAAATTAGTTGCAGCAAATATATTTACATTCAGATTTACCAAACGACCATTTATTTAAATAGTAAAATTTGTTTGATAAGATTGTGTGAGAGTGTAGTGTAAACAGTTGAAAAGTCAACACTGTCAACACCACTATTTTCATATGCTTTATTATAAAAGGTAATGATAAATTCTTTGATAGAAGTTAAGGAACTAGTTAAAAGCACTGAAAGATTAGTTGTAGAACACTTACTAGAGGCCGAGATGAAATATATTTTACTGGGTTTTTTGTGTAGTTTAGGTAACCAATAAAAATAGGGACCTTCAAATGTTCAGAAGAGGCCTTAAGCTGTGATGTCGTTATGATATGATTATTTACCATATGACTCTCGGACTTGAATTAAAAGAATTTAAAATTTCATTCTTAAGAACTTCTGTATAGTATTTACGGAATACCAGCATCACATTGTTTGCTGCTTTTCTGCCGGTACAAACACAAACCGCTTTGAAGTTTGTTCTTATTCTAGAAAAGACATATTATGTACTCTTTTTAATTTCTAAATTATTTTCAAAATGTGATGTTCGAATATCCACAACATTCATACATTCATTTAAATAAGAATCGAGAGATTTTTCCGTTTACAACAATTTTACATTACAATGAAAGAGCGTCTTTTGTGACCTGAGGACACTGTTTCCAATCTATTTAAGAAGGAGGACGATATCACCATGGGTTTTGGTAGGAGTATTGCCTAAATTTTAGCTTTAAGTCTCAATTTTGTTTCTGCATACACATTTCAATATATATATTGTTTTGGGTGTTTCAACCTCGATATATATGTAACACTCAGAAACGTGTCCATCCCTCCAAACGTGTCTAATTTCCCAAACGTGTCCAAATTAAGTTACTAAACTGCAAAAACATATCTAGTTGCTGTTGTCTATATTTTAAAACGCCCAAATGTGTCCGTCTTATTGAATTTATTGTTAATATGTTGCCGTCCTAAACATGCATGAAATATTTGCCACTGGACGTTAAGCATCCACACATCAATCAATCTTTTATCCTAAAAGTGAGGCGAAAGATACCAAAGGGACATTAAAGTAGAAAATGAACTGACAACGCCAAACAGACAAACAACATTACACACAACATAGAAAATGAAAGACTGAGCAACACAAACCCAACCAAACAAAAATGGGGTGATCTCAGGTGCTCCGGAGGGTAAGTAGATCCTGCTCCACATGTGGCACCCGTCGTGTTGCTCATGTTAGTACAAACACGGTAATAAGCCTAATTCAGTAGGTCACATCCAGGGACGGGATTGTACGAAAATTGGAACATATTCGTTGTCATCTGAGAAACGGATATTCCATAACGGTCAACCAACTCGTGATGGTTGAAACATGCATGAAATAATTGCCACAAAATGTTAAGCAAACAAAAATCAGTTAATCCATTAATTTTTGGTTAGTAGTCGATTATTACCTCTTCAACAATAAATTTAACGTAATGTGACAAATAAAAGATGGTGCACATTCAAAATGACTTAGATTCACATCATGTAAGCTACGCATACTGTTTTAGCGTTTTCAATGTTACCTTTAAGTAATTAATGTTTTCTAATGATTACAATTTACAAGGCTGGTATCTGGAATGTTCATGATACATGCAAAGTTATTTTTCCTGTTTAAGTCTCTTTAGTGAATTACCGTAAACGTTTTGGACGTCGCTGGGGGCATTTTAGTGCTAAACTTTTAGAGACGTTCTGGCGTTTTTGCAGAATAACATTTATCGAACACGTTTGGGGAATGCAAAATCAGATACGTTTGGGCGATTTGGGATTTAAAGAACACGTTTGGGCGAAATAGACACGTTTGGGGTATCGAACATGTTTAGGGGATGGACACGTTTGCGAGTGTTACATATATTCTATCTAGTCGTAGCGTTGTCAGCTTGTCTTCGACTTATGAATTTGAATGTTCCTTTGGTAACTTCCGCCTATCTTTTAGTGTATGAAAGTTTTACATTTTAGACCCAATTCAATCGCTTTAGATAGATAACCACTGCTAGTGGAGATTACCTCCTGGAGGGTATCACCAGCCCAGTAATCAGCACATCTGTGTTGACATGAATAATCATTGATATGGTCATAATAAAAAAACACGTTATGAATTTCATGCGTCCGAAGCGCTTTTCTGGATTTGAAAGCCAAGGATGTGTAAAAACTGAAACAATTGAAGAGCTTTATAACCAAAATTAACTGTTAACAGAACTTTGAATTATTCGAAATACTAAGGATTTTCTAACCCATGAATAGATTACCTTAGCTGTATTTGGTGAAACCTTTCAGAATTTTGGGTCATCAATTCTCTTCAACTCCGTACTTTATTTTTCCTTTTGACTTTTTGATTCGAGCGTCACTGATGAGTCTTTTTCTGGCGTAACAAATTTTAATCCTGGTAACTATGATGAATGAATTTGTCCTTTCTAAATAATTAAGCAAATTAAAATCAGCTTTACAATTACCAGTTCGCCGTACAAAACTCTTTATCTAATAATGGTACAATGTAGAATTACCTCAGTTTACCAGACAAACATTTAGAACCAGTATCGTTATTTGCTTTCCTTTGTTAATTTTTCACTCTAAATGTATAGGCTACTTAAATCCATTTGGCTTGGACATTTCATTACATAACTATATATATATATATATATATATATATATATATATATATATATATATATATATATATATATATATATATATATATATATATATATATATGTCTAAACATGTGACAACTGTAGACAGACATTCTCCATCGGATAACCCGTAGTTATGCAAGGCTAACACAATAATATATATGGGTCATTTTCAAAACATGTCGAATTTTGAAATTGCAAAATTGATTTAAAGTTACTTATTCAAACAACCTCGTCATAAGCAAATCAAAACTAACATTACTTATAGAACAACATATAAATAGATGCAATCTTGATAATGTCATACAAGAATATATTGAAACATTTTTGATAGGTGGTGTAATATTTTGTCTCTCCTGTTACCATGTTCAAAAGAAATTTCGGGTTTTTAGAAAAGGTTTCGATATAATTTTAATAGATATAAGAAGATGTGGTATGAGTGCCAATGAGACAACTCTCCATCCAAGTCAAAATTTATAAATGTAAACCATTATAGGTCAAAGTACGGTCTTCAACACGGAGCCTAGGCTCACACCGAACAGTAAGCTATAAAGGGCCCCAAAATTACTAGTGTAAAACCATTCAAACGGGAAAACCAACGGTCTAATCTATATAAAACGAGAAACGAGAAACACTTATGAACCACATCAACAAACGACAACTACTGAACATCAGATTCCTGACTTAGGACAGGTGCAAACAAATGCAGCGGGTTTAAACGTTTTAATGGTACCAAACCTTCACCCTTTTTCTGAAACAATAGTGTAACATCACAACATAGAAAGACACACTATAAAATATCAACTGAAATAGCTTAACTCAATCAAAGGACATAGTAACACCATTGAACATATACTGAACAAATAAATTTGACCTATGATACAATGTAAATTCAAAATAAATAAACTAAGGGAAGAATAATAAAAGTAACATGTTATATCGGTATGAAATGTTAAACAATTTAAGAAAAACAATATGCTTGAACAAAAATATCAGCCATTTGCAATAACTTTAAACACAGGTAAATAAAATAATTTTGTTGTTAGATATACGTATACAGTTACAATAGAGAAAGGAAATATTTTAAGCTTGTTTTCCGTAGCCAATAAGATGGTTTTCAAGAGTAAAACTTCTATATATATATTCATTCTGTGAAATAATAGATTATTTGCCAATTTTCCATGTTGTACTGAAAATGCCTCTTAAAATTGGTTTTCAAAGGTTATAAAATAACCACCAGTAATGCAAGTCTAAGATAGCAATTAATAATGATCAGCATTTGTTCTCTCTTTCAAATGAACCCAACATCAAGTAAAACCCTCTTACGTTGGTTTACTTTTGTCTTTATTTTATTGGTAACAGGAACGTACGTTAATGATATATCACTATATTAAGTTCTATCCTGTTACCTTTTGTCTATCCTGTTACAGATAGCAGTATTGCACCTGCAAATGCTAAATTGCGAAGATTAAGACGTTATAACAACCTTTAGATGAATTCAAACAACGAAACATTTCATTATGTGTGCAACTATATGTTGTTATAAACTTTTAAAGACGTTTCTGTCTACTATTGTCTATCCTGTTACTGTAACCATAGCAACCATAGTAACAGAATAGACATAACAGGATAGACAAATTTCTTCATTTTGAATGCTGTTGTGAAATAACTACTCCCTTTGATGAAGTGATAATGTTTTTCTGTTGTGATTTTTGTTTCCAACACATTATTGCACTTTTACAAGTATAATATTGGTGTAATCAATCAATATGTTGGTAACAGCATAGACATGAAAAAAGTACCCACTATTTTTTTTCACTAATTGTCTTGAAATTTCTTTTCTGTACACTGTTATACAAGAAACGTGCTGTCTTAAATGTTTAAGTTACTTTGCGCTTTTGAAATCAACACTGACTAGTTCAATATTCAAAGGAGAAAAATTTAACGGCTGGTTTAAGTAGCGGTAACAGGATGAACATGAACTTCATTGACGCTGATTGAATTTAGTTTGTAGAAAAATGTTACATATAATAATAAAGAGGCTACGATTTTTCGTTAAAGTTATTATTTACGTTCTAAAAAGTCCATTTTGCAGATATCAAGGCGATCAGAAAATAGGAAAACAAATCATTTGAAATGTGTTACTCGGACACTGTACGCACATAAATTACGCAAAATCGGACTTAAATATATTTTAATCTTATCAAAATAGATCTAAATCATGTTTATTATGAATGTTCTGACTCATAAATCCTACAAACTTTCATTTAAACACTTACAACTGCATTTTCCATTAGAAATAAAAAAAAAAAAAAAAATAGCATGGGTGTACTGAAAATTCGACATTTTTGAAAATGACCCATATATAATTCGTCTCAAATTTAGCCCAACAATGTTAGATCTGTAAATTTGCGTTCGCAAATTTTTGTTCTTCCCTCAGCAGGATTTGAACCCTTGCTTCTGTGACATCGTGGCAACTCCGCCTGCACTGTGTCCAGCGCCCTAGACCACTCGACCAACTAGGCTATATAAAAATATAGCTTTCGTTAGTCGAGTAATGCCTTTCCTCGTCGGCTTTATCTAGGATTGTAACACAGTACATGATGTATAATGGCAAGTAGGATGATATATCTTTCAGATCAGCTATGTTTTGTCCGTCGTAAAGGATGATAATGTAATTACCATGCCGTCACATCAAATTATAATTCTATTTTATTATAATATATATATACGTCTAAACATATGACAACTTTAGACAAACATTCTCCATTACAATAGCATAATGTGATGGCGTTAGATAATTATGTTAAGATTAAATAAGTAAAAAGTTGTATCAACCCTAGATATAAATATCAGCAAGACGACCGAAGGACTAATACCTGATATCCATCGAGAATGGTAGAGCATGTGCTCTATGTGCTCTACATGTACAACTTATTATGAAAATTAAAACCAATTGTTCAGAGAACAATTGAAGGTCTTTCCACCAGTAAAGATATGTTTTATATTAAAATATTAAAATCACTCTAAAATGTCAGTTCCTATGGCTTTATGATGTATAAAAGATGAATTTAAAGCAAAGGTCAAAATCTAGAACGTCCTATTAACCTATGACCTTGACCTCAATTTCAAGGTCACAACCCAAGGACATCGAATCAAAAGACCCTAAGTCTTTAATATGTATGGTTAATGAGTTATATCACTTTACGCATAATTCTAAATATAAGATGGGCGAAAACTCCCATTTATTGTCTACGCACCCTTTCAACCAAAATTTATAAGTTACGACATGTCGCAACTAACAATTTAGTAAAAATAATTTGTCGAGATGTTATACGGTTTTTGAAAATAAGTGAAAATAAGCCAAAATCAAAATTTATAATATGACCTTGACCTTTGACCTTGACCTAATTTTCATTTTTTGGACCAAGGATCTTAAATCAAAAGACCCTATGTCTCTATCACTTATGGTTTACCAGTTAGAAATGCATATTACTTATATAAAATGCATAAGGGGAAATAACTCTCATATGGAGTCTCCGGAAAGCTTCGGTCCAAATAAATATCCTAATCCTGAAGATGTAACGAGCAATTTGGTAAAATAAATTTGTCGTAATCTTTTACGGTTGGGAAGGAGTAGTGGTCACAAGAAAAACAGTAAAGTGTTTGGTTTAGCAGTTGTCAATTTTAAAGCGTATAAACTATACGATATCATATTCCAAATATCTAAGCGACATCTTATGAAACAACAATACTACGCAAGAAGAAAAATTAGGCGGAAGAAAAAAATAATAATAATAATAATTAAAACCAATTGTTCAGAGAACAATTGAAGGTCTTCCACCCATAAAGATCAATTTTGATATTGAAATATTAAAACTCAGTTAGATATATCATATCCAGCGTCAAATGATAGCTTATTGACAAAACTATATGGTTTCTATACATTTGTTTCTAAATAAGGAGATAAATTGTTACTTCCGGTTTGAAAAATGTCACTTCCGGTTTTATTTGATTGTTTACTTGATACTGATTCAAAAATATATGGTTCAATATACCTTTACATTAAATAAGTACAAAATAGCTACTTCCGGTTTACACCAGGTCACTTCCGGTTGGCTTTTCCATGGTCAAGTGGCTTGCCACGTAATGCAAAAGTCCCATGGCTTTATCATGTATACATATGAGGTAAAAGCAAAGGTCAAAATCTAGAACGTCAATTTTACCTATGACCTTGAGCTCAATTTCAAGGTCATAAACCAAGGGCTTCAAATCAAAAGACTATAGGTCTTAATTATATAAGGTTAATGAGTTATATCACTATATGCTTAACTTTTAATAAAGAGGGAAAACTCCAATTTAATGTTAGCATACCCTTTTAACCAAAATTTATGTTACGACATGTCGCAACTTACATTTTAGTAAAAATATGTTGTCGATATCTTATACGGTTTTGAAAAGAATTGAAAATAAGTCAAAATCAAAATTTAAAATATGACCTTGACCTGTGACCTTGACCTAATTTTCATATTTTTGGATCAAGGACCTCAAATCAAAAGATCCTAGGTCTCTATTACTTATGGTTTACAAGATAGAAATGCATATCACTTATATCAAATGCATAAGGAAATAACTCTCATATGGAATATTCATATCGCTTCGGTCAAAATAGGACAAATCATGCAAAGGATATAACGAGCAATTTTATAAATAAATTTGTCGTTTTCTTTTACGGTTACGGAGGAGATGCAGTCACAAGGAAAACAGTGTTCGGGGACATAACTCCTACAAAGAAAATTGTTCGGCTTAGAATGGGTGAAAATAAAAGCGCATAAACTGTATGATACTATATAAGAAATATCTAAGCGACATCTTGCGAAACAAAAATTTTACGCGAGAACAAAATTTAGCGGAAGAAAATAATAATAATCTGAACAAATACAATAGGTCTTTCCACAGAAAAGTGGAAAGACCTAATAATCAGAACAAAATCAATAGGTCTTTCCACGGAAAGGTGGAAAGACCTAATAATCAGAACAAAATCAATAGGTCTTTCCACGGAAAGGTGGAAAGACCTAATAAGGAGATGTGGTAATATTACTAATGAAACAACTCCATCAAAGTTCAATTGAAGTGGATGTAAACAACTATAGGCAACAGTACGGTCTTCAATAATGAGAAACCCCAAACCGTATAGTCGGCCAAACCCTCTCCCTAACATGGGACAGTGGTCTAACAGTACAACATAAGAACAAATTATGAAAATCAGTTGAAAACGGCCTATCTCATTAGATCGATTCAAAGCAGAAACATCTAAGAAAACATAGACCGGACGTGGCAGGGAATTTATACATCAATCACAACAAAAAGACACAGAGTACTGATGTGAGAGTACTCGCAGTTACTGACAGCTAATTCAAAGCAAATAGTAACTAATGAAAAAATCAAGTACTTAAGACTGAAAATCATTCAGAACACATCCAACATGCAACGGAGTAAGTGTAAAGGCGTCATTAGCAGTCAAAGAAAACATGACCTAGTACAATGCCAAAATATAGGTACAGATTGTAGAACCGTGAATGTGCATATGTGTATAACAATAATATTCAATTTGGTTTAAATCTACTGATAACAAAATCAATAGTTATACCATTGAAAACAATATGCAGAGATTTAATTACAGTGTTGAATTGGGAAACTTTTAGAATGAGTTAATTTAAAGGATTGGTACGTTTACCCGGACATATCTGAATTTTTGGAAAAGGTAAACATCATCACCGTAAAAATTAGAATGTGCTATTCCGTTTGAAATAAGTTTTCTAAAAGTATAGACAAACTTCCAAACCAAATCGTTGTATCCATGAAAGAATCTTGTAAAGGTTTTAAGTAATTTGTGGTAACGAAATCCCTGACTTTGATATTAACCAGTAATACATAGATTACGCTTATTGAAATCTAAAACGTCACTACAGACACGAGCATAGCGAAAGAGTTGAATATATAAACACCGTTAGACGGTGGCAAAGGAACATTACCGTCCAAAAAGTAAAAATAAACATTAGGGTCAGAAAAATAGTCCCTTTTGTCATACATTTTGTGCAGAGTTTCTCATGTAAAACTGAAATATCTAAATTTCAGGTATTTATTGTTAATTTTACATATCTTTAATAAAAGTGTTCCAAATAGAATTGTGATGCGAGTTGTTGATAAAGGGTTTGTAATGCAAGGCAAGCGGAACAAAGCATGTAATACTGGGTTTTGCAATGATGGGTTCAATGTGACTTCTATATTAGATATCAAAACATAAGCATCTACATATGATAAATATGGATAAAGTATTGGAATGTGAAACATAAACAGCCGGTTCTGCCTTTCATATTGATATTTTGAGTTAAAAATACGAAAGGAATAAATTATATAAAGGGTTGAATCAATTCATTAACAGGTATATGTAAACATGTGATAACATTGTGCTTGATTATCATTTTGATAATGTTATTTCATGACCTTTTTATCAAACTTTCATGAAAAACATAACTTTTACCTGTTATTTTGTTTATTCATCACACACGAATTAGATACGGTGTTTGATGTGGTGATGGTAACATTAAGATGCGATTTTCTATCTCAGAAAATTGCACGCTATAGCAGAGGAGGGAAAGAGAAAGCTCTTGCTTCTTTTGATATCTTATAGCCAAATAATTCACAAACATAATTTAAGGAACCATTAAGTGAACAAGCTCTAGAGAGGATAACAAGGGGCACATATTCAAAAGGATGCTTAGGTCGGAATCTTTCAAATTTGATCACTGCACACAATTTGACTTTCTGTAATATAACTTGAATGCATGAAATCTACTTCGAACTGTATCAGCATAATTGTATATTAGCCTTTTAAATAAACAGGGCTTGCTTAAAGTAACAGTTCACTGTGAGCATTGTTTGACATGGATTTGATTTCGTTGTTGCGATTTGTTTTGATATTGATTATATTGGTTTTAAAAATGAAGACGCTTTTAAGCATATTGTATAGACAATAGTCTTTTGGTCATAAATATATGGTGACCTCTTACTGTATAATTTTGGGTTTTGTGTCGGTGGGTTGCTGTTTTATTTACGTATACAGCACATCTCCAATTATAAACAATTGAATTATTATTGGTCAAGGTAACAATAACAATAACAAATAGCAATTTCTTAATACGTCTAAATTCTTTGTTTTAAATTAAACTTGAGATTGGAAGATCAAATACCTCAAGAAAGATTGTTGCCAGGTTTAGTTCTAATTGGTCCAATAGCTTTCAATAATTAACTTACGACGTTGGAAAAGGCTGCGTAGAAATAAGAAAAGCTCTGTGGGTAATGTGAGCTAAAAAGTTTCTTATAATTTTATTAGAAAAAATTTACTGTCCGGTTTCTGGAATTTTGTTTTATAAACGATTATCATTTGAAAGATTACAATGAATACAAAGCCTCTTATTAAAGTTGAAGAAATGTCTGATAGGCATGTCTTTTTGTTCACTGGTAGTAAGTTGATTTATTTACGTATACAGCACATCTCCATTTATGAACAATTGAATTATTATTGGCCAACGTAAGAATAACAATAACAAATATTCTTACAACCAAGACATTACGGCATTGCTTGATTTGTCAGTGTTCTGCGATCTGCATAACCTCTGCAAACCTCAAAAGATGAATATTGAGTCACTGACGAGAGACTTCTGTTATAAAATACACATCTGTCGAATACAACTTCTAAAAAATTTAGAAATCAAGTGAAACTAAAATGAATTGTGTGAATTCTAGGAGAGGATATCATAGACAATGAATTTCTAGTATTTTATGTACTTAATCGCTCTCCACATATTTTAGAATACATATGATAAATAAGATGGTTTTAGATTTTAAGATTTCAAACATGTACATTATCTACGCCCCTTTGAACATATATGCATTCCCAAATGTTTTATCTTTTGCATTTGCACAATTTGTACAGAGCACGTCTACCGGATCACGGTGTTTTTATTTTTAAATTTATATCAAACTATTTTTAAAAAATAATAACTTTACCCTCTTACTTATTCGTGTAAATATTCCCTTTTTACCCAATAAGGGGTGTTCCTAAGATAGGAAGCTTATATACATAAGAAAGAAAGAATGGAAGCTGACATTTTTTCTGATATATATGGACTAACTGCCTAATTCCATTCGTAATCAACATCAATTGACTTCAAGTATATATCCTGAACTGTCCTATTAACGTATGCTGATTGTTTTAATCACGAAACGTTGCTTTCATTTTTTGACACATATATATATTGTACCCTAAATTATGGTTGTGAAGTTTGGGGACTCTGCAAGGCAGATGATGCTGAAAAGGTATATTGAAGCTTCTTGAAACTTATTCTTAAAGTAAAGAATTCAACTGTTAACTACATGGTATATTGTGAATTAGGAAGATTCCCTATATTTGTCAATAAACATTTCAGAAAGCTGAAATGTTGGTTCAAACTATTATGTACTGATAACTGTATTTTAAAATGTTGTAATGAAGAAATGTTAGAAAGGTCTATTGTTAAATATATTGACAAGTACAACTGGGCATGTGAAATAAGAGATATTTTACATCAATATGGATATTGTGATGTATGGTATAACCAAGGTATTCATAATACTGAATTATTTCTACATGCATTCAGAGAAAGAGCAAAGAATAATTTCGTGACTGAAATGAATGCTTTTGGGAAAAATCATCGAAATGATATTTGAATATATTTATTTATGATCAATATGGGTTGCAATTCTTTTTAGATCGTACTGTGAATTATATGTACACATCGCTCATTTGCAAATACCGTTTATCTTCTTATAGCTTAGCTGTACAAACGGGTAGATAGTAGATACTAGATACTATATCATTGGTAGAAATATGTGCTTATGTCACATGTGTGACAAACATTTAATTGAAGACAAGTATCATTTTATTGTAGTTTGTGAAAATATGCCCCTATAAGAAAAATGTATATTAAAACATATTGTTGGAGAAGACCATCCAGTTTCGAACTTGTACAACTCTTGTCTGTCCATAATGTGAAAGAATTGAATAATTTAGGAAAATATGTATATATAACTGAAAGGATCCGTAAATGTCGACTGTATTGTATATATTCTCTGCCGTTGTGATTTCTTGATGTGTGTACATTAATTATTGGCTGGACACTGATGCTATTGTGCTATGAATATTTTTTAAATGTATATATTCTATGAGCTCTATTGTTTACGAATAAAAGTTATTATTCTAACCGCAAAGTCATCAGGTAAATTATCATATTTTTCAGAAGTCTTATCCAAATGGATGAAAAATATCCTGTGTTCAACACCCCAATGTCAGTTATCTCTTAATTGAATGCAACAGTAAGATATTTATTGAGTATGGCCTTGCACAGCTATGATATGTAATTAAAGGAGAATGTGCTCAAGTAGCCCTGTCTCACTAAAACTACATATATTATCTAATAATGAAGTCATTTTCACAATGACCCTTTTCAGAAGTAGTCATGCAAATGCAATATTCTACATATATAATAAGTGTTTGAATTCCAAATTGCATTACAGTTTAGAATAAGTTAAGTTAAGACTGAAATATATCATCAGCAAAGACAGTTGATAGTTGAGATTATCATGCATTATGTTAAAAAATAATTAGAATATCTTAAAAACAA
This sequence comes from Mytilus coruscus, assembly GCA_017311375.1. Taxonomy (NCBI): domain Eukaryota; kingdom Metazoa; phylum Mollusca; class Bivalvia; order Mytilida; family Mytilidae; genus Mytilus; species Mytilus coruscus. Next base: position 68,951,025 of record CM029607.1, read on the forward strand.
GTTTGCAATGATGATTTAATTACTGCTGTCTTGAACTGAAACTAGAAATCTATCATGCATGACCTTAACATAGCATATGAAATTGACACATTGATAATATAAATCTTTTAGAATTTGTCAATTCAAACATAACCTTTTCTCAATCAGAATCAAACTCCGGCTACGTTTCGTCTGCAAGATGGTACTACAATTTAAAAGCTTGAGAAAATTTCTTTACAAACTTGGCAAATAAACAAACCAAGTTGAACAAGCTATTGTAAAAGAGCCCATAACCTTCTATAAATTTGGTTTCAAGATAACCATTATAATCAGTATGGTGAACGAAATTAGTACAATTTCATCATTTTTGGTTTGTTTGTTTCCTTAATCACATGAAACTAATTCAGTCACCTATTATTCGAATGATTTTTTTCTCTTAATATTTGTCTTTATATGTTTGATATAAAATAAAAGAGCTTTCAGCTTAAAGTACATTGTAAATAAGCATTATGCCGATAGTTCTCATATATACAATGTATTAATATAACGCCGTTAATGATAGCTTATGCTATATATAGACTTTCGGTCCTTTCTGATGGTACGTCCAGTCCGTGTATATTTATATTTTATTATGCGCTCTCCTGCCTTCCTCACCTCGATACGCGAAAATCGATAGTCACATCCATAGAAGTAATCGCCTGAAGGAAATCCCACTTTCTTGTGATAGACTATATATCCCACAAACTGAAAACAACAATATAAATTATGTTTTAATACTAAGTGTTTAATGTTTTTAATAATTTCCGTATGTTATAATCTCATAGTACTCAGGGTTTGTTTTGAACGCACTTAAATTGACGAAGAGATGATGATAATGGGTGACCGTTAAAACATGTAAAATATTATATGAATATAAACCCTGTTTTGTACTCTACCGAACTGCTGTACCAGATTTGTAACGTGGTAGTTCACAAGGTAGCAGAGTGTAACGTTAGACTTATCAGTCTAATCGGACAAATCATTCTGACTCTGGGCCGATTAGTCTTTAAGTTTGCTTCTAAATGCCGTATGCTGAGCAAAGATGCAGCAAATACCAATTTTAAAGTCTTCAGTTTCAACCGGCCAGGGATCGAGTTCATGACCTCCTACACTCAAACATCATCTGGGACTGTTGAATTAACATGATAAAAATCAAATTGCAAGAAAACATTATTTTGTTTGGTTATACGATATTTGATTGTCAAAAATATATATTTTATTTTTTTATGAAACAAGTGAGATAAGTTAAGCGACCTGTGCCCTTCTGTTTTGTCTCCGTTTCTAACAACCAATAATTTGTTTCTCCAAAATATGCATTTATATATTACCAATGGATGAAATCATAAGAAAAATAGCGTTAATTCTTGTGCTTTTATACACCACTGTCCCATGTAAGAGAATGGTTAAGCGCTCACAAACATGTTTAACCCCAACACATTATGTAATACTATGTGCCTGTCTCAAGCCAGGAGCCTGATATTCAGTCGATGTATTTGTTGCTGTCTGTCGTATTTCTTTTTTCATTTGTTGATTAACAGAATCAGGCCGACGGTTTTCTTGTTTGAATTGTTTCACATTTTGTCATGTTGAGGCCTTTCATAGCTTATTATTCGGTATGCGTTTTGCTTATTGTTGAAGGCCGTATTGTGTCATATAGTTTCTTGCATGCATTCATATCATTTGGACTCTGGTGGATAATTGTCTCATCAGATATATTACCACATCTCCATATTTTCATAAAGATCGAGGCATGTGTATTATCCAGAAAAAAAACTTGTTGGTCATATCTGTTTTATAAGGAATACGAAATGGACGAACGAGTTCAAATGATTTATATCGGAGAAGTTCTAGTAAAAGAAGACTGTTTATGTATATTTGGGGAAACAATATAATTTTATAGTTCATGCCGATCAATAATACATTCAAATGTTACCTTTAATATTCCAAATATTGCGTTGGAAAGGCAATAAAAAAATCCATCTATCTGTCTTATGTCACTTTTTGACAAATACATTCCAAGAACTGTACAACTTATTATGCCACTAATTCCTATCAAAGAGAAAATGTAAAATCGTGACTTTCATATATTTGCATAATGCTATGTTCCCACTGTCGTGCGATCCGTTACAAACGCCACGATTGGTCATCATAGTAGTTGATCGTGAAATTTATCTGAAACTTCAGGTTTGGATAAGACGTAATGCGAGTCGATACGTTCTGAACGATTTGTTGCGCTCGGATGCGATCTGTTCACGATTTGTCAAGTTCAGATGTCAGGATCTGTCAAGTTCTGATCTTCCGTTCAGATACGATCACATACGTTCCGATTGTTTCGTTTGAATCCACGATTGGGCCTCGATCTGACACGATCATCCCGATCGGGTTTCTCGAATTTGGACGATCTGGTACGTGCAGATACGTTCCGATACGTTCATCAAGAACCGATGCGCTTCGTTACGATATGATACGATTGTAGTCGCGATGTCTTTCACAATCATGATCGAGGGTGATCACGATTTCAGCTACTACTGTACCCCGACGCATATAAATACAGCCCGACTGACCATGGACTTCATTGTTTCTTGAACTTTTACAGAGATCGCAACACATCTCAACAAAATGTGTTGTTTGTTTTGTCTAAGATCGATCCCGATCACTACGGTTTTGAAGCACGATAAGAAGCGATCTGTCGCGCTTTGTTACGATGCAATACGATCTAATACGATGATCCCGATTGACAATTGATCGTGTTGATCGTAGAAAAATTTAAACCGTTTAAATATTTTCTACGATTAACACGATTGCCACGACTGACCTCAAGATCAGATGGGATCACCACGATTAGTCCACGATTAAGATTTCAATCGTGCCGCACATTGTGATAGTGGACACGTTGCATTAGGGTATCACATCGAAGCAGAAATACCAATTTCCATTGACATTAATTCACTCGTGAAGTCACAATCCGAAAAATGATGAATACTCGTTAAATTTGAATCACAAAGAGTGTTACAGATATACTTTTAAGATATTTATCAAGGTGTTATTCAGGATTCCGAGCTACAATGTATACGTTGCACTGAAGGCAATTTTGATACAATATTATATTACATATTTTATGGGACCTTTGTTTGTGAAAAACACCCTTTACCAAAATATTACATGTATTTCTTAAAAACTAAACATAGCTTGATTTCCAATAGAACTTTGAAGTTGCTGGCAAATATTTGTTGAGACTCTCTGCGATTACGAACATGACATTAAAAGTGACGCCACCGAAATTTTTATTACAGCGGAATGTGCATATATGTCTTATAGGTTGCTGTCTAATTGATGTATACCCCTATATCCTTTTACACATATTCATTTGAAGGTCAACATAAACAAGTTTATATAAATTTTAATATACCAAGCTTGTAATCGGCCCGAATACATTTGCCATAACAGGGATAAACAAAATTATATGAACTCAAATCATTATAGTGTGCTCATTAAGATGTAAAGTTGCAAATTGTTACAATTATATATATATGAAATATCAAAGTTATATTTTGACTTACCTACATATCCTTCTAGAATTATCCATGCCCAGTGGATACAAGGAAAGAAACAGCATTCAATCAAGCCTTTATCGCCATCTCGCTTAATACACCAATGACAGCATATCCGAAAGCAACAAATGATATGAGGGAGTATAAAGTTGATTGAAATAAATTGGAAGAAGATACATTGCGCCTGCCTGTAGGAAAATAATAGAAACGCAGCTTCTCCTGAAAATAAAACATAAAAAACCTTGTTATACCATTATACAAGGATAGAAAAATTTGTGCTTTGAAGAGGTGTCTGAAATGAACCATACTAAAATTAACTAATTTTTAAATTGTAAGCAAAACTGATTACGTATCCATAGTTCCAACCACTATTTGTGATTCAGCATCTGTAATAACAATATCTGCCTTTGTTAGAATGATATCATATAATAAAAACGCCGGATGTACTTTTAGTCCATATTAAACTTTACGTTTCTCATCTAAAACAGAGGCTGTCATGTAACAATATAGGTGAAAAAAATATATTATTCTAAATAATCTCAACTAATACATGCTGCTGAGTCATGACAATTGAGATCATCGTTAAGAAACTACGTAACCATACGTCTTTTTGTGTGTGGGAATTAGAACGATGTTAAAGATAGTAAAGGAAGCGGTTTCAGCTGTTGGTTGGACATTTCTGCTAAAGAAAAACTCTTAAACAGCACTGCAAACACGAATATTAAGGCTCATCGCCATCAAATTTGATAGAACCCGGCGGTTTGTAATTGGTCAGTAAGCATTTAAAATTGAAATGCCGCTTTACAGAATAATCATTTCAACGGAATTAGTAAGTATGTCATACCTGTAGCTCTTTTGGTGAACAATGTAAAACTTTCAAGTGTTTAGATAGTAAAAGATACTTGAATATATTTTATAATATGACTTTTATTTCCATTATCGACTTTTAAGTAGAAGGTATGGTGAGAAAAATGTTTCATATTTCATTTATATCTTTACGAGAACCATATAGTTACAAATAAGATAGTGAAACCGACTGTATTTGTGTTGACAGTATTCTAAAGTCTTTGGTATCTGTAACCCTGAAAAAGTAACCATCATCTATATAAATCTATTTGATATCAAATCATTTAAGTTGAAAATGTACAAACCATAGAATGCTGAATAGAAATTATGCATGTGGGTCTCATCTTGATTTATGTACATCTTTAACAATGTCCACTATTCATAGTTATAGACTAGAATATACATCACGACCAATGTATCTTTTGTTAATATTGTGTTTCTGATAATTTTGCTGTTTACACTTTCTACATTTGTACCTATCTATTATGATTTTTGAAAAAATAGACAAACACACAAGGATAAATAAAAAAACATCGTCATTCAAGGACAGCAACTCCTTCGAGTAACTCATTAAGGGACATTCAATTGATTGGAACAACTCTTTCATAGATTTTCAAATGATTTCAGTCATTGCGGCATTTTTATAGATATGGTATGGCTTATATATTTTGCCATTTACAGTTTCTACCTAAATTGATTAAGTATAGTTTTGAGATAATTAGAAAACTATAAAATTAGTAAAAGGAATTTGACATATAAAGCCATAACTCCTATAAGGAGTCGTGCACTAGTTTCAGGCATATGTTGTTAAGAAGGTCTTGTATTGCTGATTTTTTTTTATTTTTACAGTTTCTACCTATTCATTTTAGTCATTCAGATAATTGGCAAAATCACTGGTAAAATCTTCATTGAAATGGCAATACATGTAACTTTTAAAGGGTCGTCTAAAATTTGTTTATCATAGTTGCGTTTTGTAGATCTTGAACGGCAGGTAATGTTTTATATATAAAAGTTTCTACCTATCTATCGTACTGTTCGATGCAATTGGCAAAAACACAAACATTTGGCGAGGAAATTTCTTCTTCAAGAGTCATCCAATTGTTTTGGCCATTTAGCTTTTCTTGTAGATCTTTTAGTGATGATATTTTTCTTTTTACAGTTTATACCTATCAATTAAAGCTTTTGATATAAAGTAATAATTTGCAAAAACATAAAATTACCCAATAATCGTCATTAAAGGATAATAATTCTTTTCAGGATGCATCTGATAAGTTTGGTGCATTATTGCCTCTGAAAGATTTTCTCATACTATAATGGTTTTCAAGATAAAAGACAATTAATGCATTTTACCCTCATGTTCTATTTCCAGCCATTGTAGATAAGTTTGTTGACTGACCGGAATAATACAAAAGCACTTTATACGTATATTATAAAGATGATTTACTATATGTTTGGTTGAAATTTGTTCAGTAGTTTCAGAGGAACGATCTTTCAAAAGTTTGCTTGATATTTTCTTGTGTCTGTACAAACATAGCAAAAACAAAAATAACCCCTAAATAATAGGTGCTACAATTGGGAAACACCGCCATTTTGGGTCACTTCAGAAGGTTATCTTAAAAACAAATTTTACAAAAGTATCGCATATATAATGGACCCAGCAGACAAGACCCAATTCTTTGACTTCGTTGTTCTTTCAATCTGTGGAACTTAAACCGTTCACAATATTGTATATTGGAGCAGAATATTATTTAAAATACTTCAATGATCAGAACAACAATGATTACATATCACGGTGGCGCCATGAATTAATAGAAAACAGAAAATATTGTGACAAATAATCAGAATTTGTGTTTCAGTGACCAATGAACCTTGAAAATGAGATCTAGGTCAGTTGATCCATGCCGATAGAGCATGTTCGCCTTATACATCAAAAACAGTTGACATATTATTGCTTAAATTATCTGAGAAACGATCATTTTCACGAACGCATCTTACGTGGGTAGGAAAAATGCTCAAAACCTTAATATTTTGAATAATGTAATTCCTTTTTCAGTGTAAAAGGGCATTTTGGTGTATAGAATATCAATGTAGGTATACATATCCGCCAGAAAGTATTCACCTAAAATTCACCCTTTTCAGTTATCAACGTGAAGCGTTCGAGGACACTGGACATATGCAAGACTGAAACCTTAGACTAAAAGGCATCTGTACGCAAGATTTGAATTAGCCAGGTCTTATATATCCGCTTTAGACAAACAGTTAATGATGCCGCCGTATATTAATATTCATTATTCTAAATCCTTGTTCGTATAGATATATATACTGTGCCGACTCTTAATAAAGCTTATTTATTATTTATTTTATATAATAATAAGTCTGGCATTCTAGGCGAGCCCAAAGTTATGCAATTATTTGTGCGAAGGACAATTTATCGAAACATTTTAACTTCTAGTGGACACTTAAGCGCAGACAATATAGCCCATTTTAGCACAGTATTCCGTTCACTTGTTTTCGATCGCCCATTTAAGCGAAGACTTACCATGTTGAATAATACTCATCATACTTAACCAAGTTGTTTGTGTTTACACTTTATTCGGCATAGCATTTCTAGACGATGAAGATGTGTCTAATTGTTTTGCAGAAGAGTTTATGTCCGAAGATAAGAAATGTGTCGAATTCGCAAATTATCTGACTGAATACTATGTAACGGAAGATTTTATGTTTACACTTAAGCTTTGGGCAGAAGTTCCATGTAATTCACAGCGAAAAAAATAATGGTCGAGATTCGTTCCATTCTCGTTATAATGAGCAATTTTATAATTGTCACCCAGCCATTTACGTTTTTCTGGACACTATCATCAAATTGCAAACAGCTACATATATCAAAATAAAAGTATCGATGAATGTTAACTTCAATCCAGAGGAACAGTTCCTATTGCAATTTTATTGACTGTGTTGTACAGGGATATGAACGCAGGTATCGATCTGATTAGTTAAGCCATTTTCAACTGATTTTTATAGTGTGTTTTTGTGTTGTGCTGTAACACCATTGTCCCAGGTTACGGGAGGCTAGAGCGTTCCCAAACATGTTTAACCTTGCCACATCCTTTATGTGCCTGTCCCAAGTCAGGAGCCTGTAGTTCAGTGGTTATCGTTGGTTCATGTCTGTCATAATAATGTTTTTCGTAAATTGTTTTGTTATAAATTATGCTTTTAGTTTTCACAGTTGAATTGTTTCACATTTTCATGTCAGAGCCTTTTATAGCCGACTATACGGTATGGGATTTTCTCATTGTTGAAGGCCGTACGGCTGCCTTTAATTGCTTACGATTGTCTCATTGGCAATCATGACACATCTCCTTATTTTTATATTGTTACATTTGAGTTAACCTTTAGTGCTGTATTTTAATGGACATGATGTTGTCTTGATTCTATCTAAATCTAATATACAATTATACAAATACGAATTAATTGCTGTCGCTAAAATTAGCAATGATAATAACACTTTTCGCTAAAGTGGGTTAAAATCTTTACTAAAATGTGTTATACTTGTTTTCGCTAAAATGTCCTATAAATGTGCTAAAATGGCCTACGCCGATTTATATCAAGGTAATCCAACTTCGTTTATCTCTTGAACTTCTCGTAAAAGAATACTGCAATTGCATTCTGAAAATGATTTTATGCCGTTAAAAAACATAAATATTGTTAAAGACTAATATAGCAACTCTTCTTAGAATTTTAAGAATATACAAAATTACATTTTAATATTAATATGGCATCAGCAGAATTTAAAGAGCTCAAAAGCCTCATAATGGGAGTTGATAAAAAGTAAGTGACTTTTCACAGCAACTTGAAAAGTTGAACATAACTTAACAGGTATGATCAATGAAGTGAAAACTGACGTCAATATATTGAAAACAAAATATGATGAATCTCAATTAGAAATAACTAGTTTAAGACAAGACTTCACAGAGTTGGAACAGGGTGTTGCAGGTATGGATTTGCAAATACAAGCAATTGAAGGTGAAAAATTACAAAAACAAAAATATGAGCTTCAAACCCAGATGAATGAAATGAAAGATCAGGTAACATTGCTTGAAAAGCACGAAAGGAAATACAATGTTATGATTTATGGGGTTGATGACAGTAAGGCAGATGAGAACATCTATTCAGTTACTCGTCAGTTGTTTAGTCAAAATCTAAAGATTGAACAGAGAAAAGCAAATGCCATTCCAATTGCTAATGCTCACCGTGTACCAACAAGGGGTAGTGGACCCAAACCAATTATCGTTCGATTTATACACTATGGAGATAAACAACTCATTATGTCCAGTGCCCACAATCTGAAAGGTAGTCAAATTCGTATTCTAGATGATCTACCGGTATCCATGAAAGAGGAAAGATTCCTTCTGTCTCACGTAGCCTACAAAATACGCAAAAAAGAAAAATTGCAAACACGTATTCGAGATGTTGGGGCACATATGACACTTGAAACCCGTAAAATAGAGGGATCCATGGAGCGCAAGAGAATGATGAGCGATACATGTACATAACAATATACATGTATATATATACATGTACAATGTACACAAAATTGTATTACAACAATTAGCCATATTTATATATATAGGTTGTTGTGACCTATTTGCAAGAAACTACAGAACTTCATATGCAGATGTAGATATCTATTTTATACATATAAGATAATTCTTAATAACCAACTATAGACTTACCCTAAGAAAAAACAAAATTAAAGTAAGTTAGCTAAATGTATACTAAACAGAATTGATCAATTTTCTTTTTCTCTATTGTTTAAATACATGTATAACCTTTTTCTTTATCATATTTTCACAGATACCATTATTAAATTGATACCAAATTGTAAGTATAGAACGGGAATTTTATTCCAGGTTTATTTTCTATCTATGCAAATATTTTATTTTGTTCTTTGGTTTTATTTTGTGTTGGTTTCTTTTTTTTTTTTTTTTTTTTTTTTTTTTTTTTTTTTGTTTTTTGCTTTTTGTTTCTTTAGTTTTGCTTGCTCTCTATGCTTTTTTACCTGATTGTCTGCGATATATTGGCATACACATATAAATGTAAATGCTAATTCTGCTTTATATATATATATTCATTTTCCAATCTGCTGTGTTGAAATTTTTGCCTTTATAATTTATTTATATGTTTATTTTCTGCTGCTTATATACTTATTTATAATTTTGCTCTTGCTAGTTATTAAGTATTATTCTGAACTGCTGTAATGTGCTTAATGCTATTGCTATATGTTTTACTTTATCTCATCAGATACAGACTGACACAAATGAGTTGAAGTTAGAATATGTAAAGTATAGACCACTTTTAAAGTGATGTTTATTCCAAATTTCAGAATGAGATGCTAGTTTGAAATTATCTTTTCTTGTTGTGTTTATGGTACATGTACATTAGAATGAAGTGACCATACTATAATAAGTTTTGCACAATCTCTGCTGAAACTAACTCATTAATATGATATGCATACACACACTCATGATGTGCAGTCTGTGTTCGATTGGTAGATAGTTTTGTTAGTTTTTATGATATATTTATCATGCATGCATTAATTTGATTTACATTGGGATGCAAAAGTATTGCTTTTTATCAAGAGTGATACTACATTTGAAGTCGGTCAGTGTTCTTAATTTTTGGAAATTGCATGTCTCTCAAGTAGGCATTGTCCTTTTAAACAAGAAATATTAAGGTTTTGATAAATCTTATACATTTACATGACAGTAAGGAAATTAAATGTATTATGAAATTATAGGAATGAAATAATCTTTCAAAATATGTACATAACATGAACTATACAGATATTCACTGTTGGGTTTGCTCAAATTAAATTTCCATCTGAATCCAACGTATTTATTAAAATTTCTTCTGAGTTACCTCTCTTAGACCATTTAGAGTGAATATCCTACACAACAACAGTGAATGTCTCAGAGTGCAGATTTAATATTTGATTTTAATGTTGGACTCTGTCTTGCTATTGTATTTTATGTTTTCATATATATGCATTTATTGTAAATTACAAATATGTCTTAAGGTGTTACAGATCTTGAAAAATTATACAGTTTTAAAGGAAAAGAATTCTAAAAGTCCCTTGATTTCACAAATATCATGGTATATTCATGTATATTCACTCATCATTAGAGTTATAAATATTGATAAAGCTAAACACATGCATGAAGGGTGATATTCTTAAAATAATTTCTTATAATTGTCAAGGTCTTTATACAAAGGAGAAACGGAGAGATGTTTTGAATTATTTAAAGTCAAAGAATTTTAATATCTACTGTCTTCAGGACACACATCTTACAGAACAAGACGAATTAAACATTAAAAATCAGTGGAAGGGAGAATGCCTTTTCAATTCATTTACATCCAATCAGAGAGGCGTGGCCATCTTTTTTAATGAAAACTTTGATCTTCAAATTCACAAAGTTAAAAAAGATGAGGGTGGAAACCTTCTTGGATTGGATATTACAATTGAAGAACAAAGAATTACCTTAGTTAATATTTATGGGCCAAATGTAGACACTCCTTGCTTTTATCAAAAGGTGGCAGACATCATTGAGGAATTTGATAACCAATCTTGTATTCTTTGTGGTGATTTTAACCTAATTCAAAGTTTTAATCTTGACACTCATAATTATGTTAATATCAACAACCCAAAGTCTAGAGAAAAAGTATTACAGCCAATGGAAGACTTTAATCTAGTTGATCCATTTAGAGAATTATACCCCAATGTGAAAAGATTTACTTGGAGGAAAAAAAACCCTTTAAACAATCTCGTTTAGACATTTTTCTGATTTCTGATAATATTTTTCACTTTGTTAGTGATGTTAAACTTGATAATAGTTACAGGTCTGATCATTCACCAGTGATCTTTTCTTTCAAGATTAATGAATTTATAAAAGGCAGAGGCCTTTGGAAGTTTAATAATTCCCTTCTTCATGATACTGACTATGTTAAAGAGATAAAAAAAACTCATAAGTATGGTAAAAGAACAATATGCCATCAAGATATATAGAGATGAAAATTTACAAAATATTGACAACTCTGAAATTGAATTTACTGTTGATGACCAGTTATTTTTCGAAACTTTACTCACAGAAATACGCGGTAAAACTATTTCATACGCCTCTTATAAAAAAGGAGGGTATAAAATTGAAAATGAGATTATTTTAAAATTAAAACAATTAGAAGAAAATGCACTAACAGAAGAAAATCTTGAACAGATTGATCAGAAAAAGCAGAACTTAAAATGTATAGACAAAAGAAAGTTCAGGGACAATATGTTAGGTCAAGAAGTCAGTGGATTGAAGAAGGAGAAAAACCTACCAATTTTTTTTTAAATCTAGAGACTAGAAATTATATTAATAAGACTATTCAAAAACTTACTTTAGAAAATGGTGTTATAGTGGAATAACAAAAAGAAATCTTAAATCAGACACGGGTGTTTTATGAGAAACTTTATAAAAAACAAGATTGTTTGAAAAGGGTTAATTTAACACGGGACAATTGTTATAATGATATACCGAAGCTTAGCGAGGATGAAAAGCAGTTATTGGAGGGAAATATTAGTTTTTCTGAATTAACTGCAGCATTAAAGAGAATGAAAAATAACAAGAGTCCGGGATCTGACGGTTACACGGCAGAATTTTTAAAATTTTTTTGGATTGATATTGTTTAATTTGTCCTTAGATCTATAAATTCTGGATATGGGAAGGGCCAAATGTCTGTCACCCAGAGGCAGGGAGTGATTACATGTATTCCAAAAGATGGTAAACCAAAACAATTTCTTAAAAATTGGAGACCTATTACTCTTCTAAATTCTACATATAAATTGGCATCAAGCTGTATAGCAGAGAGAATAAAATCTGTTTTGTCAAAATTAATCAGTTCTGATCAAACTGGTTTTGTTCCAGGTAGATATATAGGCGAAAATTGTCGATTAATATATGATATTCTACATTTTACTGAAGAAAATAATATTCCAGGAATTCTCTTGCTGATTGATTTTGAGAAGGCTTTCGATTCCATTTCTTGGTCCTTTCTTTATGATACATTAAGATATTTTAATTTTGGTGAATCAGTTATATCCTGGGTTAAAACCTTCTATAACAATATAACAGCTGCAGTGACACAAAACTGTTTTCTGTCAGAATTCTTCACTGTAGAGAGAGGCTGTAGACAGGGAGATCCTTTATCCCCTTATATTTTCTTGCTATGTGCAGAAATATTAGGCATTTTGGTAAGAAATAGTAAGGAGATAAAGGGTATTACTATAGATGATACAGAATTTGTACTTTCTCAATATGCAGATGATACATCATTGATATTAGATGGCTCGCCAGAATCGCTCGATGCATCTCTTCGTGTTCTCCAATTGTATGCTGAAATCTCTGGACTTAAGATTAATATAGAAAAAACAAGTGTTATTTGGATAGGTAACAAAAAACATAGCCAGGATCAAATTTGTGTAAAGTGGGGATTGAAATGGGGCTCCAGTACATTTAAGCTCGTGGAATTACTTTTTCAGTCGACCTAGATAGAATGATTAATTTAAATTATAGGCCAGTTTTAGATAATATAGACAACACTTTGAAAAAATGGTCAAAACAGTATCTCACCCCTTTGGAAAGATTACCATTTTAAAAACTTTAGTCATATCTAAATTAAATCATCTGTTTCTATCTATCCCTAGTCCAGATGAGAATATGTTACGTAATTTAACAAATAAAATGTATGCTTTTATCTGGGATAATAAACCTGATAAAGTCAAGCGAGATCTTTTATGTCAAGATTAGTATATGGGTGGTTTAAAAATGCTAAATTTAAAAGCATTTATACAGGGACTGAAACTTACATGAGTAAGACGGCTGTATAATTCGAATTCAAAGTGGGTGAGATTAGTCTCTATTGTGGAGCAAATAAATCTTAGTGAACTAAGTTATATTGGGCCTATTAAAAGGTCATCAAATAAATTTTGGCAGGAGGTTTTCGATGCTTGGAAAACCCTTAATCAAATTAGAAAACCAAGATGTATTGATGAAATTCTATCTTATTCTTTATGGGAGGTAGAAAACATTAAAATTGGTGGTTCAAGAGTCTACTATAAAAACTGGGCAAACGCTGGAATTTGGACAGTGCATGACTTGTTAGATTATCAGGGCAAAGTTATGTCATTTCAAAATTTCAAACAATTATATCAATTTAGGCCAAATATTTTACATTATTATGGAATAGCACACTCGCTTAATGAGTGGTTAAACACGATCAATATTGAAGTAAAGGAGAAAAAAATTCAAGCAATACTACCTTTTAACATAAGTATCTTCTTTGAATCAAAAAGGTTCAAAGGACATGTACAAAGTATTGAATGAGAAATATATTACTTTTGCTGCAAAGGAAAATGGGAGAACCATCTTAATATGACTGGTATTAACTGGGAAAAAATACACACTTCGTGTACAAAATATACTAGAAGCACTAAGCTTTGCTGGTTCCAATATAGAATTATACATAGAATTTTAGGAACTAATTCACTACTTTACAAGATGAAAATAAATAGTAGCAACATATGTACATGTTGCAAAGAAGGACAAGAGACCATAGAACATTTATTTTGGAGCTGTCCGATGGTCGCCAGTCTCTGGCATGCACTAAACAGATGGATTTTTGAAATGACAAATATTGAACTGCCTTTGAATATTATGATTATTCTATTTGGTATCTATGAAAATGTTATATTGAAATTTGTTAAAAATAAGATTATTCTGCTTTCAAAATACTATATTTACCGAACAAAATTACAAGAAGTTTTGCCAAATTTAAATGCTTTAAAAAACTATTTAAAGGCACACTTGAACTTAGAAAAATACATTTCATTTAAAAACCTCTTTGTAGATGAATATAACAAATACTGGAGTCCCTGGGCCCCTTTTATAGAATAAATAATAAATGTCGAATTTTGATTGAAACACCACTAATAGATATTGCAAGAACAAATAAGATTCCAATGTTATAAGAAAATTATTTATTTTCAACCTATTGTTGCACCATCATATATTCAATTGTTGTTTAATTATTAAAATACTTCCTTTGTGTGAATATACCATTCTGTATACCTTTGTTCATACATGTTGTGCTAGTCTATCTGTTACAATAAAAAAAATTCATTATATAAAAAAAAAAAATGTTGGTGCTGATATAGACTATTCATTCATCTGATCTGTTGAACGTATTCAATCATTGCCTGTTTATACTCTTTGTGATTTTAGCTTGTAAACCTGTGTGAAAAAAAAAAACCAACAAAAATACCGAACTCCATGGTAAATTCAATAGGCTGAAGTCCATACAAACTGACAAAATCAAACGTTTAACTTAATCAACCAAAGGAACGAATGGAAAACAACTGCCATATTCCTGACTTGCTTCAGGCGTATATGTTGCTATAGTCATGAGTTATTCGGTTGCTATCTCATTGGCGTTTATCTAATATATTTTATTCATCATGCAGAACACAAGACAATTACAAATACTAAAACACTAACATTGATTATATCATATATACATGTAAATGATCACAACAAAAATTACATTTAAATTATTTGAATTATTTTGGCTAATCTTCAAACTGTGTTAAAAATTAATTTTTCTACTGCAAAGTAGAACACTGACATTTTTTCCTATTTAAAAAAATCAGAATGACAAAAGACTTCACAAACATTAAAATTATTTTAATCAACCTGAAATTCGACCAATAGTACTGGTAAATTCTTGCAATACGCTTTCTGTTAAGATGGTCTATATTATACAGTGTCCCAACAATAAAACTGGTATATTCTTGTAAAATATTTTGTCACGTATTTATACTGACACACTACCAAGGAAAATAAATTATGTTTCGGTGGACTAAATTGTCAGGATAGTTCCACATCAAAGACGTCCTTTAATAAAATATAATCACATAGGACTTTTGGCAAACCGATTTGATCTATGATGGTATGGGGATAATACCCAAGTTGTTTGCGTATACTAATACGACATAACTCTTTTAACTTCCGAGTTTTAAGATATTTTCTCGTACAAGTCAGATCTTTGTCAGTCCCTGGAAGGTCATACTTTAATATGTCATGCCATTTGTGAATTTCACATCCAGATGCAACTAAAATTTGTATAAACGTCTGCATTTTTTGATAAGCATGTATGAGTGGTGGAAACTGTATCATTTGATCTGGGAGATCTCGGTATAAGATATTTAAATCACAGTTTACGTATAGAAGCTGATGTAAAATCTCATAATTGCCAGTATCTATAACATAGCCAATCGAAGGAAAACCTCGTTGGTCCCGGAAGTCGGGATTTATTCTACACTCTAAAACAGACGAAAGCACCTTCCAACTTCAAGTGAATAGTTTGGAAGATAATGCGATAGCATACAAAAGTGAGGAGCTATATGTCCCCGTCTCTGATTCATGTTATACATATCACATCCAGCCTCTAGTAAGCGTTTCATTTCTTCATACTTAATTTGACCGGAAGCTTTCATAAGCGGGGTATTGCCATCGTTGTCTCTGGCTTCTACGTCTATTTTGTTAGTTTTAAGAAGACTGTCAAGAATTTCTATGTTATTTTGTGGACTTTCCGGTCCACTGACACAGACATGGAGAGCTGTGACTCCATTTTGACTACTTTTGAGATTAACATCTGCCTCGTTCTGAAGAAGATATTTGACGACAGATAAATGTCCATATCTGACGGATTGCATGAGGACCGTCTCTCCAAACATCAGATTCGTATCATCTACTCGGACATGTCCTAGCTCGATGAAATGTCGTACTATATCTAGATTACCGTTCTGAATAGCTGTTCCATAGGAGAGAAGGATGCTACTTTGTTCTCCTTTGATGGTGCATAAAATGTCCCGAACTGTTTCAGAGTCGTTTCTTTCAATGGCTTGAATTAAACTTTAATAAAAATAAAACAAAATATATAGAAAAATAATATCAATAACGTAATTTAAAAAGAAAGCGTGAATTGTAGTTAGTCATATCTTAATGTTTGTCGTTCTCTTGAAATGATGGTGTAAATAAAAGTTTTTGATTGTTCCTATTAAATTAATATGCAATTTTAAAGATTCTGGACATATTATAGCTTGATATATTGTATAGACATTAGTTTATTGTTGAAGACTATATTGACCTATAGATGTATATAGATATAAGAAGATGTGGTATGAGTGCCAATGAGACAACTCTCCATCCAAGTCAAAATTTATAAATGTAAACCATTATAGGTCAAAGTACGGTCTTCAACACGGAGCCTAGGCTCACACCGAACAGTAAGCTATAAAGGGCCCCAAAATTACTAGTGTAAAACCATTCAAACGGGAAAACCAACGGTCTAATCTATATAAAAACGAGAAACGAGAAACACTTATGAACCACATCAACAAACGACAACTACTGAACATCAGATTCCTGACTTAGGACAGGTGCAAACAAATGCAGCGGGTTTAAACGTTTTAATGGTACCAAACCTTCACCCTTTTTCTGAAACAATAGTGTAACATTACAACATAGAAAACACACTATAAAATATCAACTGAAATAGCTTAACTCAATCAAAGGACATATTAACACCATTGAACATACACTGAACAAATAAATTTGACCTATGATACAATGTAAATTCATGTATGTATGCTAATTTGTCGTTGATGTGCTGTCTCCTTGATATATTCCCGATATAACCTTTTTGCTCATTGTTAATGGTCATACGTTGACCTGTAGTTCACCTTGTCCTTTGGTTTTTGATACATATGTCTCCTTAGCAATCGTATTTTATATGATTTAACATATCTGGACCTTCGATTGGGTTATTTCATTTGACCGATAACGTAGTTTACATGAAATGCTGTTTGATGTTCGAATTATTTCTACTATTTTCTTTATTTTTTCGTGATTACTGGGTGCAAGCAATTACTTGTTTTAAGGCTAAAACAGTTTGACTTCAGTGTCTAGCGTTTTGACATTGAATTAATTGTTTGTTGTTGGTTGATTGCTTAACATTCAGGTGCAAGTAATTTTGCAAGTCAAGGACAAAATCAACTTAAACAATACCTGTTAATCAAAAACTGTAAATTAAGAAATTATTGCGATGTTTTTATGAATGCGAAAAATAAATGCGACAGTATCAGGTTCGCATTTATAAAAGCTCGCATTCATAATTTCAGTTGTGATTTTCCTTAACAAAGCTTTTGCAATCCCATTAATAAGATCTCGTACTTTTAGCAATTACTAGTAATCAATGAATCGCAAAAATAAATGCACGCCTTAATTTCTGAAATTACAGTACTCGGGTACTGTAGACTGGTGGCCATGGATGGGGACAGACATTTATCCTTGCAACAAGCCACCTATACGGACTTCAAAGAGTTGTTACAATGATTTTTTATCGCGCAGATTGGAATAGACGTCCATAAGAAGTCCAATCGCATTGATTGCATAAAAGTTGCAATAATTTTCTTTCTCTTGGAAATCCGTCGTTAGTTTGACATTTGACCTACCCAGGCAATATTTCATGCATTGGTTTCTATAATTAAGATTTAACGAATTATTTGTTGAAATATGAAGTAGCATGCAAGGGCCAAAGATGAAAACAAACGTCCAGTGGCAAATGTTTCATGCTTATTCAGGTCTAAAACAAAGTAACAATAAATCAAACAGGTTCTTTGGGACGAAAAGGGGGGATTTGGACTGTCGATAAAACCCACTCAAGGGTTGTTGTAGGGCTCTGTAACGTGCATAGTGTGACACTTGAGTCGTTGGGTATAATGTCCTCATTCCGACAAGATTTTCTCAAAACGAGTCGTTGGGTATTATGTCTTCATTCCGACCAGATATTGTATACATCCGAAAAGGACAAATAGATCCCCGTCGTACGAGTTTCAATATGGAATCTGCGAAGTTCTGGTGACCGCACTATGTTAGCAAATTCAAAGAAGAATGGCAATATATATGACCAGCTGTTACAATTAAACAATGAGCAAACGTTAAATTTAGACAACGCTAAATTAAATGAGAAAGAAGATTTATTGTAACACCTATATTTAAAAGGAAAGTCCCAGGAAATGACTGTGGAAAACACATACTAATCAGACTTTAAAAGATAAAAGGATAACTAATTGATTAACTTTTTAGCATTGCTCGATCCTTTTAGACTCTTAAGAGATAAGAAAATTAATTCATTTCCAAATAATTTGATTGATGAGTTTCGTTTACAGATAACGTTACCTCCCTTGATCTCCAATGCAATTATTGCTTATAATTTTTTATGATAACTATTACCTTGAAAAAGTACGTGTGATGATTTCACGCCTTTCGTACAATTGTCCAACGTTTCGTGCATACATTTAAATTTTCCTTTTAAATGGTTTTACCCAACGAAGTACACCACGACACACACATATGTTTTTGTGTACTGTGTGTATGTTTACAAAACAAATGACTGGAAGTCTCGTAGTTGCTTCCCTTTCCCCACAGAAATAGACTAAACTTCACGATCTATGCTTCCAAGGGTTGACTTAGAAGACGACCATTTGAAATTCTTGGGGGGGGGCAGGATAATTTTTTGCGGATTGAATATTCATTTTCATCGGATGCTATGCGTTGCTATTTGTTCTCGGAGCCAACATTTATTTTCACTTTTGGACACAATAAATTCCTGCATTTTGAGTTGCAGATAATTCATTTTCATCCTGTCTTCAGCAAGATTATTTATGGTCAGCTCTTACCAGGCCCCAGGATATTCATTTTAAAAATCCAATCTCCCATCTCAAGAAAATCAAATGTTCGTCTCCTTATGTAAATAAATTCGTTCTTGTCCGGCAGTAAAAACCTCGCTGAAGGTTAATGGTGTCTATTGGCTGGCGGGATGTATAAATACATAGCAACATCCAGTCGGAAAGGGTAGTTAAATCCGATGCCTCGTATAGAGATAATTCCAAGATCTGTACGTTAAACAACCATTGAAACAACTCTTTGAGGGGTCCACATGTCCCGTGTAGCAAGGTAAAATTTCTGTCTCCTATCCAACGTATACCCTCAATTTCCAATGACAGTCGAAATTCTCGCAATCCATTTTACAGAACCTATATATAAATTGGTTTCATTGTTAATTTGTTTTCTTCCTGAATATGCATGAATTATTTGCCACTGGACCTTAAACAATCAACAAACAACAATCAATCAGTTAAATGTCAACGCTAGTCATAGAAGTCGTGCTACTTCCACAGTAATGATGCAGATCCAATAATTTACGTATATATCTGGAAACCAATGTCCACAATGGGCGTGCCTGTAAATTTACAAACATGCATCCATCACAACCAAATAACGCATCTCCGCAAGGAAGCTACAGTGGTTTTGTGGTTCCATAAAGCCCGGGATACTCCAACACATGCTCACGTCTGAAATAAGTTACAACGTGACTGTGTATTTATACACCTCCAACCGCCATTCAGACTAGAGTGTGTCAAAGTGATAGGTTAAATAAAATTCTTACAGTATAAAAGCCGTAGGACTTTGTCACTTAAATGCCAATATCATAATATCTAATTCTATGATATATAATAGTAATTTGATTTTTTATGCTCACAGCTTTTTTATATAGAATGATTTTCTTCCTTCTTTTTTTTAAAGAAAGAAGATGTCAAAGGGCAACCAAAATCATAAATCGAAAGTCAGACAAACCCATAGCCAAAACCAAGACGAAAAGCCTAGACAAACGAGAAACAAAGCAAACACAGAAAATAAACGATGAAAGTAAACGACTCAACCTATTAACCCATGCAAGGATGTGGTGTTCAAAAGTGAAGAAAGGCAAAAGTCCCAGTGTTTTCGAAAACTGTCGGTCCTGACTACGGAACAGATATAGGAAGATGTGGTGTGAGTGCCAATGAGACAACTCTCCATCCAAATAACAATTTATAAAAGTAAACCATTATAGGTCAATGTACGGCCTTCAACACGGAGCCTTGGCTCACACCGAACAACAAGCTATAAAGGGCCCCAAAAGTACTAGTGTAAAACCATTCAAACGGTAAAACCAACGGTCTAGTCTATATAAAAACGAGAAACGAGAAACACGAATAAATTACATAAACAAACGACAACTACTGTACATCAGATTCCTGACTTAGGACAGGTGCAAACATTTGCAGCAGGATTAAACGTTTTAATGGTACCAAACCTTCTCCCTTTTTCTGAAACAATAGTATAACATCACAACATAGAAAACACACGATAAAACATCAATTGGAAGGCTTAACTCAATCAAAACGTAAATTAACACACTATGAACGAATAAATTCAATCTGTGATACCTGAAAGTAAATACATAGTTAATAAAATATTAGGGACAAACATTCAAGGCCAAAAGCAAACAAACAAGTCCAAATAAAGCCATGGCAATACACCACCGCGAAATATTAAACCCTTAGAAAATAATCACTTTTGAAAAACCGATTTTCATAATATATACAGGTAAATGAAAAATAACTTTGTCGTTTTAGGTATACTTTTCTGTCTATATAAAATCTTCCAATAATTAGGAATACCAAGAAAGGTCTGTCATATAAATACCTAATTTAACACTAGATACATAAGGGTAAATATCAACAATAAAACTTCCTGTACAGATTAAAGGAGAATAATCTTGATGTTCATACAAATGTAGTATGAAGAAGTGAAAATTAGTAGATATTCCAAATAATCAAAGCTGGTATACAGACAAGATCCAGATTAAAATATAAAATAACAAAAAGTATTAAAATAGTATCAACAGGTCGAATTAAAAGAAAGTACGATTTGAGAGTACTCGCAGTTACTGTACTGTTTTGAGTCTGCTCCTCTTTATTTAAATCACCTTACAAAACATACCAATTGATTTGTGTTCCATTCTTTGAAACATATTTGCCGCAGGACCACGATCTCCTTATGCAAGTTAATCTATAATTATGTTTGATGCCGACTCGGATCAATCCAGGTGAAGTTTACTAAAAAGAGCTTCGACTGGTGGAAATCATATGTTTCTTTTACTTTTTTTATTGCAAACTGTATAACGCCATTTTGTCCAAGGTTATAGTGGTCTTTTTGACATTGTTTTACATCACCCCCTTTTTTATTTAATATTGTATTTATATTGTATCATAGATCAAATTTATTCGTTCAGTGTATGTTTACTTGTTTTTGTTAATATGTCTTTTTGATTGAGTTAAGCCATTTCAATTGATATTTTATAGTGTGTCTTTCTATGTTGTAATGTTATACTACTATTTCAGGTTAGAGTGAAGGTTGGCGCCTGTTAAAACGTTTAAACCCGCTGCATTTGTTTGCACCTGTCCTAAGTCAGGAACCTGTTGTTCAGTGGTTGTCGTTTGTTGATGTGGTTCATAAGTGTTTCTCGTTTCTCTTTTTCTATATAGATTAGACCTTGGTTTTCCTGTTTGAATTGTTTTACACTAGTCATTTTGGGGCCTTTATATAGCTTGCTGTTCGGTGTGAGCCAAGACTCCGTGTTGAAGGCTGTACTTTGACCTATAAATGTTTACTTTTTACACATTGTGACTTGGATGGAGAGTTGTCTCATTGGCACTCATACCACATCTTCTTATTTCTATGTATATATGCAAGAATTTATATGCTTCTTAGGATATATATTTATGGATCCATATACTTTTGTATTTATTAATCCATATACTAGTACATTGTACGTTAATTTGTACTTATTAATCCATATACTAGTACATTGTACCTTAATTTGTATTTATTAATCCATTTTCATTTGTATTTATTTATCGATATATCTTTGGCGTTGGATTGCTGTCCCATTGGCGTATACCCCACATCTACTCTTATTCATCTGCTTCATGAATTCTTTCAAGCTTAAAAGATCAACAATATCCCTTGGAAACCTACACCAAAAATATATTTTTTATTATTTTGTTTTATTTTAGTTTAATGTAAAAACGACAAAATTGCCTAGAGACCACTCTATATTTTGATTAACATTGGCGATATAGATTTTGCATAGTTAGATGCATGGAGCATTTGAATCTAACTTGGTCTTGGTGGAATAGATCCATGACTTTGTCAAACCACACTTTTAAATTGATACATGTCGAGGACTATTACACTGCTTTAGCATTTTGTTCATCGTTTTAATTATATCACGACTATAACATAACGAATTGCATAAATGTATAAATAAACTTTTTATGATAATTCAACATCAATAACATCTTTCAATAAAATGTAGTTAGAAACAGTTTTGGGAAGACCTAATTGATCGATAAATATATGAGGGTAATATCCGATTTGTTTGCGTATGAGAATTCGACATAATTGTTTTAAAGTTCTGGGGGATTTCCCAATATCAGACAAGTTTAACTGATCAAGGTCATCACATACAATGTCACACCATTTATGTACATCACATCCAGCGGCAAATAAAGTTTCTATAAGCCGCCTTTGTTTTCGATGACAAGCATGGACGAATGGTGGACAAATTGACCTCGTAACTGGCATATCTTGGTATAAAATATTAATATCACAGTTTGAGTAAATAAGTAAGCACAATATTTTGTAAATCCCAGTGTTTATTGCATAACCAATAAATGGAATATCAGCTGTGTCGCGGAAGTCGGGGTCTATTCTATTTTCTAAAAATATACGGAAACACTCAACTACGACCGTAAATGCTGAGAAATATCTCGATGACATACAGAAATGTGCAGCTATTTGTCCCCGTCTTTGGTGTATTGCGTACATATCACATCCTGCCTCAATTAGTCGTTTAATTTCCTCAATTTTGGCTTGGTTAGAGGCTAGGATAAGAGGAGTCTGACCATCGTTATTTCTAGCCTCTAAATCTATTTTTGTATTTTCAAGAAGACAATTGAGAATTTCCCAATTATTCTGTGGTCTTTCTGGTCCACTCACACAGACATGAAGAGCCGTGACTCCATTTTGACTACTTTTTAAGTTAATATTTGCCTCGTTCTGAAGAAGATATTTGACGACAGATAAATGACCACATCTAACTGAATGCATGAGAGCTGTCTCGCCAAACATCAAATCCAGATCGTTGACCCGAACATGTTCACTTTCTATAAAATGTCGGACAATATCCGGGTTACCATTTTGAACAGCTGTGGCATACACAAGCATAATAGCATCGTGATTACCCTCTATGTTGTACAGAATATTACTAACTGTTTCTTCATCATTGCTTTCGACAGCATGGCATAAACTGAAATATACGATTTAAATTTAAAGACAGATGGTGGACAATAATAGGTTAATGATTCATAGATATAAGAAGATGTGGTATGACTGCCAATGAGACAACTCTCCATCCAAGTCAAAATTTATAAATGTAAACCATTATAGGTCAAAGTACGGTCTTCAACACGGAGCCTAGGCTCACACCGAACAGTAAGCTATAAAGGGCCCCAAAATTACTAGTGTAAAACCATTAAAACGGGAAAACCAACGGTCTAATCTATATAAAACGAGAAACGAGAAACACTTATGAACTACATCAACAAACGACAACTACTGAACATCAGATTCCTGACTTAGGACAGGTGCAATCAAATGCAGCGGGTTTAAACGTTTTAATGGTACCAAACCTTCACCCTTTTTCTGAAACAATAGTGTAACATCACAACATAGAAAGACACACTATAAAATATCAACTGAAATAGCTTAACTCAATCAAAGGACATAGTAACACCATTGAACATACACTGAACAAATAAACTTGACCTATGATACAATGCAAATTCAAAATAAATAAACTAAGGGAAGAATAATAAAAGTAACATGTTATATCGGTATGAAATGTTAAACAATTTAAGAAAAACAATATGCTCGAACAAAAATATCAGCCATTTGCAATAACTTTAAACACAGGTAAATAAAATAATTTTGTTGTTAGGTATACGTATACAGTTACAAAAGAGAAAGGAAATATTTTAACAAAATAAATAATTTTGATGTTCATAGTACGAAGTGGAAATTTATATTAGTATCAAACACTTATCAAAGCTGGTATATAGACCAGATATAACCCTGAATAACATTAAATAACAAAAAGTATTACAATTAGTATCAACAGGTCAAATAAACAAGAAAGTACGATTTGAGAGTACTCGCAGTTACTGACAGCTAGTTAAAAGCCAAAACAATTAATAATAAAAGTCATGCATCAGAGACTAAAATCAACTAAAACACATCCCAGGGATTTAGTATTTTAACGTCATGGACAGTCAAAGAAGACATGACTAGTGCAATGCCAAAAATAAATGTATCGACAGACAGTAGGATAGTTAGGAGTTTAACCTCTTTATAGATCAAAATGAACGTGGGTGTGTCTTTAAACATCCCGTTTGAAAAGAATACAAATTTAGTTATGTTTTAATTTGCTGATGACAAAATCGATATTAATGCCAATGTAAACTATATTCAAAGATCTAATTACAACATTGGTAAGATAACCTGAACTAATAAGTTTATTTAAAGGTTCGATGAGTTTACACGGATCATATAGTGATTTCCGCGCTTTAAGTACAATATTACCGTAAAATTTAGGATGTGAAATACCGTTTTAATCAGTTTCCTACAGGTACAGCCAAATTTACTAATCAAATCTTTGTATCTATGAAAGAACTTAGCAAAAGTTTTACGTAATTTATGGTAACGAAATCCTGACTTAATAATTTACTAGTGATGCATTGGTTACGTTCGTTTAAAATCTATAACATCACTACACACACGGGCATAACGAACGAGTTGGGATATATACACACCGTATGATGGAGCCAAAGGAACATCGCCGTCTAAAAAGGAAAATTAACAATAGGGAATGAAAAATCGTCTCTTTGTCGTAAATTTTCGTATGGAGTTTTCCTTTAGAGATTGAAATGTCCAAGTCCAGAAAAGGACAACTACTGCTGTTTACGTTAGATTTAGTTAAAGTAAGTTCTATTGCGTAAATTTCGGTAGTATATTTAGAGAACTCTGGATTATTTAACGAAAAATATCATCTAGATAACGGAAGGTATTGTTGAATGTATCAACCAAATGTAACAATGACGTGTCTTTACTGAGTTTGGTCATAAACTGAGATTCATAGCAATACAGGAATAAATCTGCTATTAAAGGGGCGCAGTAAGTGCCCATAGGAATACTACTTCTTGTCGATACACTTTATCGCCGAAACGTACATATATGTTGTCCAGGAGAAAATTTAAAGCTTCAATCATATCTTCACATTTCCAGTAAGTGTATCTAGCATACTTTCCTTTTCGTTACAGAAAAGGCTTTAAACGAGTTACAGCAAATAAATTTGTAATGAGATTTTCAAAAGACCATTTAATTAAATATGAAAACTTTTCTTGATAAGATTGTGTGGAAGTGTAGTATAGACTAAA
Source organism: Mytilus coruscus (assembly GCA_017311375.1). Taxonomy (NCBI): domain Eukaryota; kingdom Metazoa; phylum Mollusca; class Bivalvia; order Mytilida; family Mytilidae; genus Mytilus; species Mytilus coruscus. The sequence continues at coordinate 68,976,975 of CM029607.1, forward strand.
AAAACAGTACACTACACTAAACAGTACACTAAAAAAACAAAAAATAGATGAATAACTTTGTGTAGTGCCAATATAAATAAGAAGATGTGGTATGAGTGCCAATGAGACAAACATATTCAAATTATGAATATATTTTGTGAACAGATTGATGAATTATTAATCAACAAATAAGCCGAGACGTTTCAGTAACTCAGTTATGACTAGTTAAATATTAGTAGATCCGAGAGCTGACAGCAAAGGGGCACAGTATAGTGAGCCAATTGAGGTTAAGATATTAGCTTGTGAACCAAGACAGCTAATAAGAATAAGACAGCAAATGTTAATCTCGATCCTTACGACGTAAGTTTCCGATCCCGAGAAACGACTCGGGTACGAACCCACACTATGGTGCACATTCAAGTTAAATATGAAGTGAACACGAAATTTAAGTATAACCAAAGACAATAATTGTGGTAACACACGAAGACTTTCTTTTGACCCCCCTTCGTGTTTCAAGATTCGCAGAAATGTAAGCAGATGGAACTCTTTTCTATTGTAATATTAGTTAATCTACAACTACTTGTCAGTCACTTGATGTGGATGGCCCTCCCCATCTTTGTATTTTTATTTTTCATTTACTTTATAACAAATACAAGTTTACAGATATTAATAACAGGGGACGACAAACCAGTTTTCACTTTACAATGATAGCACCTTCTGGTCCCTTCCCCTTTTAATTATTTGTGGATCTATGCCTGAGAGTTGTGCTCAGTGGTGCATAGTGGCAATGCCAATTGAGTAAAGATTATAGACTGGTCTAAACCAGTTTCGTATGACATGAAATCGAGTACATGAGACTGGTGTAATCAGGTAAAACCATGTGGGTAAACCTGGGACTAATACGAATTATATGTATATTGGTCCCAGTGTAAACAAATAAATTCCTTGGCATTGTTTATAAAGATACATAATCATGTTGTTCTGGCTTAACTTTTATATCAATTGACCAAAATAATTGCTTTTATATAAATGAATAAACATGTTTACCTGGACACGAATGAAGTTAACTCGGGTCTGTCATCATTTGTCCGAAGTTTTCTGAACATACTGTCCACCTGAATGTATGTATACTATGACGTTTTCATGTAAACAAACCAGCAAATTTTGAAATTTTGGAGTTGCTTCCCCTTTGCCACAATTCACAATGATTGTGATTTTCTTGAATTAATTTTGTTTTTCTTTTTTTGAGCGCACAACACTACCCTCGAAGTAGTTTAATTTGATTTGTTCTTTATTTATTTTTAGGTTATCTTAAATAAAATGAAGCCTGTAATAGTTCTACATTTTTCAATAAACAGGTTTTTACTAGCAAAATAACAGATCATTTATATGCATTGTAGAGATAAATATTAAACCGCATGGTACGTGTAAGTATATAGAAGTATGAAGAAGATTTCCTATCGTATTTCTTTATAGATAGAAACAAATTTATGCGATTTATTAGTAATTTTTTAGAATGATTAAATTTCAAAGAAGTTTAATACCATTCCGTAATTTTGAGTGTCCGAGGCAATCCAAGAGTTGTATGTTATTTCCTAATATTTTAAATTGTTAACACAATAACTTCGAGCGCATACCCAACTATATGACCATATAAGTATAGTAACACAATGAAATGGCTAAGTTTCTAAGTGAGCACGGATCTTTTACGACCATATATCTCATTCGAGTGTGATATATGGCTGTCTTCAACAATTTCAAGCCAACAAATTTTTGAAACATCGCAAAAAATGATTTATAAATCGTAATATGGGTGTCCGTTCATCGGCTATTTCTATAGATTTAGGATCGGGCCCAATGAATCATTTCCTTCATGAGCAAAGGGTGTCTTATTTCACAAGGATTCATCACTTGGATACAAGTACTTTATGACGAATTAAAATGATGAGCTAAAGTGCTAAACGCTACATAGAGGTTTATCCACGCGGGTTTATGATACATATGTATGGATCTCTTTTACAATTCGTAAGGTAACTTAAATGCATATATACAGTTTATAGAAAGGTTGTTTTTTTTTTTTGTAAAGGAATGCAAGTACATTGTAATAAGAAATAAAAGCAGTCTAAATGCATTCTCTAGATTTAACTTTGCGACCGGTATGAAGCTTTAGCTGTTAATCTTGCTGAAATTTTAGTTTACAAGTCTGGAATTGTTAACACGAACAAGATATGTTTATCTGTAAATCAATTTTATGTAGAATGAATCTCTGAGTGAGCTCCTATTTGTCAATAGTGTTCATGTACATCTGAGGAGTCCATGCTCGAGTCTTCTGAATATACTTTAATACGAAACGAATATTTTACTGATATTAATGAGTATACCTGAATATTAACTTCCCTGTCGTTGCTTCACAGAGTCTTCAGAATAAAATAAACATATTGCTAGTTGATTACTTTTATCATGTTAAACCATTTATATGTAAAAATATGGACAGTTTGAGTAAAAACTGTTGAGTAAAATGTACTCTCACATACTTTCAATCTTGGAAAATTAAGCTTATTGCGATTTATGTGTACAATAAGATTTATGTAAACTTGAACTCTTCAATTTTATCTTATATTTACTGTTATATCTTTTATGAAAGTTAACTTATTTTAAAGGGTAACAATTTTTAACTCTGGTATTGCCTTATGTGTATTTTACTTGATTGCACATATTCATTATATATGCTATTAGACGTATATATTGGTACCACGCCTGCAAAATGTCCCCATTGTAAAGCGGTAGTTTCGAAATAAATATATATATAAGAATGCCCCAAAACAAAAAAGTAGATGTGACTGGTGACATTCTAAACAAAATTGTAAATAATTTTAAGTGAAACCCTACTAGATAGCCATTCCCAGTTCTTTGGGCTAATGTCTTCTGAAGATCCATCAATAATTCCAAATCCTATACTTAACAAATTGAACCATGCAAAACTCATAAGTTCACGGGCATATGCCTGTTCTTTATCAATCCTTATTTACTAAATTCGTAAGTTATATTATAAGTTCGTGTTGCTCAGTCTTTAGTTTTCTACATATTGTACGTAGTGTTTAGGGTTTAGTTTTCTACATGTTGTATGTAGTGTTTAGGGTTTAGTTTTCTATATGTTGTATGAAGTGTTTAGGGTTAAGTTTTCTACATGTAATATTTAGTGTTAAGGGTTTATTTTTCTACATGTTGTATGTAGTGTTTAGGGTTTAGTTTTCTACATGTTGTATGCAGTGTTTAGGGTTTAGTGTTCTACATGTTGTTTGTAGTGTTTAGGGTTTAGTGTTCTACATGTTGTTTGTAGTGTTTAGGGTTTAGTGTTCTACATGTTGTTTGTAGTGTTTAGGGTTTAGTGTTCTACATGTTGTATGTAGTGTTTAGGGTTAAGTTTTCTACATGTTGTTTGTAGTGTTTAGGGTTTAGTTTTCTACATGTTGTTTGTAGTGTTTAGGGTTTAGTGTTCTACATGTTGTATGTAGTGTTTAGGGTTTAGTGTTCTACATGTTGTATGTAGTGTTTAGGGTTTAGTTTTCTACATGTTGTTTGTAGTGTTTAGGGTTTAGTTTTCCATATGTCGTATGAAGTGTTTAGGGTTTAGTTTTCTTCATGTTGTATGTAGTGTTTAGGGTTTAGTTTTCTATATGTTGTATGTAGTGTTTAGGGTTTATTTTCTACATGTTGTATGTAGTGTTTAGGGTTTAGTTTTCTATATGTTGTATGTAGTGTTTAGGGTTAAGTTTTCTACATGTAATATTTAGTGTTAAGGATTTAGTTTTCTACATGTTGTTTGTAGTGTTTAGGGTTTAGTTTTCTACATGTTGTTTGTAGTGTTTAGGGTTTAGTTTTCCATATGTCGTATGAAGTGTTTAGGGAACTTGTTTGTCTTATCGTCGTCTTTCGTTTTTTGTCATGGCGTTGTCAGTATCTCTTTGATTTATCAGTCCGCCAGTCGTGAGGAAATTATATATAAAATTGAGAATACCTATGTATATAGATCTTTGGTCTCATATTTTTTTTTTTTTTTTGATTTTTTGTTTTTGTAATTTACAGTTGAAGGTCATCATTAAAGTGATAAATATACAAAGTTCTAGATTTATTCATTAGTTTGGTTGAATTGACATTTAACGTACATTGAATTAAAAAAAAAATCATTTGTATTGCTAGTAATGTCCTTCCATGCTTGTCCTTCTACAATACTAATGTCAATGTTGTGTTTTTGACGTTTTGCATTGTAAACACATGTATCTTTGTGAGGCAAGTTTGGGATGACACTTTCTATGAAAAACTTGCCCTTTTGATATGTTTGAATATATCAACGATGTTGCCAATAGATGAACGGGCAAGTCATTGTGAAGTTCTAATAGCAAACTATTAGTGTGTGTAAATATTAAAATAAGAAGACGTGGTATGATTGCCAATGAGACAACTCTCCACCAGAGACCAAATGACATAGATGTTAACAACTATAGGTCGCCATGCGGCCTTCAACAATAAGCAAAACCCATATCGCATAATCTATTTAGTTACACCAATATTATATTGAGGACGTTGATAAAATGAGGCCAAAATAGGACCTTATCATCTTGCATGCGAATAGGTTTCTGTTTTATTTATTCTTTTCATGTACATTATAGACCAAGTCAAACAAATATGAATACAGCAATAGCAGAAAACCCAATGAGCATTACATTAGAGGTAATAAAATTAATGTTTCTGTGCTTCGACCCCATAGTAGGATATTACGTGTTGTAAATTAATATGATTTTTTAGCAATCATTCCTGACTGAAATGGGCTACTTGTATCACGCTTTAGACTGCGGTGCTGTAGACGCATAAAAAATAGACAGTTGGGGTTTGTTTTGCATAATGCTTTGGATGGGCGAACAGAGTCTTAATCCGAGGAAAATTATATTTACTTAATCCCATATTCAATTTCCTACTTATTTAAAATTTCATAAAATATAATTAATGTATTGTAACAGTTTGCCAACTTCATTCCATAACTTTTGTCTAATGTCATGTCCCTTATATTGAAGGTCATACTAAACAAAAGTCATGGTGTTCAGTACGGTGTTGAAGCCTCTTCCTGTTTCAAACTTGTGGCCATTACGTGTCATGAATGCGCTTTATATCATGCTGTTCCTCAACTGCGTTTTTGTAACTAAGTGATCATGAACCAGGCGATTTCTGCAAATGACTTGGGTAATGTATCGTGAAATCATTTTAATTCACATGGGTATAATCGAAAGCTTCAGAAAAAAACATCTTTGATGTTGAAAACATAGATTTTCTGTCAATAAATATAATAAATTAATAAGCTGAACTGTGTCATAGCATGATGGGAAATGTCTTTATATATGTTTTACGCGTGGTCGGTAAAGGAATTAATATTAAGCGTAAAATACCACACACATTCATAATGAGACGGTTTCACGTTGATTTTGTTTTTTGACGACGATGAGCAGAATATTAGAAACGCGTCCTATGCAAATATTGTCTGGTTGTTTACTTGTGCAGTCAGCTAATACGTATACGTTAAGCTCAACATTAAGTTTCAAAAGATAAGTCTATTCATTTTGAGGATATTAATAAAATGAAAATAATACTGAACACTAGATTTGTAACGACCAAATATTACTTAATAATCTTTACAACAAAATGTAGTATAAAGCCTACGCTTATTCCAGTAAACATTGAATCTGGTCACAGCATGTTTGTTTTCTAACTTCTTCAATAATACTTTAGGTAGGTGTGTGTCTAAGAATTTTTATTTGCAGTATGAAGTGAACCTGTACGTGGGTTTTCTGTGCTGAAGGTTGATATATAAACAGACATGATGATCAGACGTCAACTCCGAATATGAAGTTACAATTTTATTAAAATTGTCCCATAAATCAAATTTTCATTTTTGAAATTCCTTCAATATGAAGATTCAAGTAGTTGATTCTATGTTCTTGTATTGATAAATAAAATAGTGTTTATATGAGGGTTTGAACGCATGTACTCTATTTCAATTGAGCAAAACAGTTCAAAATTTCGCCAATGTTTGCTATAAATCTGACAAATCATTTATTTTGGCATTCTATTTAATGCCGTCACAGTCAATCGAGCCATGAAGTTTTGGCCTGTATTTACATTTTCTGAGATCCATTTTCTAAAAAACTAACATCAGTATCCTTCATGTTTTCCATTTTATCGAAACAAGCCCTTGGATGGAGAGTTGTCTCATTGGCACTCATACCACATCTTCTTATATCTACTTAAATATACAATCTAAGGATCTTGACAATGCATTTCAATGTTCTTTGTTGTTTTTCCTACTATAATACCGATATTTTAAGGTATGACTTTTGAATATTTCCAGATCAAATAAAATATGTTAGTAGGCATACAATTATTATATGCTTACAAACTTCATAACTATCATATCAAAGCTAAAACCCCTGTGTTTGAGGCTTATATGTTTATATAACCACAGTTTGATGTTGGAGTCACAAACTTTTAAACTAAAATTTGATATTCCACAATATTTTTCGAATGATTGGTCAAACGTACCTAAAAGGTTTAAGAACCACACACAGTCGTTGTGTTATAATAGTATTTCGCATGCACATCTTTTATTTACAGGTCACGAGCTGGCTGACCGTTATGGCTTATCTGATTCACAGATGACGACAGATATGTTCCAATCCCATACTCTTTTCCTCGTATGTTTGTCAACTGAATTAGACATATCACCGAGTTTATACTTATATTACCAGAACAACACGAAGGGTGCCACATGTGGAGCAGACTCTGCTTACCCATCCGGAGCACTTGAGATCACCACCGGTTTTGGTGGGGTTCAGGTTGCTCATACTTTAGTTTTGTATGTTGTTTTTTTGTATACTTGTGTTTGTCTTTTGGTTCGTCTTTTGTCATGGTGTTGTCGGTTTGTCATCGACTTTTGAGTTTGGATATTGCTTTGGTATCTTCCGCCTCTCTTTTTAAGACACATTGTCACTTACAAATTGATTAACTATAGCACTATCATGCTTGCCTAATATTAGTATATCAACTATAAAGTGTTAGCAAAAATACCGAACTCCAAGTCCATAGAACCTGACAAAAATACCGAACTCCAAGTCCATAGAACCTGACAAAAATACCGAACTCCAAGTCCATAGAACCTGACAAAAATACCGAACTCCAAGTCCATAGAACCTGACAAAAATACCGAACTCCAAGTCCATAGAACCTGACAAAAATACCGAACTCCAAGTCCATAGAACCTGACAAAAATACCGAACTCCAAGTCCATAGAACCTGACAAAAATACCGAACTCCAAGTCCATAGAACCTGACAAAAATACCGAACTCCAAGTCCATAGAACCTAACAAAATACCGAACTCCAAGTCCATAGAACCTGACAAAAATACCGAACTCCAAGTCCATAGAACCTGACAAAAATACCGAACTCCAAGTCCATAGAACCTGACAAAAATACCGTACTCCAAGTCCATAGAACCTGACAAAATCAAACGTTAGACTATATCAACCAACAGAACGAATAAAAACAACTGTCCTATTCAAGAGCGTGCAGGGATTTTATGTCAAAAGCGTAAATGTATTTATGTAGAGTACGTGTAGGGATTTAATGTCTTGTGCATTTATAGGTATTTCGTGTCAAGTCGGGTATGCATTTCATGTTAAGAGCTGGTAGATATTTCATGTTAAGACCATGTAGAGATTTTATTTCAAGAGCATGTTGGAATTTTAAATAAGAGCATGGGTGAATTTTATGTCAAGGGCGTGAAGCAATTATATGACAAGAGCTTGTTAAGATTTTTCGTGAATATCGTGTAGTGATTTTATGTCAAAAGCGTGTAGGAATTTACGTTAAGTGCGTGAAGGGGTTTTATGTCTAAGGCATGAAGAGATTTTATGTCAAAATCGTGAAGGGATTTCATGTCAAGAGCGTGTAGGGATTTTATGTCAAGAGCGTGTAGCGATTTGATGTCAAAAGTAGGTAGGGATTTGATGTCAAAAGCGTGTAGGGATTTGATGTCAAAAGCGTACAGGAATTTTATGTTAAGAGCATGTAGGGATTTTATGTTAAGAGCGTGTATGAATTTTATGTCAAGAGCGAGAAGATAATTTATGTTAAGAGCGTGGGATTTTATATCATGACGGAATTTTATCCTAACAGCGTATAGGGATTTTATGTCAAGCGCGAGTAGATATTTTATGTTAAGAGCGTATATTGATTTTATTTCAAGAGCGGGTAGATATTTTATGTTAGGACGTGCAGGGATTTTATGTCAAGACCGAGTAGATATTTTATGTCAAGAGCGTGTAGGGATTTTATATCAAGAGATATTTTATGTTAAGAGTGTGTACAGATTTTATGTCTAGAGCGGGTAGATATTTCATGTTAAGAGCGTGTAGAAATTTTATATCATGAACGAGTACACCATGTTCCTACTTGTCCTTCACAAAAATCTACATATAACATGCAAAATGTTAATATGCCTGTCTTAAATCAGGAGTGTTGACTCTGTTATTCTATCGGTTGCTTTAACACAAAAAAAAAAAAAAAAAACCAACATCGTGGCCAAAAAGATACCGACGAAAAGACACACAACAGTCTACAGAACACTACACAGAATATTAAGACTGAGCAACACAAACGCCACCAAAAATCAATGTGAAGATCTCAGGTGCTTCTGAAGGGAAAACAGGTCCTGCTTTACAGTCGGACAACAATCGTTCATCTGACATTATTACTGGTTTTGCCATGTTTTGGTCGCCACGAGACTTGTTAATGGATATAACTTTAGAATGTGTAAATAACGGAAGATTCCTACGCTGTCGATACGGTTCGTGCGATTCCATCTAGTTTCACTCCATGTTTTGGTCGCCACGAGACTTGTTAATGGATATAACTTTAGAATGTATATATAACGGAAGATACCTACGCTGTCGATGCGGTTCGTGCGAATTCAACGCGGTTCTTGTGATTCCACCTGCTTTCACTCTATGTTTTTAGGTTGTACCTAAACTTATAATATTTAAACTGACTATGTTGTTCATGCTTTTGTCGTTGTTCAATTCATTCTTAAGAGTGATATTTTAAAGTTATGATCAAATTCCACCAAGTACATTTACAGTTGGGATCAGTTCTAACCTATCCTCCGAACTGTTCTGTATAGGGTAGAACCGGTTCTGACAGAAACTGTTCTAGATAAGGTGTCAAGAGAACTGTTCTAGATAAGGTGTCAGGAGAACTGTTCTATATAGGGTAGAACCGGTTCTGACAGAAACTGTTCTAAATAAGGTGACAGGAGAACTGTTCTAAATAAGGTGACAGGAGAACTGTTCTAGATAAGGTGTCAGGAAAACTGTTCTAGATCAGGTGTAGGGAGAACTGTTCTAAATAAGGTGTCAGGGGAACTTTTCTGAATATGGTGTCAGTAGAATGGTTCTAGGTAAGGTGTCAGGGGAACTGTTCTATATTAGGTGTCAGGAGCTGTTCTAAATAAGGTGTCATGAGAACTGTTCTGAATAAATGTCAGGAGAACTGTTCTAGATAAGGTGTCAGGGGAACTGCTCAAGATAAGGTGTCAGGGGAACTATTCTAGATAAGGTGTCAGGAGAACTGTTCTAGATAAGGTGGCAAAACTGTTCTAAATAAGGTGTCAGAAGAATGGTTCTAGATTAGATGTCAGGAGAACTGTTCTAGAAAAGGTTACAGGAGAACTGTCTAGATAAGGTGACAGGAGAACTGTTCTATAAAAGGTGACAGGAGAACTGTTCTAAACAAGGTGTCGGAAGAATGATTCTAGATTAGATGTCAGGAGAACTGTTCTAGATAAGGTGTAGGGAGAACTGTTCTACATCAGGTGTAGGGAGAACTGTTCTAGATAAGGTGTAGGAGAACTGTTCTACATCAGGTGTAGGAGAACTGTTCTACATCAGGTGTAGGGAGAACTGTTCTACATCAGGTGTAGGAGAACTGTTCTACATCAGGTGTAGGGAGAACTGTTCTAGATAAGGTGTAGGGAGAACTGTTCTACATCAGGTGTAGGGAGAACTGTTCTAGATAAGGTGTCAGGAGAACTGTTCTAAGTTTAAACAGTATTTTATTCAAATAAATTGAAACCTTATCTAGAACAATCTTATCTAAATAAGGTTACAGGAGAATTGTTCTAGATAAGGTTTCAATTTATTTGAATAAAATACTGTTTAAACTATGAACAGTTCTCCCGACACCTCATATAGAACTGTTCTAAATAAGGTGTCAGGAGAACTGTTCTAGATAAGATGTCAGGAGAACTGTTATAGATCAGGTGTAGGGAGAACTGTTCTAGGTCAGGTGTTAGGAGATTTGTTCTAGGTAAGGTGTTAGGAGAACTGTTATTGATCAGGTGTAGGGAGAACTTTTCTAGGTAAGGTGTTAGATTTGTTCTAGGTAAGGTGTTAGAACTGTTATTGATCAGGTGTAGGGAAAACTTTTCTAGGTAAGGTGTTAGGAGACTTGTTCTATGGACTATTCAAGAGAGGTTAATTACTGATCCGACTGTAGTCTATTAATAATCATTAAGTAATTGTTGAGTGGATTTCTAATTTGAATTCAAGAATTTATTTGTGAACGCACACCAATTTTGCAGTCATCATCATGGAATAAACTAGTGGTTAAAGAACTGAAAAGTAAGTTACAAAATAACTTGAAAAAAATGGCAGATTAACCAAAATTGTCCTGGTAAACGTGTCTTCTTATGGTTGATAAGGTTAAAAAAAAAACAACTAATAACATCAAAAAACTTCTTTTTTTAAAATTAATAAAAATGTCTTTGTCCTTATATCCCACTTGAACAGCGCAATTCGTGTCAAGCAAACCCGCCGATTTTACACCTGTTTTAATAGGCACTCGTGTTTAGTACTTTTTGCTGTAGAAAATAAAGTTATAATGTCGCTTTGACAAGCGAGGACTGATGCTGTTTCGGTTTGTACGGCTGATTAATTCATCACAAGGCAAAATGTGCCGTAATTCAGCACATCAAGAGAATGTTTACCAATAAATATTTTATTACATTTATCGAGATTGAAAACTGACAAGGCGTCTCGAATGATAACAATGTAATTTTAAGTGTCCATAAAATGCGATCAGCTAATAGCCCATATACCGCAGTGATTTGCCATATCATAATTTGAATGATATATCCCTAGTTGTTAGAAATGGCTATCTTGACAATAAAAGCATCTTTAACGTATTTAAACACCATATTTTCATTTTTCTTTTGATATCTGAAGCTAAATTTTAACAAAGACACCCTATGTTGTGTGGAAATTTATCAAACGTTTTGAAATTAAATTGTATGAAATTTCTACCTTTGTGCATTTTTTGCTAGGAATTTTAATCCAATTCAAAAATATGTTGCCGACCCTTTCTCGTATGTTTAGCTTTTGATCTAGGTTACATAAATTTATCTGCGATCATTTAGAATAATTACTTGTTTGAAACGCCATGAAATTCTTTGCTTCATATAGGCGAAATACTGGCACTTGATTAATTTGAAATTTTCAAGGTCAAAATACCCGTCGCGCTGTTGCGGAAAAACGTTAACTTGAATTATAAGAAAGTACTTTTTAAAAGTAATAATTCAAGGTCATATAATGTGCTTATTCGTCAATACATCTTGTGACTGAATTAAACATACTAGGGGATCGAAATTTGTTATTAATATTAAATTCCTAAATGGACAAACATTGGAAACAATGGACGAGATCCTAACTTGGCACATTTACATACACATGTGGCTGGTTTAAACTTTTATTTTTTTTTTATTTTCAATTCTTAGTTGAATATGATTGTATTAAAAATATTACTCGTATAGAAGTATTAAATGTTTCATATTCGATATGGGGACATTTTTTAGTATTTATTCGCAGATATGATGAGTGATGTATGCATAGCAGGAGACGTTTACCCTGTCGACACATCCGTTTTATAAATCAGTTCGTTACAAAAACTGTATTTCTGGAAGATCGTTGCAGGTAATTTCGATATAAATTTATAGAAATTTACAAAAACTGTATTCCGGTAGGAACTGTTGCGGGTAATTTCGATATAAGTTTATAGAAATTTACAAAACTGTATTCCGGTAAGAACTGTTGCGGTCAATTTCGATATACATTTTTAGAATTTACAAAAACTGTATTCCGGTAAGAACTGTTGCGGTCAATTTCGATATACATTTTTAGAATTTACAAAAACTGTATTCAGGTATGAACTGTTGCGGTCAATTTCGATATGAATTTTTTAAAATTTACAAAAACTGTATGGAATTCCGGTAAGAACTGTTACGATCAATTTCGATATAAATTTATAGAAATTTACAAATGTTAATAAAATCTTCCTTGACCTTGCTTACTATAATTCTAAAAGAATTTTTATGTTTCTGATTTTCTTTAGAAAAATTCAATGGGCCATTATTTGTTCCGTCAATTAATATATTGTTTTCCTGATTTTTGTCATTTAGTTTGCATTTTGAAATTTACCCTGGGCGGAAGTACATTGATGAAATATTTTGGGACATAACCATCAAATACAAGGGCCTATCTACTAATGTAACAACATTATATTGGTGAGTCGTCCAAATCCTCCACGAATCCTCATTCCAAATTACTAATATATATTTTAACTGAATACTATAGGTCAACTCTGGAAAAAGCTGTACGGATAAAATGCTTACCCAACTACTTCTACTGTAAGTGGAAAATGTTTGCAAGTGAATAACATTGAAAGTTCGCTTATTTCGTGATTCAGATAAAATCACGAAACGACCACCTCACACAGATTTGATCCTTCTAGAAGGTCGAATTCACGGAAAAGAAAAACGCGACAATAAACCTCATGAACAGGTTTGGCTCTTAGAATGGTAGAGACAATTATTATTCATCATGCAATGTTGCGATGTAAAATGACGATGCCCATGGTTACGTCTATACATATTAGAAGAGTTTTTTAAATATCCATCACAATCAGCGAGATTGCCCTGGCGTCTGACGGTCATTTCATGACTTGTTTGGGGCGGGTGAAAAGTCCTAAAAAGGCCGTCAGAGGTCACAGCAATCTTGAACTAAAGAAGGACTTAGTAGAATACATATACTATCATTTTTAATCAACTATAAGGTGTCACATGTCCCATATTGTCTTTTTTGTCTACAGAGAGGTGTCGCGAGAATTTTTCATTCTGAGGTAAAATATTTCGATGATGTGAACACGAAGATTCAATAAACAATTTCCGTTGTCTGACATAAGGCTGCACATGCGTTTGTTTAGCCTGTCATTCTTTCATCGACATATACAAACCTTTTATTACTAAACAAAACTCCTGGTCATTTAAGATTTTTGAATAATAGTACATTTTACAGGTTTTGAGGATTTTGGTTTTACACTTGGTTCAACTTCATTTATATAGGCAAAGTTGACCGCAAAAACACGACAGTTCTATTTACAAACCTTGTGGGTTTCATTGTTTAATATTTGTATTCAAACCTAACAGTTGTTTCAAAGAACTTCCACTGGTTAAGATTAATCCAAAACGTGCTTCCAAAGCAGCGGGTATTGAATTTTAAATTTTCATTTAATGTTACCAATTTCAGTTTGAACTCAATTTCTCGGATTTAGATATTTTCATCTATATATTATTTGTACTTTGTATTTTAATATACTTATACAACTTTTAAAATATCCAATTTGTGATGTTTACACCTATTTAAATTTACATACGACATTCAAAGACAAGTTAACTTTTTTTATTTCAATGAAAGCGAGGTTAAAGATACCAAAGGGAAAATAAAACTCATAAGTCGAAAACAAACTGGACTTAGTGTCTTTTTGTTTTGGGGATGTTTAAGTACCCATCCACGTCCACTCTGTGTTTTTGTTAGGTGTATTTCTGTTTGTATCCATCTGATGAGTTAAGCCTTTTTCAACTGATTTTTATAGTTTGTTCTTATGTTGTACTGTTACACCACTGTCCCAGGTTATGGGGAGGGTTGGCGCCTTCAAACTAGTTTAATCCCGCCACATCCTGTATGCGCCTTTCCCAAGTCAGGAGCCTGTAATTCAGTGGTTGTCGTTTGTTGTTGTGTAACATATTTGTTTTTCGTTTGAATTGTTTTACATTTGTCATTCCTGGGCCTTTTATAGCTGACTATGCGGTATGGGCTTTGCTCATTGTTGAAGGCAATACGGTGACCTATAGTTGTTAATTTCTGTGTCATTTGGTCTCTTGTGGAGAGTTGTCTCATTGGCAATCATACCACATCTTCTTTTTATATTGACAATGACAAGAAAAGCAAAACGATCAAAAGACAAATAACAATATACAAAACACAACATAGAACACTACAAAATACAACATAGAACACTACAAAACACAACATAGAACACTACAAAACATAACATAGAACACTACAAAATACAACATAGAACACTACAAAACACAACATAGAACACTACAAAATACCACTACAAAACACAACATAGAACACTACAAAACATAACATAGAACACTACAAAATACAACATAGAACACAACAAAACACAACATAGAACACTACAAAACACAACATAGAACACTACAAAACACAACATAGAACACTACAAAACACAACATAGAACACTACAAAACACAATATAGAACACTACAAAACACAATATAGAACACTACAAAACACAACATAGAACACTAAATACAGAATGAGCTACACGAACCCAACCAAAAACCAGGGGTGATCTCAGATTCTCCGGAAAGGGCAAACAGACCCTGCTCCACAAGTGACACCAATGAAGTTATGCTATACGCACACACAGACATTTTTATTACACAGAAAAGCTTTATAATTTTATCGTTTAACTAAAGTTGTGCTATTTGTGATAGCCGTTTTTTTAACTGAAATTGTACTTTAAGTGCAGGTCTTTTTTTATTTTAGTAAACTTGGAATTCGTGCCAATCTAGTTTTGTTATTCTTAACTTTTGACATTCAACCTGGTTAGATTCGAATGCCTTTGCGTAAGCCATGTGAGACGCGCGTCTGGTGTACTTAATTCTAAGACTTGTTTTGATAACTTCTTACAGCTATCATCATGGCAGTACTATTTATTACCTTGTTGTCTTTCCTTATCTATATCGATTTTATCGTTTACCTTCTTTTTGTTTTCAACTTGATATTGTCTCGACAGTCGTCTCAACCGCTCTCCAATAATTCCCTAATATTCGACCTGTAATTCATCATTTTACACGAACAATTAATATAACCCGACAAAGCATTTCCAGATCTGTAGGTAATAAAAACAAAAGTCGGATATAAGTTGAATTGTCATGAAGTTTTCGAAGTCCAAGTGCTGTAAATCCACCAACATACGGCTTATCGTAACGCAACGAATATTCAAATGCATCATAAAATTAGATCAATATCTGTAGGCAGAAAGAAAAATATCCGGACCACTGTTTGATTTCAGAACGACGGAAGGACGAGAATGAGTAACACTTTATGCCACGCCGGACTAAATGACAGGAACATAATAATAAAAAAAAAAGGTACTAAGACTTCTTGTAGCTTTTGCGAATTATGATAAGGTATGATCTCATTACTTATAATATGAAAATGATAAAATTTTACAATATGCATCTAAAGATGGTGTGAACTATAATGCTTATGAATAGAGCGCCAAAACCAAAGACGAATAGTAAGACCATTTTACCGTAAAAAAAACTTTTGAGTCCAAATGTACAACAAATCAAACGCATCATTGCACACCTGTCAATTATAAACTGTCAGTCTGTATAGATAGCATAAGCATTAATACCAAACAAACGAATGCCTTACTAGTATATTATTAAAAAATAACTAAATCAACAACTCTGGGTTTTTTAAATTCTTCCATTTTCGGTTCAAATTTCAGGACCCTTGACTTGCTCTATTCAAGGCAGCAATATTCTTGAACTTTTGTCAGAATTCACTGATGTGAAAAAAAAAACATCCATTCAAATTTATCACAGAAACATGCCGTCTTACTATCCCTTTAGATTCGGAACATAGACGATGATCCGCATCTTTGATATATATATATATATATATATATATATATATATATATTGCAAACATGTAAAACGACACGAGTCATTGGACAAAAATGTCATTAACACTTTTTAATTAATAAATTCCGATTACTGGTGAGGCGAATTAGTAATGATGTTCAATTAGAATTCTATCCTTCCTTGACAAGGTAAAACACAATATGCATGACGGGAATTTTCACTGAACCTATCCACCCATTTTATTAATTTGTCCATTTCTCATAGGTCTGAAATGTCATTTACATTAACTTATAATCCCTCTATCATTCATACAGTGTCATGTAAAATTCATTTCTAGTTCATCACTATTAAACCAATAAACTATTATGGAAATATTAAAACATGGCGCCTTAAAATCCAAAGCAAATCAATGTTTCGCTCCGTAGAAATTGTGAAGAATTATACAAATAATTGAAAAATTAATTCGCCAAAAAACGACACGATTCAGCCATTATCTAGGCACTGAAGACTGCATGGTTGAATAAACCAGCTGTGAACCTGACTGGCGCCATCTGCACGCTGCTGCACAAACGAATGACATCAACTGCAATACATTTTATGGACTGTCGTTCAACTGGAAGATGATTTTTGTGTTCATGTAGTGTTTTGTAGTTCTATATAAACGATGCATTCACAACAAGTATAAACCTCCATGAAAGGCGAAATAAAAGAATATAAAATATTGATACCTGGGTGAAAGTACAAAATTTCAATATTAACGGTTTTCCATATCAAAATTCAGGCTTTTTTATTCAACTTTCAGTATACGAAAATGTGAAATATATAAGTACAAGAAGAAGCACTGAACGCAGATATTATAAAATAAAAATTAGGACATAAAATACAAACTTTGTGGCAATTCTCGAGGTTAGAACCTAGCTCCGGGATAGAGAATCAAAGAGAATAACAGTAAAGTATTTGGTTCATTTCATAAAATAAATAATGACAATTTGAATAGTACAGATTTAAAAATGTTGATTATATTGGGGTACATTTAATTTAATAACTTAGTTGTCATAATTTTTTTTCCATTTTATTGCATGTATTAATTTGGGTTCTTCATATGGTAATTTCGCGATTTACACCTTCGATTTTTATTTAGGAGAGAACTTTTCATAAAAGCCAAGTCTTGGGTCCGTTCTCTTTTTTAAAGCCATCAAATACATATTGATATGAGGAACAAAAGTACAAGTTCTATCTGTTTCATATATGTTTATTTCATAGCTTTTTAAAAGATTAAAATGGAAACTCGTGGTTTCTCACCCAATATTGTCAATATAACGGAACAATAAACAACTGTCATACAATTGGAAGGTTTAGCTAGCTATAAAACCAGGTTTAACCAACCATTTTCTTCGGAAAATGCCTGTACCAAGTCAGGAATATGACAGTTGTTTTCAACTCATTCCGTTGGTCCATACCGTTTAATTATGTCAGTTTTTATGGAATTCCTCTTTTTGAATTTACATTGAAGTTCGATATTTTTGTTATACTTTTTTCACACCGGTTTTCCTTGACTTAACTGAAAACAATGTGACTGTCTAGATGATAGTTTAAAGTCCTTGCAACAATGTTCAAGACGTATCCTTTCTGTTTTTGGATTTGAGTTTTTTATGACTGCATTGACAGATGATCAAACAATTGCTGGAACCTTCGGTGACCTTCACTATAAAGTCTTCAATCCATTCTCCTGAATAATATTCGGTGCCTTGTCACTATACAGATCTCCAGAATAGTCCTCGGTGTCTTGGCACTATACAATTATCCGGAATAATCATCGGTGCCTTGTCGTCATACAGATCTTCAGAATAGTACTCGATGCCTTGTCACTATACAGATTTCCAGAATAGTTCTTGGTGTCTTGTCTCTATACAGATCTTCAGAATAGTCCCCGGTGCCTTATCACTATACAGATCTTCAGAATAGTCCTCGGTGCCTTGTCACTATACAGATCTCCAGAATAGTCCTCGGTGCCTTGTCACTATACAGATCTTCAGAATAGTCCTCGGCGCCTCGTCACTATACTGATCTCCAGAACAGTCCTCGGTGCCTTGTAGCTATACAGATCTCCAGAATAGTCCTCGGTGCCTTGTCACTATACAGATCTTCAGAATAGTCCTCGGTGTCTTGTCACTATACAGATCTTCAGAATAGTCCTCGGTGTCTCGTCACTATACAGATCTCCAGAGAAGTCCTCGGTGCCTTGTCACTACAGATCTTCAGAATAGTCTTCGATGCCTTGTCACTATACAGATCTCCAGAATAGTCATCGGTGCCCCCTCACTATACAGATCTTCAGAATAGTCCTCGATGCCTTGTCACTATACAAATCTCCAGAATAGTCCTCGGTGTCTTGGCACTATACAATTCTCCGGAATAATCATCGGTGCCTTGTCGTCATACAGATCTCCAGAATAGTCCTCGGTGCCTTGTCACTATACAGATCTTCAGAATAGTCCTCGGTGTCTTGTCACTATACAGATTTCCAGAATAGTCCTCGGTGCCTTGTCACTATACAGATCTTCAGAATAGTCCTCGGTGCATGGTCACTATACAGATTTCCAGAATAGTCCTCGGTGCCTTGTCACTATACAAATCTTCAGAATAGTCCACGATGCCTTGTTTCTATACAGATCTTCAGAATAGTCCTCGGTGCCTTGTCAATATACAAATTTCCAGAATAGTCCTCGGTGCCTTGTCACTATACAGATTTCCAGAATAGTCCTCGGTGCCTTGTCACTATACAGATTTTTAGAATAGTCCTCGGTGCCCCCTCACTATACAGATCTTCAGAATAGTCCTCGATGACGTGTCACTATACAGATCTCTTAAATAGTCCTCGGTTCCTTGTCACTATACAGATCTCCAGAATAGTCCTCGGTGTCTTGGCACTATACAATTCTGCGGAATAATTATCGGTGCCTTGTCATTATACAGATCTGCAGAATAGTCCTCGGTGTCTTGTTACTATACAGATCTCCAGAATAGTCCTCGGTGTCTCTCACTATACAGATCTTCAGAATAGTCATCGGTGCCTTGTCACTATACAGATTTCAAGAATAGTCCTCGTTGCCTTGTCACTATACAGATCTTCAGAATAGTCATCGTTGTCTTGTCACTATACAGATCTCCAGAATAATCCTCGGTGCCTTGTCACTATACAAATCTCAGAATAGTCCTCGGTGCCTTGTCACTTAGAAATCTCAGAATAGTCTTCGGTATCTTGTCACTATACAGATCTTCAGAAGTGTCCTCGGTGCCTCGTCACTATACTGATCTTCAGAATAGTCCTCGGTGCCTTGTCACTATACAGATTTCCAGAATAGTCCTCGGTGCCTTGTCACTATACAGATCTTCAGAATAGTCCTCGGTGCATGGTCACTATACAGATTTCAGAATAGTCCTCGGTGCCTTGTCACTATACAAATCTTCAGAATAGTCCACGATGCCTTGTTTCTATACAGATCTTCAGAATAGTCCTCGGTGCCTTGTCAATATACAAATTTCCAGAATAGTCCTCGGTGCCTTGTCACTATACAGATTTCAGAATAGTCCTCGGTGTCTTGTCACTATACAGATCTTCAGAATAGTCCTCGGTGTCTCGTCACTATACAGATCTCCAGAAAAGTCCTCGGTGCCTTGTCACTACAGATCTTCAGAATAGTCTTCGATGCCTTGTCACTATACAGATCTCCAGAATAGTCCTCGGTGCCCCTCACTATACAGATCTTCAGAATAGTCCTCGATGACGTGTCACTATACAGATCTCTTAAATAGTCCTCGGTTCCTTGTCACTATACAGATCTCCAGAATAGTCCTCGGTGTCTTGGCACTATACAATTTTGCGGAATAATCATCGGTGCCTTGTCATTATACAGATCTGCAGAATAGTCCTCGGTGTCTTGTTACTATACAGATCTCCAGAATAGTCCTCGGTGTCTCTCACTATACAGATCTTCAGAATAGTCATCGGTGCCTTGTCACTATACAGATTTCAAGAATAGTCCTCGTTGCCTTGTCACTATACAGATCTTCAGAATAGTCATCGTTGTCTTGTCACTATACAGATCTCCAGAATAATCCTCGGTGCCTTGTCACTATACAAATCTCCAGAATAGTCCTCGGTGCCTTGTCACTTAGAAATCTCCAGAATAGTCTTCGGTATCTTGTCACTATACAGATCTTCAGAATAGTCCTCGGTGCCTCGTCACTATACAGATCTCCAGAATAGTCCTCGGTTACTTGTCACTATACAGATCCTCAGGGTAGTCCTCGGTGCCGTGTCACTATACATATCTCCAGAACAGTCGTCGGTGCCTTGTCATTAAACAGAACTCGGTGTTTTGTCACTATACAGATCTACAGAATAGTCCAATTGCCTTGTCACTATACAGAATTTCAGAATAGTCCTCGGTGTCTTGTCGCTATACAGATCTCCAGAATAGTCCTCGGTGCCCCCTCACTATACAGATCTTCAGAATAGTCCTCGGTGCCTTGTCACTATACAGATTTCCAGAATAGTCCTCGGTGCCTTGTCACTATACAGATCTTCAGAATAGTCCTCGGCGCCTTGTCACTATACTGATCTCCAGAACAGTCCTCGGTGCCTTGTAGCTATACAGATCTCCAGAATAGTCCTCGGTGCCTTGTCACTATACAGATCTTCAGAATAGTCCTCGGTGTCTTGTCACTATACAGATCTTCAGAATAGTCCTCGGTGTCTCGTCACTATACAGATCTCCAGAGAAGTCCTCGGTGCCTTGTCACTACAGATCTTCAGAATAGTCTTCGATGCCTTGTCACTATACAGATCTCCAGAATAGTCATCGGTGCCCCCTCACTATACAGATCTTCAGAATAGTCCTCGATGCCTTGTCACTATACAAATCTCCAGAATAGTCCTCGGTGTCTTGGCACTATACAATTCTCCGGAATAATCATCGGTGCCTTGTCGTCATACAGATCTCCAGAATAGTCCTCGGTGCCTTGTCACTATACAGATCTTCAGAATAGTCCTCGGTGTCTTGTCACTATACAGATTTCCAGAATAGTCCTCGGTGCCTTGTCACTATACAGATCTTCAGAATAGTCCTCGGTGCATGGTCACTATACAGATTTCAGAATAGTCCTCGGTGCCTTGTCACTTTACAAATCTTCAGAATAGTCCACGATGCCTTGTTTCTATACAGATCTTCAGAATAGTCCTCGGTGCCTTGTCAATATACAAATTTCTAGAATAGTCCTCGGTGCCTTGTCACTATACAAATCTTCAGAATAGTCCACGATGCCTTGTTTCTATACAGATCTTCAGAATAGTCCTCGGTGCCTTGTCAATATACAAATTTCTAGAATAGTCCTCGATGACGTGTCACTATACAGATCTCTTAAATAGTCCTCGGTTCCTTGTCACTATACAGATCTCCAGAATAGTCCTCGGTGTCTTGGCACTATACAATTCTGCGGAATAATCATCGGTGCCTTGTCATTATACAGATCTCCAGAATAGTCCTCGGTGTCTTGTTACTATACAGATCTCTAGAATAGTCCTCGGTGTCTCTCACTATACAGATCTTCAGAATAGTCATCGGTGCCTTATCACTATACAGATTTCAAGAATAGTCCTCGTTGCCTTGTCACTATACAGATCTTCAGAATAGTCATCGTTGTCTTGTCACTATACAGATCTACAGAATAATCCTCGGTGCCTTGTCACTATACAAATCTCAGAATAGTCCTCGGTGCCTTGTCACTTAGAAATCTCCAGAATAGTCTTCGGTACCTTGTCACTATACAGATCTTCAGAATAGTCCTCGGTGTCTTGTCACTATACAGATCTTCAGAATAGTCCTCGGTGCCTTGTCACTATACAGATCCTCAGGGTAGTCCTCGGTGCCGTGTCACTATACATATCTCCAGAACAGTCGTCGGTGCCTTGTCATTAAACAGAACTCGGTGTTTTGTCACTATACAGATCTACAGAATAGTCCAATTGCCTTGTCACTATACAGATCTTCAGAATAGTCCTCGGTGCCTTGTCACTATACAGATTTCCAGAATAGTCCTCGGTGCCTTGTCACTATACAGATCTTCAGAATAGTCCACGATGCCTTGTCACTATACAGATCTTCAGAATAGTCCCCGGTGCCTTCTCACTATACAGATTTCCAGAATAGTCCTCGATGCCTTGTCACTAAACAGATCTTCAGAATAGTCCCCGGTCCCTTGTCACTATACAGATCTTAGAATAGTCCTCGGTGTCTTGTCACTATATAGATCTTCAGAATAGTCCCCGGTGCCTTGTCACTATACAGTTCTTCAGAATAGTCCTCGGTGTCCTGTCACTATACAGATCTTCAGAATAGTCCCCGGTGCCTTGTCACTATACAGATATTCAGAATAGTCCTCGTTGTCTTGTGACTATACAGATCTACAGAATAGTCCTCGGTGCCTCGTCACTATACAGGTTTTCAGAATAGTCCCCGGTGCCTTGTCACTAAACAAATCTTCAGAATAGTCCTCGGTGCCTTGTCACTATACAGATCTCCAGAATAGTCCTCGGTGCCTTGTCACTATACAAATCTCCAGAATAGTCTTCGGTACCTTGTCACTATACAGATCTTCAGAATAGTCCTCGGTGCCTTATCACTATACAGATCTTCAGAATAGTCCTCGGTGTCTTGTCACTATACAGATTTTCAGAATAGTCCTCGGTGCCTCGTCACTATACAGATCTCCAGAATAGTCCTCGGTCTCGATGCCTTGTCACTATACAGATCCTCAGGGTAGTCCTCGGTGCCGTGTCACTATACATATCTCCAGAACAGTCGTCGGTGCCTTGTCATTAAACAGAACTCGGTGTTTTGTCACTATACAGAATTTCAGAATAGTCCTCGGTGTCTTGTCACTATACAGATCTCCAGAATAGTCCTCGGTGCCCCCTCACTATACAGATCTTCAGAATAGTCCTCGGTGCCTTGTCGCTATACAGATCTTAATGAGATCTCAGAATATAGTCATCCGTGTCATATCAATGTCCAGATACACAAGCAAACTTTCTCATAGTCATCGGTGTCCTGTCGCTATGCGATCTTAATGCAATCTCCAGAATAGACATCGGTGTCCTGTTACTATAGGTTCCTAATTTTATCTCCAGAACAAATATCGGTGTCCTGTCATTATAAAGAAATTCATGCCATCTCTAAATTAGTCCCCAGTGTGCGGTCACTATACAGGTTTCCACGTAATCACAGCAACAGTTCTATCATTACATGTACAGATCCCCGTGCAATCTCCGAAATAGTCATCTGTGTCATGTTATAATGACAATCATCAAACAATCTGAAGAACGGTCTGTTCATACAGTTTTAAAGGCAATCTCATGAGTAGTCATCGGTGTCCTGTCACTACACAGATCTCTATGCAATCTCCAAAATAGTCCTCGCTGTACGGTCACTATGTAGGTTTCCATGACATCTCCGGACTAATTCATGGTGTTCTGTTACTTGATAAAGGACTTTCCCTTTTGAATTTTCCTTGAAGTTCGGCATTTTTTTGTAATTTTATCATTCACTATAATGATATCTTTGCAATCTAAAGATGTTGTCTGGAGCAGTCACCAGTGTCCAATCACCAAGGAACAGTTGTGTCCAGTCACTATACAGATATCCATGCTAACTACATAATAATAGTTTTTTTACTATGTTTCTCTAGATAATGATCAGTGTCCGGTCACTATGTAGATCGTAATTCGATCTCCATAATAATAATCTATGTCATGTCACTATACTAATCTCCATTTCATCTCAAGAATAGTCATCGGAGTCCTGTAACTGTACAGAGCTCAATGCAATTTTCAAAATAGTCTTGTTGGCTGGTCACTTTACAGAATTCCATAGAATCCCGGAATTATCCACGATGTAATGTCAGTGTAAAGATCTCCATGCAATCTCTAGAATAGTCCTTCGTCTCAAGTCACTATACAGATTTCCATGCATTCTCCAGAATAATTGTCCTGCAACTTTAATGATCTTAATGCAGCTTCCAGAACAGTCCTCGGTGTCATACATATACATATCATATGCGATCTCCGGAATAGTCATGTGACTATGACAATCTCCAGAGCATTGTGTAATGTCAATAAAAAGATCTTAAAGCAGTTTCTGTTTTCATTGAAGTCTGTGCGATTTTGTCACTTGATAAATCTCGATGAAATCTGAAAAGGTTTAAATGGCTGTCACTGTGTAGATCTCCGTCCAATCTCCGGAACAGTCATCAGTGTCCTGGCAATGCACAAATATATATTAATATCAATAAAATAAAATTTCCGGAACAGTCTTTAGTCTTACCAAAACTAGCTAAAACAATCTTCACGAAACTTCTGAAGATAAGTCGTCGGTGTGCAGTCACTGCATTAATCGCCACGCAATCACCAGAACATTCATCCCACTATACGGATTCAAACAGTTCTCATTGTGGCTTCATAATACAAACCTCCGGGCAATAGTCCACAGTGGTATTGCACTATTCTGATCCCCATACAAAATCCGAAATATCTCCTTTTTCTTGGCAGATTTCAATCCAGTCTCTAAAACAATTTTCAGTGTCCTATGACTGTGCAAAAACTCATACAATCACCGGAATAGAGCATTCAGTGTCATTATGGTCAACCAGAGTCAACTCTGACCCTGCTCCAGAGATATATATGTGTTCCAAATT
The DNA here is from genome assembly GCA_017311375.1 of Mytilus coruscus. NCBI lineage: Eukaryota > Metazoa > Mollusca > Bivalvia > Mytilida > Mytilidae > Mytilus > Mytilus coruscus. Next base: position 69,001,836 of record CM029607.1, read on the forward strand.
ATTTTTACCGTAAGGGTTTGTTTGTATTTGTTTTAATTATTACATAAAAACCAACAAGAGCAAACAAATTTAAAAGAAGAACAAAATCACAACAAAACAAACAAATTCAAAAACAAAACAACAAAAAACAAACAAAATAACAAAAAATAACAAAAAATAACAAAAACTAAACACAACAAAACAAAATGAAATAAAAAAAAAAAAAACAAAAACACGAAGTTGCATCGATATACCGATATAAGATAAACTGTATTTCTAGTATTGTAGATTTTTTTTTTCGAATGAAGAAAGGTACAGTCCACCAATAAATTGATCATGAGACAACATGCTATGGACGTGAATCAAATATTTTATATAAAATTTGTTGGCTTTCCAAACATGGTTCTGAGCGTTACTGGCAAAAAAATCAATTCGAACACAACAAAAGCGCTATGTTTCATGAAGATTTTAAGAACTGTATAAACAAAAGAACTGTGTAATACATCTATTAGAAAGAGTGATGAATAACCAGGAAGAGAGGATTTGGAGTTCCTGACCTCAGACCGTAAGCAGATTAAACCTAACGTACCTAGTTTTTAATTTGAATTAAATTTAACGGTCATAAGATCATAATTCCCGTGTCGCCCATCTAATATAGAGATTTTACTACTCTTTAGAAATTCTTGTTTAAGGTTTTATTTTTGACTTTTGTTAGCTAAGTGTCACGCAGTAGATTTTCTCTCTCTATTTGTTTACTGTTCTCGAAAGAAATTACACCGAATTACACACTACTTCATCGCATATATAGAAATCAACTTTCCCATGGAATTAATCTGCGCTATAAGTAAACGCCATTATATTTTATAATATTTGTTTACTTTCAATGAGGCTATCACTTAATTAAAAAGTAAAAGTAAATTATACATTGAAACGGCGTACAGCTATAGCTTAGCTAAATGACACTATCGAATTGTAGAAAAGGCCATTGGGTGCAGATATTATGTAGTAAAGAAATTTGAAATAATTGGAATGTTTGTTGCACCGTGTGGCTCTTTTTTCAACACGTTATGATATTAAATACATTAGAATCAATAGCTATATACGACGGTATGAAACGTATTCGAATCAAATATGGTCATTATCGACGGGTCGTCATGCATACCGTCCATTGCATCACTGTAAATCTCTCTTTTAAATTTGTTATTCTGCAATTCAAAGATAAGAGACTGACATTTTAACGCTTCCGCTTATTCATGCGTTAAGACGCCAAAGTTTTTCAGTCAAATGGTTATTTAAATTTTCCGTAATGTAACGTTTTAATCTTGTTTCCGATTCATTTTCATACTTAGTAAGTCACAGTCATTTAAAGTTCGAGCGCAGCTAGGTTCTTCTGTGACGTCCGCATCTGATCATCCATAATTCAATAAATCTGCAGGATTTAAAATAGTACTGCATTTCTGTATCCATAAATTTGTAAAACGGATATAATTTAAAAACAAACTTGAAATAAAATCTGATTAACACGGATAGAAGCATCCTCTTTATAAATAAAAGTTTCAATAATTAACTTTGTCATTTTTCAATTAATCAGGCTTTTAGTGTGTATATGATACATTATGGTCGCAATGTTTATGTTCTGATTGACGTAGCTTAGACATCAGTTAAGTCTTATATCCGGATTTTGCTTTATAAAGTTTTTTTTGTTTTGTGTGAGTCTGTTTTATATTATGTTACCTTTTAAGCAAATATATATATATTAAATAGTAAGAGTTTATTAATAAAACGCAAACCCAACTATACGGTCATACTTAATTTTTGCGCCTGTCCCAAGTCAGGAACCTCTGGCCTTTGTTAGTCTTGTGTGTTTTTATAATTTTGGTTCATTTATATGTTTCGGAGTTTAGTGTGGCGTCCATTTTCACTGAACTAGTATACATTATTGTTTTGGGGCCAGCTAAAGCCCGCCTCCGGATGCGGGATTTTCTCGCTGTGTTGAAGACCCATTGGTGGCCTTGGGATGTTTTCTGCTCTTTGGTCGGGTTGTTGTCTCTTTGACACATTCCCCGTTTCCATTCTCAATTTTATTACTACAAATATAACAAAGTAAAGTATAAAACAGGTAAGAATGGTGTAAACGTCATGTCCAGTGGGAAATATTTCACGCAGGACGACCAAATTTGTCAAACAAATCATCAACACAGTGAACACAATGTTTGATATGCAGACTTGCCTTAAAACGCAGTCTGACTAATTGGAAAACAACTCGAATCACGTGTCCGTCACTTCGTGTATTAGGATTTAGAACAGCTCTTCGTTCAAAATATTTCCTCTCATGGACTGAAATTAATACTTTAAAAACATATTTTTTCTATTCTAGTATTTGAAAAATCCGACCCATCCCAATCACGGTTATTTGTCTGCTGGCCACATATTAGGAAATTCAGTACAAAAGAACGACAGCATTTATAGACTAGCGACAATATTTAGATACAAATTAATTTTTATGTACAAAAGATACATTTTCACCTGAGCATCAGCTAAAACGCTTGTATATTCTGTGAACTGAATATATTTTCTTATACTATATAACTTTTTTATGTAACCAGTTCCGGTTTTGAACGGTTTGTGTTGCTCAATCTTTAGTTTTCTTATGTAGTGTTTTGTGAAGTGTTGTTTGTATTTTCTTGTTGTATATTTTTGCGATTGTTTTGTCTGTCATTTTACGATTTTTTAATACTCACTTGGAATCATGTTTATTGAAATTGATTTCTGAAAGGTTATTGTATCGCTTTCTTTGCACATGCACCTTTTATAATTTATCGCAAATATGGTCCGATATGTAATTCTTAAGATTCATCTCCATATAAAAACATTTTGAATGAATTTGGATTCGTATGACGAGTAATGCCTATAAGCCGCATGCCGGAGACGCTTACCCTGTCGAAGCACGGTTTTGTTCCTTTTGGGCTGATGCAATTCCCTCATTTGTTTTAACTTCGTTTATATATTCTAAATGGATTAACTAGATTTTAACATCGGTTAACTAAAGTTGACTCTAATTTGTTGAAATTATGAACTTTCAAAAATTTCTATCAAGAATTTTTTGTTCAATTCCCCCCAATAAAATTCATATAAATATTAATATGGGATATATAATCTCATATTACTTTAAATAACTTCTGTGACCTACATTTAAAAATCAAATGTTAAAGGTATATACTTTAACTCTCTTTAAGGAAAATTAAAGGAAAGTGTATGTAAATTTCAGTAATAATCTTAAACTATAAAATGTATCATAAAACTGTTTAGAGATGACATTTGAATGTTCCTTGCAGTCATTTCTCATTAAGAGCGGATTGTTTGGCAAACGTACAAACACGTACTTTCTGTTGATAGGTTCCAGCCAAAGTTTACAAAAACACGATATCAGCTGTATCTGCCACTTCAAACTGCTAAAGCAAACATGGTATTTTAGCTAAACAAATGAAGCGGGATCTGTTTACCCTTCCAGATCCAGAGCACCTATGATCAACCCCGATTTTTTTAGGGGTTAATGTTGCTCATTCTAGTTTCTCTGTTTCGTGGACTCGTTTGCCTTCACGTCGTCATTTCTATTTACCATTGCGTTGTCAATTTATATGCTAATTTGTATGGAAAATTATTGAAATTGGCCCTAATTAATTGTAATCGAATAAAACAGAACCTGCAAAATATAGTACGGGCACTGGTTTAGGGAGCTACCATTTGATTTTTATGGGGATGGGGGTGGCATGGATGAAAAATTTTGTCCTGCTTTTTTTTAGTTGTAATCTGGCCTGCCTTTTTATTTTAATTCGGTCCTGCCTTTTTTTTAACTAGTTTATCCTGAATTTTTACAAAATTATCATCCTGATTTTTTTTACGGGCTCATCCTGCCTTTTTGTTCAAAACTCCTGTCCTGCCTATTTTTTCAAATTTCATCCTAGCTTCTAAAATCAAATGGTAGCTCCTTTTGTTGAAGACTGTATGTTGCCCTCTAGGCGTGTTTTGGGTTGTTTTGTTTTTTTTTTTGTCGTTGAGTTGCGTTCCTTTTATTCACCCTTACATGTAAATGATTTTAAACTATGTTCAACGAATACAGATTAGAAATCTGATAATACGCTATGAATGGTTATTTTAAGACTATATATGCATGAGAAATTTTCATTTAATGGTTGTCGAATGTAAAAATAGCTATGATGCCTAATATTTTTTTCCAGTAGGTAGCGATTCGTGTAACATTGGATGAAGATGTATTTTTTAGAAGGTATTATGTCATATTCAATGAATGGAGTCCGATTTTCAGTTCTCATGGTTCTTTAGCTTATTGAATCTGGTCAGTATACAAAAGCGTACATTTTGTCCAGAGATGAACCTTGCCATTACTTATGATATTATAGATGTTTATCTGGTAAGTAATAACCATTCATTGTATCTTCTGATCATAAAGGCAACAAATACCAGATTAAGCACTATGAATGGTTATATTGAAACTATTTGACAAACTATTCTAATTATCAAATAAATAGGCGAGATGTCAATCAAAAAATTTGTAATTTTGTGGAGAATGAGATTCACTTCCTTTTAGAATGTTCAATTACAAATAATATTTGTTGTTCTTCACAAAATTAAAAATGTATTTCCATAGCTGTGGTTGGAAGGAATAATGATGAAAGGGACAATAATCAGTTATATATGTTTTCTTTACATTGGTTTAGATACTCAATTTGGCTTTTTTAACATACCTTGCATATAGGGGTTTTCCTTCTGGTCCGATAACTCATTAGTCCGACTAATAGTTCATTCTCAATAGTTGTCGTTTGTTGATGTGGTTCATAAGTGTTTCTCGTTTCTCGTTTTATATAGATTAGATCGTTGGTTTTCCCGTTTGAATGGTTTTACACTTAATTTTGGGGCCCTTTATAGCTTACTGTTCGGTGTGAGCCTAGGCTCCGTGTTGAAGACCGTACTTTGACCTATAATGGTTTACATTTATAAATTTTGACTTGGATGGAGAGTTGTCTCATTGGCACTCATACCACATCTTCTTATATCTATAGACGGCTTATAGCCCAACAATCTTTGTGTTCGGTATATCGTTTGTCCGACAAAGACAGATATACGTACTAGATATTATCAGAAATGTCTAATAATTTCATGAAAGGTTTTTATGCTCATGCAGGCATTTTATGTCTTATTCCATCTGAATGTTTAACAAAATTGATGAACCTTTATCAACATTCATGTTAACCGTGACAAAAATCATTCATAGTTTGGCAGTTTTGTTGGGGACTTCTTTACAAATGTGTGTTCGTATTTGCGTTTGTGTAACTATAGAACTCTACTTTTTAATTGAATTGTTAATAATGACCAAAATTGATATTTCTTCTAAAAATCGTTAGCACATATAAAATGTGGTATGACTGCCAATGAGAAAACTCTTCACCAGAGACCAAATGACGTAGAAGTTAACAACTATAGGTCACCGTACGGCCTCCAACAATGAGGGAAACTCGTATTACATAGTAAGCTATACAAGGCCCCAAAATGACAAATGTAAAACAACGAGAAAACTAACTGAATTACAGACTACTGACTTGGGACAGGCACATACAGAATATGGAGGGGTAAAACATGTTTCCTGGCGCAAAACCCTCCTCCAAATCTGGGAGAGTGGTGTAACAGAACAACATGAGAACATACTATAAAAACAAGTTGGAAAGGGTTAACTCATCAGATCGATACAATACACACAACAAACCTAACAAAAACAAAAAGGATAGAAATTGCAGATCTGATAGCACTCGCAGTTACTGAAAGCTAGCTCAAAGCCCATAAAAAGTTTTAAAAATGTATCTACGTGTCTTTCAACAAAAGCTGTATCGTATAAAGGATGAGTAACAATAGGTAATGTTGAAATTAAGGGCATACGATACAGTTACAGGGGAGGTAATGACGTTGCTAACGTAAATTGTTATTTTTGCGACGTCAAACTATGACTTATCAGGAAAAGATTCAGTTTTCGACTGATTTTTATCATTCAAACTTATTTAACTTGAAAACGAGTTCATGGACCCCTCTTTTTTAAAATGCCATTTGGTTTGATTACGCGAGAAGATTATGTGTGCCAATTTTCATGAAAACGTAAATAGTGCAATTTTTTAAATTTGATAAATATACAGCAAAACGTGATGTTTTTTCTACATTCATGAACATTTGATAAATACGAGTTATTTCTGAATAAAAATGTATAAATTTTAGGATACTTATAAAATACAGAAATTACCAATTATTTAACAAAAACAATTTGTGTTTATCTTTTAAAACAAAAAGTTATGTCTTTCTTTCGAAAGGGAAAATACGGCCACAAATCCGAATTTTCAGCAAATATACCAAATTTCGACCTCATTTTACTCAAAAGTAGCACATGAAGGTATATTTTTATTATATATTTGATTTAATCAGGTAAAAATAGTCTATATTGAAATTTTTATCAAAATGTAAATACGGGATCAAAACTGTATCGTATGCCCTTAAGAGTTGAAACATGTCAGGTTTGTTTTTCAAGACGTTATGGCCCTTTAAAAGTGAAAAAAGGTAAAATTTGAGGTGTTCACTCATTAGTTTTGACATGCTGATACACATATTTAAAATCTAAGCACAATTTTATGAAAACCAAAAGTATAAAAGCTGAAATGTCTTTTTTTCTATTAAGACGGAGAAATCCGTGTCCATTGTTACACCTTACATTCAGACAATGGGCTTCAAGACTTAGTAAAGGCAACATTCACAACGACCCTTTCATTCAGATTAACTAAGAACCATTCAACCTGCATGGCGTTTGAGCCTATGAGTCGAAGACACATCTAATTTAACCATAATTTCTGTAGTTGTAACGAATACACGAACGGAATATCAGACCAAGGTCATTTAGGATACTGAATTCGATTATGACTAGATGCAATAAAGTGATTTCCTGGTCTTGTATATATTTTAGACTTCCAATTCATTCTTAATTTACCATGAACTGAAGTATTTTATTCCCGATTGCCTACGTTTGGATATCAAGTGCATATTCAGGTATTATATGGTTTATAGTTGTCTCTCATTGGCAGTAGTACCACACACATCTTTTGATTTTCATATTAATAATAAAATGAATACCCATACAATTAATATTCCTGTATAGTTATTTGTCAAAAACTGTCAATAAAGATTAAAAAAAAACACAGTAGATTTCAAATAATTATATACATTTATATAAATGAAAGAATGATAGGCTAGCAAAGACTAGATTAAAGCACAGGATAGATGAATGAGCTGAGTTATATATATATATATACATACAATGAGAATTCAATGAAATAGCAATTATACACACACATTTATATCTAAAATGAATTACTGCGAAAGGTCAACAGAAAGAGCAAGAATAGTTCACTTTAGACATAACAGTTCTCTCCTTATTCAACAATATACACATTACAAAAGAAACATGTCACCCTTAAAGTTTGCTTGGATGTCATTTATTACATCATACTGACATCAATTTAAGGCACGTGCTGTTCAACTGTAATACTTCCGGTTTGGAATTTCCGGGTCCTCCATTTCACATCTCGCGAACCATGCAGTGAGATTTCTGCTCCAGTTAAATACCGGACTTCCTATGAAAATTAAAGGCGATTGACAATCATTCGAATTCTTTGAATCAATAGCTAGTAGTCATTTTCCCAGAATCGTGCATTAACCCTAAAGCAGCAGAGTGTTCACGTGATTTCATCCTTAATGCCACGAGACTGTCATCAACTGCACACCTCTCCATAGATGATGGTACTGAAACAGAAATATACAAACATATTTAAATTCAGTTATTTCTATAAGAAACATTTGGCAAAAATTCACTTGAGGACCTAATACAGAAGAACGAAAATATCAGGTAGAAACAAGACAATCATTTGACATTTATCGATATTAAAGTCAAATTATGAACATTAAATCACTTCAAAACGAAACGTTTGAGACGTCTTTGGCTACGAAAAGTGTTCATGCTGAATAGAAACTATTGGTATGTGTTTGGTTTTTTTTTACATTTTGAATGATTCAGACGGCAGTTACGAAGTGGAAAGTTAAATATCTGGATTGGTTAATTGCACGCAAGTTTATTGTAGGCCTTACTGGCCAATATAATGCACAATTCTATATATTTCATTTGTGGAAATTAAAATATGTAACAATATTTTTTGAAACTGTTCTAAGACCAAATTGAATATGAGTTAAAATACATGATGTGCTAATGCTTCTAAACTTATATATGAAAAATTTTTACCTCCAGCTATGTGAGAATTGTAGTACTTGGACATGTCTGGGTATGGATGAGGATAATGACCGGAAGTTGCTGCATATGGAAGGGAGTTAACTGTTGACGTCACTGGACTGTTCCAACTGTTTGAAAATGTTTCTGCATTGCTGTGTGCGGCCATGCTGTTAACCTAAAACATATTTAAATATACAAATTGTTAAACAAAATGCTATTAAAATTTAGTAAAAGACTTTAATTGTGTCCAGGGATTTTGTGGTTACACAAGATAACTTCTAGTAAAACATATGGCAACTTGGCAAAACACGTGAATTTATGCACAGCTTGCTAACATTTATATTTAATACCCATAACCTTTTTTTCCATTAAGCAGATATTGAGTTAAATGTCTTTTACATATGTAAAAAAAAAATAACGCTTGGTCATTTACAATAGACCCCATCAATTATATATTATTGACAGCGTATTCACTTGACTTCGGTTAAATATTATATCAACAAATGAAAGACATGCTAAACTTAACCCCCTCTCCCCATAAGAAAAGAATTAACCACGTTCTAAAATGTGTCTATACAGATCACTTTTTACATGTTTCGTCGTTCCGTTCCGTAGACTGCTTCTTATAAGATAAAGCACACACCATGCAGTCAGCATTAAATACAGTATACGTATTGCAGTCAACAGCAAGTTGGGAATACATCATACAATCGATAATTTCTAAAATGCAACATCTTACTATATTTATGTTGATAAAGTGCAACTTTGTGATGGCAAACTCCCATGAACTGTTTTCTTGAGTAATACATTCCATAAAGCGATAAAAACTGTGCATATATATAATATATATTAAGTATGGTTATTATGGATTATATAAAATATTGAATAATTCAATATATAATTTTGTACCTGTGAAGTATGAGACAGATATGAGTCCATGATGCCAGCATAGGAGGGTTCTCCAGGTTTGAGGGTCTGGCTGAGTGACTGTAGTGATTGAGCAACCGTATTCCTGTGCCATAGACTATCTATAATAATACACATAAATATAATAAATAAAAATACACGCATGAGAAACTATATTCATACCGACGGTCTATATATAGGTTTTTTTATTGTGTGTTGTAATTATTACGACATATGTATAGGGGTGGTGCACACGTATAACTCGTTTAACACCACCACGTGTTGTGCCTGTACCTAGTCAGGATTTCTTCGCCATGATTTGTTTGTTGTTGTTTGTCTTTGTTTGTGCGTTTACTTTATTAAGTAATCGGTTGTTGGTGATGGTGAAGTCTGTTGTATTGTCCAGTATTTGTTGGAGGTCCCTGTTATTATTTTATTAGGTAATCGGTTGTTGGTGATGGGGAAGTCTGTAATACTGTCCAGTATTTGTTGGAGGTCCCTGTTATTATTTTATTAAGTAATCGGTTGTTGGTGATGGTGAAGTCCGTAATACTGTCCAGTATTTGTTGGAAGTCCCTGTTATTATTTTATTAAGTAATCGGTTTTTGGTAATGGTGAAGTCTGTAATACTGTCCAGTATTTGTTGGAGTTCCCTGTTATTATTTTATTAAGTAATCGGTTGTTGGTGATGGTGAAGTCCGTAATACTGTCCAGTATTTGTTGGAAGTCCCTGTTATTATTTTATTAAGTAATCGGTTTTTGGTAATGGTGAAGTCTGTAATACTGTCCAGTATTTGTTGGAGGTCCCTGTTATTATTTTATTAAGTAATCGGTTGTTGGTGATGGTGAAGTCTGTAATACTGTCCAGTATTTGTTGGGAGGTCCCTGTTATTATTTTATTAAGTAATCGGTTGTTGGTGATGGTGAAGTCTGTTGTATTGTCCAGTATTTGTTGGAGGTCCCTGTTATTATTTTATTAGGTAATCGGTTGTTGGTGATGGGAAGTCTGTAATACTGTCCAGTATTTGTTGGAGGTCCCTGTTATTATTTTATTAAGTAATCGGTTGTTGGTGATGGTGAAGTCCGTAATACTGTCCAGTATTTGTTGGAGGTCCCTGTTATTATTTTATTAAGTAATCGGTTGTTGGTGATGGTGAAGTCTGTAATACTGTCCAGTATTTGTTGGAGTTCCCTGTTATTATTTTATTAAGTAATCGGTTGTTGGTGATGGTGAAGTCCGTAATACTGTCCAGTATTTGTTGGAAGTCCCTGTTATTATTTTATTAAGTACTCGGTTTTTGGTAATGGTGAAGTCTGTAATACTGTCCAGTATTTGTTGGAGGTCCCTGTTATTATTTTATTAAGTAATCGGTTGTTGGTGATGGTGAAGTCTGTAATACTGTCCAGTATTTGTTGGGAGGTCCCTGTTATTATTTTATTAAGTAATCGGTTGTTGGTGATGGTGGTCTGTAATACTGTCCAGTATTTGTTGGAGGTCCCTGTTATTATTTTATTAAGTAATAGGTTGTTGGTAATGGTGAAGTCTGTAATACTGTCCAGTATTTGTTGGGGGTCCCTGTTATTATTTTATTAAATAATCGGTTGTTGGTGATGGTGAAGTCTATTGTACTGTCCAGTATTTGTTGCAGGTCCCTGTTATTATTTTATTAAGTAATCGGTTGTTGTTGATGGTGAAGTCTGTTGTTATGTCCAGTATTTGTTGGGGGTCCCTGTTATTATTTTATTTCTGGCATATTCTGCCTAGTTCAAACATATCCTATTTTTCTATAGATTCAGTCCAAATTTTTCGGCCCTTCATCTCGGTGGATCTATCTTGCAATATACCTACCTATTGTAATTGTTAATTTATTCTCGTCCTGGATATGCATAAAATGTTTGACACTGGGCGTTAAGCAAGAAACAATCAATCAATAAATATGTACCAACAATTTAAATAGTTACCTTGAGCTGTTGGGATTGGATACGTCGATGGGTCATGGAGCATGTAAGAGTGGTTAGGCATTCCACCGGGAACTTGCAGTAGGCTGTTGAGGGCCGAGATCTGATTGCTGCCAACTTGTTTCCTCCATCTAGCCCTTCTATTGCTGAACCAGACTTGCACACGGGCTTCCGTCAACTTAGTACGTTGGGCTAACTCCTCACGCGTATATATATCCGGATAGTGAGTGCGTTCAAAAGCACGCTCTAATTCTTCCAATTGCTCCGCTGTGAAAGTAGTCCTACTACGTCGCTGTTTACGCTTCAGATGTAACCCTGGTTCCGATTCACAATCAGATAACTCTGCAATAAACCAAAGAAATTTATGGAACTACTTAATGATATATAAAAATGTAAAAATGTGTACCCATTGCATGTTGTTTACAAATATTAAATTCTATCACCTTGAAATAGAGACCTTGGGCATTGACAATGTATCATTTGTACATTTTTAAAATGAGTAATAATTCTGATATGTCTCATAAAAGATTTATGCATTTGACCTTCTAAATACAACAGTGCGATATCCACAAACGTTATTAATATTACTATTGTATGCACAAAGCATTAAGTTTCCAATGCATTGAAAATAATTCTTTTGTTTTGTGCTTACATTTATTAATATACTGAAAGTATTGAAGGACCATAAATCTGTATTATATTTTATAACTTTGACTTTAATGGCTTTACTTTAGGTTCTTTCAATGTTCATCTATTTATTTTAATTTATTTTTATAATTATATTACTAATTAAACTTTACATTGTCTTCAAGTGGGAAGAAATATTTTTGTATATACTTTTTGTTTTTACAGTTTAGGAAATAAGTTACTTGAGCAAAAGTTACTTATAGTGTTACATTTTACAAATGAATGTTTCGGTTGTGCACAATAGCTTACGCGATTTTGAATGTGTCAACGACTACCAGGGTGGTTTTTAACGACATTGACTGGCCGTTAAGCCCTCACACAGTCGACAGGTGTCAACGTGCATACCCTCAATATCGTGAAACATAAACAAATTAATATATTTTTATAAATAAATAACAAATGAAATTTCGATCAGAACGTGTATACCTTTGCAGTTTTCGGATAGAACCAAAAATCCCTTTTAAGGTATCATTTCATTTAATTGGTTAATTTGTTGTTGTTTGGTTTATTTTCGATGCAGAAGCAAAAAATTTTGCATATCAGGCCAAAAAAAATAATAACATATGAATATAAATAGAATCATAGGTAGAATTTTATTTTCGCAGAATAATATTATAAAATAATTCTAACCAAACTTCTCTGAATTTTATTTACATTTAAGGAACATGATAACTAGAAGGACAATTCACCAGAACCTTTTTCGTTAACTCATATTGATAACCTCTATGTGGTCAACCAGTCAAATACCGAAGGTTTCTATCTGGAAGGGCGGTGATTTTTGTCAACCGTTTTCCTACTTAGTATCCATTTACAGAGTGTTTTTTTTTTATAAAACAATTCGTTGAAAGTTATTGTAGAAGTCAAAAATAAATAATTTCAGTTTTATGATTTAATGTCTTATTTGTGAGTGCATGATTGCTTTCGTTTTCTGTTTATTTGTTGTTTTTTGGGGTTTGGTTTTTTTGTTTTGTTTTATTTTTTGCAATGTTACGCACATTGTAGTACTATTCAAGGTTTGTTCTTCAATGTACCACGTTTATGACCAGAATAATGAAACACACAGAAAATGCTTTGTTAAAAAGATCGATCGACAAATATTTTTTTGTTCAAAGACGAGATGAAAATTTTACTTAACTATCACAAAATCGAATATTAACAACCTGTTATCATTCTCTAAAGCAGAAATAATTGTGACATCAGTTTGAAATTAATAACTATTACATTTAATCACGGTGAAACTGATTACACTAGATGAAACTGATTAGATAGAATATATGATTAACGTGAAGATTCCATTTAATATGCTGTAAATAATTTCAATGTTTTTCTTCATTAGCAAAAGAACACTACCTCTTCTAATTTTTCGGTTAAATAAGTTCCATATTTCGTCTTATTAAGAGCTTACTTTTAATAGTTCCGTATATTGAAGGAAATCTATATTAAAAGTGATTATTTTCTTGATCTAAAAGCATTTGAAATTGTAATTTGCCGTATCGGGGTCATTTAGGTCTACCCTAAAGAAAATGTTAAGATTAATCGGTTGAAGCGGAAGGATATCTGACGAGTCCCAGCGGGACACCGTCTATCATAGAAAAATAAAAAGTAGACCCAGCGTGAAAAAGTTCTTATTTGTATTGAAACACCGAGATTTCCAATTATTCACCTCGAAATTGCTACCTTAATGGTGGAATTGACAAACAATCACTTTATACACTCACCAGTGCTTAGAAACGCCTGAATTCAAGGAAAGAATTAGCCACGCTGAGAGCGAGGCGGTACGTCAGCGACAACAGTAAAACACGAAACGCTCAGATGGTGTTTTTTCTAGTGCATTAGTTTCACATCTTGCATCATTTGTTGATATCCTTACAAAATTAAGGATATCTGTTGATATCCTTACAGAATTAATGATATCTGTTGATATCCTTACAGAATTAATGATATCTAGTACATATTATCCTGCCTTTCCTTTGTAACATTGAAAAGAAATTATTTTCGAAAGGACGTAGGGCCAATGTCCGCTGAATATATTTCACACGAGGGTCACTTATCAAAATTCTTTCCATCTTTACTAAAATTCACAGTAATCAGCTCGATGTGTGGTTTTTTCTTAAGGTTCTAAAAATATTTTGGCTAATTTCTAATTATAAATGCCTCAAGTTGGAGCAAAGTTCCGGACAGCTTTTAGAAAATTAAAATGTTAAAAATTCATTTATAAAAAAACATTGGTTACCCAAACCATTTTTCTATCGTACGTAAAGCTAAGTATAGCCTTTCATGTATATACCATTTTTAATAGAGATGTTCCCGTTTAAAACTAAAACTAAAGAACTTGTATTAATGCAAAGGATGAAACACAAGTGCTTCTGTACTGTTTTGTCCACAAAAATGTACAATACTCCAATCTACATACTTTCTTTTGAAAAACAAATAAGAATCCGTTTATCGCATAACAATCTGCGTGTGACATGCTTTCAGATAAAAACATTTAAATGCAAATCTTTTCTTTGTTTTGTACAGTTTCTGTAAGTATGTAATATTTATGTACTTTTATGCAGTATTTATTGGTTTGCTGCATAAATATAAATTCTCTTCAAATAAAAAAACCTACGAATTTGCAAGACAATGTTATAGAAAGTATAAGGTATATTATATCATATGATTCATTGATTTGTGTTGTTAAGCGTGCAGCGGCAAACATTCCATGTGCATTCTGTTAGAAAATAAAATGCCCAATTTTACGTAAAAACCGCTTTTTATTATCATTTTTTTTTTTTTGATGAGGGTCATCTTTACTTAGGGACTGCAAAGGCAAACTATATGTTCTTTTTAAAGCAGTTGATGTATCTATATAATTATGGGAAGAGTAGTTTTGTTTGCCAAAAAAATTTATTCCTAAGTACTAGTGTTGTACCACCACATGTTTTCTAGGTATTAAATACTACCTTGAATGAATAATAACTTTTAATTTACATTTTTTATTTATCATTTTTCGTACATTTGGATAAAAAAGTATAGAGGAAAGTGTATTGATAAATAAATAATATGAAATTATAAACTACCGAATGGAATTTGTTGCATCATATGCGCATTTCCATAATTTCTTATCAGTTGTACTGAAAACCAAAATTTTAATGGCAGAAATACTATATACTATGGTTTTGGTATTATTATTTTTTTACTTTTACCAGTGAAGTTATTTCGTTTAAGGTCAAGATTGTATTTGAACGACGTGAAAAGAACAAATTTCGCTTTGTTGAATTTTAAGGTTACAATTCTTTCAGTTCAAAACACCATCAACTGGCATAATAAACTTGTTTCTATAAATCTCTGTGTTGACAGCATGCCATGTTTCTGCTTTACAATGCGAGCTCTTTTGTGTTTAAGGTAAAATATTTAATTCTTAATGTTCCCATTTGCACGTATAATAGATGCTATCCACGGGGGAGAGACGGGAATAATATTGGATATAATTTTTTTGTAAAATAAAATTGAAATGAAATTGAGATGGAGAATTGGTCATTAAGTTATCCGTGACAATTTGATTACAAAACTGACCCTTGACAGTTCGATTCATTAAATCTCGTCAACCTAATGGGGATTAACGACCCAATTATCCTGAGAAACTGACCAATGCTAAATGAAACCATGCCGAGACAAATTTAACCTAAAAAGCATATATGTTTTAATCAGTTTCTCTTTACTCTTTTTTGAGTGTTTTATATATAAGCTGAAATTAACCTTTTATATATGTCGATGTAACACATAGGTTTAATGCTTGTATATACATTTCTTTTATGTATATGTGTTTTAATCAGTCTCTCGTAACTCTTTTTAGAGTGGCTTATGTATACGCTGTTGTTTGTATATGTATATGTTTTATATGTATGTACATAAAGTGAGACTTTAATAAAGTACTTGTCTTGTCTTGTCTTGTCTTGTTTATGAATTATAAACTTCGTCAACGTTAATTTTAAAAATCTGATGGACTGCAAACATCTAAATTTAATAAGAAATATGAAATGCTATCTTGTGATGTTTAGCCAAACCTAATGTGTCACAAGGCATGCAGTTTTATTTTGCACGGTTTCACTAATTAAACATTGTAATTTGTATATAAAAAAAGATCATATTTCTTTTATCACTTTTTCGATTCTTGAAACAAAAAATTCTAGTTTACTTATCCCAATGGTACTTCTTTTCAGTTTTAATATCTTCATACTATTAATTTTCTTTAACCACAATGTTAATTATAATAGCGTATTAAATATGATATTTCATTTCAGGAAGAAAAATTGAGAACTAATTAAATTAATTTCACTGCTGAATTCAAGATTTATTGAAATACAAATGAATGAGATCCGAATTAATTTCAAAATCTTTTAGTTATTATGTTATTTCCTTCTTAAATCTTAAATAAACTGCATTTATTTAAATCATCGTAAACCAATATATTTTAATTACATTTTAGTTTTGTTGTATCTGAAATTATTTCCGCAACTTTTCCAACTTTAAATGTTATCTCTTATAGTAATCCTCTAATTAACGTGTAAACAAAATTTGATGATACCATCCAAAATGCTTGGAAGAGATGTCGCAAATCGCAATTTTATAACAATTTTCACGTCTAATAAAAGACTACTAAATGATGACACGAAAGATTCATTTAATTAAGAAAATATTCAAGTTTATTCTATTGTCATAATGTGTTATTAAACTAATTATCTCCTCTATAACTGACGTAATCGAGCACACCGCCAGCGATTTTACAAGCTATTGGATTTATGATAGTGCGAAGATAAACAACAGCTCGTTAGGGCGGGTGGTTATTTATTTAAACATTTAATCAGCCTCCAGCACTGTATCATTTTTACAATATGTCTTTAACTCAGCATGGTGGCGTTTCTTAAGTATTGTAATAAGTTTTGTGTTTGAAATTAAGATGTTTTATACAAAATGAAAAAAAAGGAAAATTATGTATGTTTTATTTCTTTGATCTTAATCAGAAATTAAAGATTTTTTCTCGAAGTAAATAAAATCAGTAATCAGTATCGTCACAAGAAACGGAAAACTTGCATTAGAATACATTATTTGTCACAAAATCATCTCTTTAACTTATGTCATTTATAAATTTAAAGGTTAAATTTAGGAATGGAATAAACACTAGATGTAGCGATAGATAAATTTATAAGCAAATAAATGATATGGTCTCAGTTTTGTAGATTTCGAATTTATTTGAGAAAAAAAATACACAGGCAAATTTTACTCACGTGAAGTTCACATCAAACGAGCATCTACATGAAACTCACACGAAAATGTTTATGTGAATTTCACGTGAATTGAGATTCACATGAAATTTTTCACGTGAATTTCACATGAACTACAAAAAAAATCGTATTTTTCATGATTTTGATTAAATGTGAAAAAATTAAATGTTATTTGAATAACTTTATTCTAAAAATTCAAGTGAGTTTCACATGAGATTCATGTGAAACTCACATGAACTGGTTTCACGTGAGTTCACGTATAAGCTCGTTTGAGACGTGAATTTAAAAAAAAAACATTTATTTCTGTGTGTTAATATTGTATATTTCTTCAAACCTTGCGGCGATGGTTAAGTTACTATTGATGAAAATATTATATAATTAAAAACAAATGAACAGAATAATTAGATAAATATATGAATAGTTTCCTTTTTGATCTTTGAGTATTTTGGGACTAAGGGCGTGATAAAAGTTATTCCACAGATTAGATTTCCAGACTGATAGTTCTATGGTCAATACTGGCTACAATTGACCACACATTGGTAAGAAGTAATGACCAATTTATCAAAGATCTTTCTGCAATAATTATTCTTTTGAAGATTTCACATCCGTTTAATGGTCTGGGATGGACTTGTAAGATTTTAACGGTACAATCCAATAATTGATTGATCATTGTCTGGAGAAAACAAACGTTTAAAACCATGAAGTGTCGCTTTGTCTTTTGAAACCGAATACCATTATAGAGTCAGGAAACGAACAGTATTTGATGGCAGTAGAACATCTTAATCTAAATCAGAACTCACTGAATAATCTAACTGAAAGGAAAGAAATATATTTGTTTTAATCCTGTGAACAGAAGCTTCAATACTTCAATGAGGGGAAAGAACAGATTCGGTTTTCAAAGCCAAAATATTAAACGGAAAAAATAGTGTTAACAAAAAACTTGCACAAAAACATTTCGATGTTTCATAAAATTGTGAAAAATAGAAATGTCCATTCACACTTAAAAATTTGTGTTTTTATATTTTAAGAAATAAATTGTGATATTAAAAAAAAGAACAACCAACAGCAATACTTAATTATTTAATCGCGGCACACAATACAGTGATGGTGGTACGTGTGCAAAAGAAATTCAGAAATTTTTAACTTGTTACAAATTCTCTCAAGCTGACTTAAACTAATTCGCAAAAAATGAAAATTGTACTGAATTATGTAATTATAAAAAAGATGTTTTGCGTTCTCGCAGTATGCTGTTGTTTCATTTGTATGCTAAATCTAACTTGTTTGAATTCGAAAGCCATTAGCTAATTGAAAACAATTTATAACAATTCATGTATGAGAAATCAGTTTTCAGCTTCATGGGAAATTGGCATATATACAGATGGGCAATGACAATTAAACATTTAATTGTGTTGATTTCCGTGACGTCAATAGGGGAAACAATTTTACGGTAACGTCCCATGCCTCGAGTTTTAACAGCTAAATTAAATAAGAAAGGAAGGACCGTATTGCTGGAAACATTTGAAGCAAATTGATTAGAATCCAAGCTTGTTTTGAAAATTTGCTCCCGTCCTTAAATTTAAAGCTTGAAAATTGATTTTCTTAACTTGACAAAAATTTCAAAATTAAGACTTTTTCATTTTTTATTTTGTTTCTTTGATCACTTTTTTTTCATTTCACATTCGTTTAGATTTTGCTATATATAACTATGGTGATTTTTTTTCTCCAAAACCTTATTACATATTATTTGTAATGTTTCTGTTATTATATAAATAGTTTACAGTTTAAAAGTATTTTGCACAAAAAATTAAAGAAACTCGGGGAAATGAAGTTTTTGATGGGAAATAGATTTAAACCTCATCTAATAGTGGTATATAAGTTCAGTTACGTTTCGAGTTAGCAATTGCATGTATTTATAAACTTATACTTTTGTTATCATTTTGTAGCACCTCAAGTGTGCATTTGTTGTAAATTAATTGTTTTGTCTTTGAAATCAGATTTTTTGGAAACATGAACATTTTCAATTTTTGAATTTTACTAAAATATAACTGAAAATATTTTGTTTGCTAACAACAAAATACAGCAGCAATATAGGAGATGCGTGGTTAATTTATAAAATATTACAAGTCGAATCTTTAATTGTGTTCCGTCCACAGCCACTTAACTGTACAATTAAAAAAGTAATTGATCACTGACTTGAGAGATTATATAGGTTTTGGAATTAGCCCCAAAACACTTAGATTTAAATACGGAATCGGAGACTAGTTTTTCGGCAAAGCAAAAATGTGATTACTCAACAAAATTCAGACCAATTAGTAATTCCTGTAAACAAGCCTTATATTGAAAACAAATCCAAGCTCCACTAAAATAAAATGGTCTGGGCCCAAGTTTGGCATTTAAGCTCAAGCTCAATAGGAAATGTTAAGACAAAGCTTAAAATTTACGAAGAAATAACATTTCAATTAATACGCTTTAATTTAAGTGCAGAAAGTTGTTCAGTTTATCATAAGAGTAAAACGTCCAAAACTATTTCTTATGTAGCGAATAAATTTATTTACAATGTAAAATATTAATCTCACTTTCTCACGAAAAATTGATATAAAATTGTCATCTTAAACTCGTTTAATTTTTTGTCCGAACTTTCATATTTCATTTTTTTAACAATGAAACAACTTGAAAGAAAATGTCTATTTTTTTTACCAAAGAAGGTATTGAAAACTCATCCAATTGGAAGATACAGTAACATATTGGTTGTAAAATGTTGCATTTTAAAATGTTCATTTAATATTCGTCAATAATCAACATACAAAAACATTTAAAAGAAATAAAATTTAATAGTAAATGTTGAAGTTTTAAAAGTATTCAAATGTACATTTCTCGGTGTCGAGTCGGCTTGACGCACACAGTATATCACTGTTTCCTTGAAAATTGTTCGGGTCGTTTTGAGCTTTATTTACACGTAAAATCAATCATTATGAATTGTCAGGCAATTAAATTCTCGTTTCTGGCTCCAAAGGACCCATAATAGGTTGTTTTATCTTTGGAGTGTCGAGAATTTATTACGGATACCGTATTGTCGGTTTCAACACCTACTTGGTTTTTATTTTGTTTTCCTAATTGTTAAAAAAGGATTTGATACAGAGTTTCAATTATATTGCCCTTAGAATTACATCAAGCTGATCACAATCAAATTTGGTATGTCATAGAAAATGCAAAGTATTATAAAATGACAAGGGTCGTTCTATAATCTGTGATATTATCCCGTACGCATCTTTTTAAGTCGGAAAAATGGCGTGGTTGCTGCAATAGCTTTCCCATTACGAAACGACTGCATAAAAAGATTTTGTCAATGGATCGGAAAATTTATGTTAATCACGGATAAATCGTCGAGGAATTGCGATTGTAAACTGCACGATTTAGTTTTAAGTATTATTAGTAAAACGTCGTTATCGTAAAGTGTTCATAATTGGCAAATGAACGGTTGCTCGGAAGTGTGCATTTCTTGTTACATTACCTTCCTATATTGCGTTTATCTCCGTAATTACAAATCAAATGCATTGTAGCAATTTCAGAGCTCCGAAAAGATGAAGGGTAACGTAGCGAAAATGAACCGAATTCAGCTTACTTTACAGTACTCATACATTCTTCTCAAAGTAACTAACTGGTACAACCTTCAAGCCTCTCCTTTAAAACATGTTTTCAACGATTGTTATTTGATTAACAAAACATTCCTAGTTGCAGACTGATTACATATTTGGCTTTCGTTTATTTTATAATTAAGGTATTTCAATTTCTCACTTTAACATAACTATTCAGTGCATAGATATGTTATACATTTGTGTAGCTGTACTTGAGACAATATTCTAAAGATGAAAAGGAGCGTGTAGCTCGCAGAATGATCGTTCACGATGAGCTTAAACTTCCATCAAATAGGAGAAGTTTAAGAAGTTCACATAACTTCGCTTTTTGTGTTTTCTAATAAAAGTTTAGAGAGTCTATACTGTGGTGGTTGGGTATAGCGGATTACTCTGGTCAACATAAACCTGCAAAGTTCAAAGCAGTCTATCATATGGCAGTGCTAACCTACATGCATGGTCGTCATCACAAAGATGGTAAAGTGGCACTGCCTGTACCAAGGCAGGAATATTACAGTTGTTTTCTATTATTTTCCATTCGTTTGATGTGAATGAGCTTTTGAATTTGCCATTTGATAAGGAACTTTCTGTTAAGAATTTTCCTTGAAGTTCGGTATTTTTTTTTATTTTACTTTTTATACTTATTTTATGAAGCTTGTCAGATACTCGACGAAGGTGTGGATTTCATATACGTTTACAAGTGGGGCTTTATTTGCATATTTTTATGCAAACACGCAATACAATGTATAGCATCCAAACTAAGGACACGGCCATTTAATATTATGAGGAGAGCAGGCGGATTTCTTTTTTGGATTGAATTTTCATGTTTATTTTTGGTGTTCATGCGTTTCTTCTTCCGTGACTTTGCATCGCGAAAATTTATTTTCACTTTCGTACACACTTGTTTCCTGGTTTTTGTGTTGCAGAATATTCATTTTCATCCTGCCTTGTGCAAGATAATTTATTTTCAGTTTTAACCAGATAGGATATTTATTTTGAAAATCCCTGCCTCCCCTCTCCCACAAAATCAAATGGTTTCTCCCTAACAGCTTTAAGAAGCCGGTGCTGCAAATATGGAACCTTTGAACAAGAATGAAAAAAGGCATTTCAAAATGGTGTTTAACGACAGTTAAAAGATCATTTGAATGACGTCAACTTTAACAAGAGACATATGGAATGGTATTTCAAAATGATATGCCGAAAATACAGGAAAGCCGAGTTTTGAACCCGGTTAGAGTGAGAATAAATGAACTTGACTCACCATGGTCAGCATGACACCTCAGTAAAGGGAGGAAGGAACCTTTGCAAAAAAGTTCTGCTAAATGACATATATACATGTACATTTGATGACATTGAAATTTGGTTTGCAATTATTGGAGCCTATATATTCAGCTTGATAACCCAGTCTACGGTGGAACTCCATTCAGATATATATATCCATTTTATTACATCTGGTGATCCGTTTATTTGGCAATCGCCAATGGCAGTCGTTCGACCTGCTAGTCAAATGCGTTTTGTTAAAATATACTTTTTCACTTTCTTGGTCTTTTGGAAAATGTTGTTTGTGCTGTATTTAGACCCCTCTAACAAGAAATTAGTTTTGCATGCACACGTATAAAAATTGCGGTTTTTATTCAACGCAATCATAGGTTTGAACGTTGTTTTCAATTGAGACTTGTATCAAACTCAAGACGATATAAAAATAACATATTTACCGTTTTCTTATTTGATTTGTAATAACGGTTGAAGTCGGTACAGCAGCATCCGATACATTTTCAAAACTTTACGTGACCCTACAAATGATTACAACCAATATTGCTTCCAGCTGGTCCTGTGCTATAAGAGAAGACTATTTTAACTAATTTTTGATTCCATTCAATCTTGATTTTTTTATTTATTCCTTGTTTTTTTTTTGTCGTTGTCTGTATTTCGAAAAATAGACACGAACAAAGGGATTGCAATTTCGCGGTGACTATAAAATCTGGCGCTTTGTATACAAATATCCACCCAACATGGCTCGATCTGAAGCAAAATCTAACAGAATGAGAGGGAAAACATTGAAAATATAGAACAGAAAAGATTTTAATGGTTCATACATCAGATAATTGGACTAATCTACCCGTGCTCAAAGTACTCAACTGTTACTTACCCTCATCAGAACCTTTCTTGTCGTCTCCTCGTAGTATCCCGTCTATACTATGATTCTGTCTCACTTCCTCTTTTTTCTCCATTTCTTCCTCGTCGCAACTTAAGTCGCCTTCTTCCTCCGAATCTGTTCTGTGAAATTTACTGCGGAGAACTCGACTTATGGAACTTACACTCGGAACCGTGGTTCTGTCACATATATTATCTTTGATTAACCTGTCTCTAATTTCCCAACTAAAAATACCCGGATTCTCTCTCTTGTAATCTTCAATTCTCTTCTCTACCTCTGGTGTCGCCACCCTCGGTTTGCTGCCACCAATGACACCAGGTCTGATACTCCCGGTCTCTTGATAGCGCTGCAGGATCTTACTGACACATCCATGGGACACTCTAAGTTGGCGACTTATTGTACATGGCCTCACTCCTTGGGATGCCAACTCTACAATTTGTAATCGTATATGATTTGGCAAAGGTCTACCATTGATAAAGACGCCACCCAACTGATTTACTCTGCCTTGACCTAAACATATACAATAACAACAATAATAATATAATATCGTAATAAAAACAAATGAAAATTTGAAGATACTAAAAATCCATTAAGCTATGTTTCTTTGTGTGTTATGAAAAACAAGTTCAAAACGATATGTTTGTGAATTATTTTATATAAATGCATACTTAACAAAAGGTCAAAACCATAGATAGATACTTGCTGGACGCCATGTTTTCAAACTTACATATCTATTAGATTGATTGATAGACAGGCGTATTTTGGCAACTATAGCATCAGTGAAATTGTATTTTGAATTTAATTTTTCATTAATCCCTTGCACATTAATTACAATTTTCTAAGAAGTTATTTGCATGGTCAAGATATGTAATTATTATTATTATTATTATTATTATTATTATTATTATTATTATTATTATTATTATTATTATTATTATTATTATTATTATTATTATTATTTTATTATTATTATTATTATTATTATTATTATTATTATTATTATTATTATTATTATTATTATTATTATTGTTATAAAATTGTTAGTAGGCGAGAGGAAAAAACTATCGCACATGATAGTCAGAACAATCTGTTGAAAAGCGCACAAAGTATATATGCATTTGTACGTAACGTACATTTCCTTAAAACCTTTGATAGTTTACAAATTTTCCTTGTATATGCTAAATATATTGCATGTCGGGATATAGTTTTAATGCCTCAAAGGAGTAATTTGGAGTTAGAGCGAAAATATTTCTTTTTGATGGTTATAATTCGATTTATAAATCAATTTGAATACGTTGGTGTTTTACCAAATGCGTTTATTAACAATCATTTTAATAAAAAATAAATTAATTTCCCTTCAAAATTGATTTAACTATTATTAAATTAAGTATTAGAGTAAATGAAATGACAAAATGACTAAAGCAAAGTTAATCCTCTTATATAAACGAAATGATATAACAAAACGTCCCCGCCTTCCCATCGATTCTGTTTTCATCTTAAAACTTCTGTATCATTTACGGGACCGAGTGGATAATTTCTTCATTTTCCGGGATCAATTTTGTTCCGAGGTCTCTCGCACCCTATAATCCGCGTAACAGCTTGATAGAGCTAATTTCTGAATAAGACACAGTATTAATACTAACATAGAACCTTAATTATCCTAGAAAATTACTTATTTATCGAATATTGAATGGTGTGCTCAAAACTACTTGAAAATAAGTCTACGCTGAAGTGGGTTTTCTGTTAAAACATGGAAAATCTGTTTGTTACTTGTTCATTTCAAATACGGCACGTGTAAGCAGCAAATTAATACGGCTAAAAGTCAATTGGAAAAACATGTTACACGTGTAGAATACAAGTTAATTCGGCCACTGGGAAATTATACACGAGTTTTTCGGACCCTATATGCTTTTCCGGACAGCAGGGTATTTCTGATGAAAGGACATTTTATATTCCGACATGGTCATTTAATTTTTATTCATATCGCTCACAATGTTAATTTCGATAGCTTGTATATATGATTAATATGCATTAGAAACATAAGGTTCTAGTTTTCAAGTTGTGGTATTTTGTAAAAAAAAAAGATATCATCCTTTGCAACATCGGACTGTGAACAACAAACGTTGTAAAATCTTCATTTCATACTAAGCTTTAGGCGATATTCTCTGGTATAAGTCAAAAGGTAAAACAAATTTGACTGTCTGTATAAATTGCTCATTGTTGAAGGCCGCACAGTGGCTTATAGTTAAAATTCTTAAGTCATTTGGTCTCTGTCGGAGAATTGTCTCATTGGCAATCATACCACATCTTCTTATTTTTATATATGAAAATATGAACTTATATATATGCAATTGAAGTGGTGCCGCAAACATATTTACAACGTAGACAAATAAAAAAATAAAAACAATAAATTAATAAATGCAGATCTTATGTAAATCTTAAAAGCACAACAATATAATGGAATCAAATGTTTTCCGATTCGCAAATCAATTTTCAATGAAATTTACACTTGAATTATTCTTTGTTACCACTGTGGATAAACTCTCAAATAAACCAATAAATTCCATGATTTACATGCATATTGACCTCATATCAATAGAACATGCATACAGGAAACGTTTTCTGAATCTCAGTTTTTATTTTCCTTTTACATTGGTGTGTAACGAGTGACAAATATGAAGGATAAACATGATTAAACGGCTAAAAATACAACAAAAATTGCATCGTCTGCAATCATTTTTTTTTTAAGTTTTCTAACGTGTTTCACTCAAAGTTATACTGTATTAACGTTTCTTATAGCTTATATTATACAAATTCAGATATATATACAGAATATTTTTCTCACTTCTCTTTTAGTTTTTCTGGACATTTTCTTCAATTTAATGATACATCCTACCAATTATTTTGCATTTGGTATTTGTTGCCGTAAGAATTATATTGATATTTTTATAAAAATGCCACCATCAACTGATGGCCTATTTATTTATCAAATCGGTGTTTTACGCTCCTCTGTTGATTGCCACTTAACATTCAATTATCAATTATACAAGTTAATTAACAAGTTGTTTTCATCATGGGACGTTAAATAACATGAAACAGGAGGAGACGAATTTAAATAACAACATAGGACA
Source organism: Mytilus coruscus (assembly GCA_017311375.1). NCBI lineage: Eukaryota > Metazoa > Mollusca > Bivalvia > Mytilida > Mytilidae > Mytilus > Mytilus coruscus. The sequence goes on from CM029607.1 coordinate 69,027,884, forward strand.
AAATAAGTTTTGACTTAAAAAGTCACACATACACATTCATTTGGAATCCTGTACAAGATGTTCTATGGTATTTATAAAATACTGTAAATTATTCTTTATTTTCTTATTCAAAGATATGCATGAAAATGAATATTGCATATCTTAAATATATTTTTTTCATTTATCTCTACGAGATGACTGAATATATTGTTACATGAAAACAAAACACAACTTTAATCAGACACTAGAAAACTAAAATAATTACATTCTGAATCTAGATAAAAATTTATAATAAGTGTATTAATTTTAATCGATCGATTTGAAGTTCATATATAAATAAAACTGATGCCATATCAATTGGGAAATTGCTTTATATCATTTAGATTAATATCACGGAAATAGCAAGGTTATGAAAGGCTAATGCAAGTTACAAATAGTAACGTATGGTAGATTAAAAAGTAAAAAAAAATCCAGCAAATTATAATTTCATGTTTGTAATAGATACTATTGAGACACTGATATAAAAAACAAACGCTGCAACAACAAACATTTCCTGATCGACATATATAAATGAAATTGACTGAATTATATTCTATTTACATTTAACATGATATACAACATATGTCCATTCTTTATATATCATGGAATTATTTTTAGAACCGCGACTTTCAGTTTTAGTTCCTTTTTTATTCAATTATCAAGCGTTAACATTAATTTTCCCGTAAATTCCTACCTTTTATTAAGGCTTCGGCTTCCATGCGGCAATACTCCATAACGAATGTACTTGTTAACACTCGAAATTATTAACTAGTGTGACGGTCTAAAATAAGTTGTGATCATGAATACTTCTTTTAGTTAATGTATGCAAATTTATTCATAGAGTAGTAAGATTGAAACAATTGACACTTGCCTGGTCAGTTTATCATAGGATATCTATTACAGGGTTATATCAGTTACAATTAGTTTATGCTGATCTAATCGGTAATTAGGCTAGACCAATTACACGAAATCGCTGAAGACCAAACTAAAACTTCAAAGACAGTTTCAGGTGGGCCAAACGTGGTCTAGGGAATTGTTTTATTAAGAGAGCACGAAGTTTGTTCTTGATTAGATTTTAATCGACGGTTTTTCCATAAGGTTTTCGTGTACATATCAAAGTTACAAAGTTTCCGAACTGTTTAATCCATATGGTTAAAATAGTAAGGTCCTTCCCCATGTGTTAAAGTTAGGAAAATCAAAGGATCTGTTAAATACCATCGAGCAATATATTTTGATCAATGTAGCAAATATAATACTTTTCTTATTTACCGGCATTTTAGTGGAAAGTTGTTTTTGAACACTATTTTTTTAATACCATTAATGTCATTGCACTCTTTAACAGTGCTTTTCTGATTCACATACCTAAAGTCAAAACAAAATGTCAAAACGACTAATCTTATTTAACAAATTTTACAAATAAAATCGCTTTCAAAATTTTGAAAATGTATTTAAGTATGATGTTTAATTTGAGATTTTAATCTTTGTAAATTTTTTTTTTTTTTTTGGTTCTAAAAAAATCTTTTTATTATCATAAATTTAAATCAATTAAAAAAATAATAAATATTTGAGCGTTCCTGGTGAAGATAAATCCAGAAAAGCTCAAAGCGCTGACGACCCACGAAATTTATAAGCGTTATTTTCATTTGGAAAGAAAGAAATTAAATACATTATGCCCATCAGAATCTAAACATGTAATAGATTATCACGTAAATTAGTACGTCAGGTTCACAATTACAAGTAAACTAATGTTTAATTTCACAGATAATATACAATATAATTTATTGTTTTACTTTTCAAAGGTTTTGTTTTGATAAGAAATTTTATTTCCATATAAATCGTATCGTACCTTGACGGGAGAGCATATACAAATTAAACAGGGTGTATTTCCGTGTATAAATCACGTAGATTACAAATTCGCCGTGACGAACCATAAACTTACCCACGTTACCCTAAGAAAGTGCTTTTATCTGAAATAAGTATAAATACCTTCCATATGCAGGCCGGGCATCAATCCCAAAGCTGCTAAATGATATGAAAACATGTTGTTCAGCATCTTATTTGGGTACATTTGTTATAAAGTCCACTATTTCAAATATCTAGTCAGCTAATTTAGTCCAAATGAATTGTTACAAATTAATAAAAAGTTTATCTAACTTTTCAAATAATATTTATCAATTTCTCCTATTCTGGTCCACGTGCGAAATTGTCAGTTTCAGAAGTTGTAAAAAATCAAAATAACGGAATGACTCCTTATAATTATAAATATTTTAGCGTGGAACTAATATTTTATGGCAGTTATGATCATTTCGCCTGATGATAATAAACCATGAGAAACGGGACAAAGGTTTTTAACATATATATCTGACAATTACGAAGTTATTTTTTATTTGAAACTTGTGGTTGGATAAAGCCTCATCACGTGGTAAAGATGAAAGTATTTTAATCAATTGGCGCAAAAACTAATTTGTTTCACTTATCAGACTTTGAAAAAGCTTCAGGTAAAGTAAGGACATCAGTGGGCGTGGCAAACAGGTAAATGATAATATCGGCCAATAATGAACGTCGTGTTAATATTTACTTTTCAATTTCATCTATAAATGGGCGGAGACGAAAAAGAGAATTTTCTGTCATATTGGCTTGGCGGGATGGCTTTATGGTTAAAGATCAAATGTTTAAATAAACACATTGATTTGGAAGAATGATGTGCCCTCCTTTTCATTAATTTGATTAATAAAGATGCACCCAATAACGCGACGGTTCAGAACGTCGGTCACCCGCAAAAACCAAACTCAGTGACACTCAAGTCTTATTAAAATCAATTGATATCATTTTATTTCATTAAATCTGTCTATGATCTGAATATACTTCGTATATAAAGCAACTGACAACTGTTGCATAACTGAATAAAATGTCAATTTCATTTTTTTTTATGGATCTATTTTACATCTATGATCATTTGATGTCACGTTATCTGTTTTTCTCAATTTATACCTTATAAAAAAAAGAAAGTAAGAGGAATAAATCTCAGACCAAGAGATATACATCAGTCCTAGTCTAATATTTTTTTTTCTAGAAGTGGTAGATAAACACTGCAGTTACAGGAAATAATAATAAACAGTACAAAGTAAACGTAATTTAATTTATTAGATTTAAATAATGAAGAACATGAGTAAAAAAAGTTTATTCAAGTTCAAATATTTGGAGAAAAAAAATCAAACTCTGTTGGCTGAAGTCAACAAAGTAACATTGCTGTGTGATTGTTTATTTCACAGTGGCTAGAGGTATAGGGGAGGGTTGAGATCTCACAAAATATGTGTAAACCCGCCGCATTTTTGCGCCTGTACCAAGTCAAGAACCTCTGGTCTTTGTTAGTCTTGTATGTTTTTTTAATCTTAGTTCATGTATATGTTTCGGAGTTTAGTGTGACCTCCATTAGCTGAACTAGTATACATAATTGTTTAGGGGCCAGCTGAAGCCCGCCTCCGGTTCGTGATTTTCTCGTTGTGTTGAAGACCCATTGGTGGCCTTCGGCTGTTTTCTGCTCTTTGGTCGGATTGTTGTCTCTTTGACGCATTCCCCGTTTCCATTCTACGTTTTGATGTACAGATGATTTTTATTCCATTTTGATTTTTTTCGACTGATGACATCCTAAGACTAGCTTAAATTAAGACTGCTGTTTGGCTAGACTTACTTTCGGACAAAATTAAGGAAATATCTTATCTTAGAAGACTTTCGTTAACCAAACTTAGGATCATGGAAGTATTATATTGACAAAATAATACTTCCATGTTAGGACTAACACACGTCATAAGACAGCTTTGACATGGAAATTAAGGCTAACAATACAATAAGCCATTATTGACCAATAACTTACGATAACAGGACAACATAAACTAACATATATTTTACAAGGAAATCTATAATAAAATATACCAGAGAGTATACATAACAATCATACCAACACTAAAGGGTTCAAAAGGACGGTCTATATATACTTTGGTTTAAACAATATTTTATTTGATAAGTCAAATCATGCTATATAATATAATACAGTATAAACAATGGGATCCAGAAACAAGCAACATTGCTTATATTAATCTGTCTCCAAAAGAATATTGACATACAATATAATGAATACTGTCAATTGGAATATATTTAGAATAGTAAATACAAAATAAGATTGATTATATAGTTTGAGAAAAAAGGGAGAAAAAAAAAAAAAACAAAAAAACAAGTGAATGAAATGAGCTAAACGAAACTCAATGGGAAAAGTTATCGGAACGAAGGGAAAATCATAGATTGATACTCTGTCACAAAATTATATATGACAAAACACCTAGTTATCTCCGTGAACAAATACCAGGTTTAGCAGAAAGTAGACATAACCATAATACAAGGCAATGTCAAAATATCTTAGAAATCGGTACAAGAACTCGCTTATATTCTGAATACTTTTTCCCTGCAACCGTGATATTATGGAATAAGATACCTTTTAATATAAGACAATGCCATTCTCTCTTTCTATTTAAAAAACATATTTGTAAACAAAATAAGAAGGTCCCACACATTAGTATGTTGGAAATCGCATTGGACAAATTCTCCATGCACGCTTGCGAATGAACTCTAGTGCTTTTAACTCCAATTTATTTTTACGTAATTTAGTGGATTCGACAAATTGTCGTTGTGGTGCTATAGAAACAAGCTCTATTTTTTATTAACGAGTTCTTACTATACTAACATACGCCAAATGCTAGTGAATTCTCTTGTTGATTTTTCAGCCGCGTATTGATGTAAATATTTTGCTTTTTGGGTCAGATTGTTTAACTGATGAAGAAAATTGTACTCCTTTTGTATTGGTACAGAAATATATATTGAAAAGGAAAAGATTCACACCATAATATGAAAACTTCATTTATATGTTTTCCTTGTATTTCATTTAGCTCATATATACTTTTGATAGCCCCCTGAGTCCATAGGAATTTTAGACTCCCTTTCAAGTCATTCTTGGCTCGAAGTTACAACACACTTTTAAGTGAGACTTAAATTATAGCATAAAACATTAATTTGATAACTTTTCTTTAATAGATTACTATAAAAATAATGAAAATACTTCATATTTATAATATGAGAAAAAATGTTCATTGAATATTTCTGCGATCAATATCATTTTAAGTCCAAGTAAATATTTTTACATGCTTGGAAAACAGATCAATGGCTTTTTAGTAGAAAAATGTCCGGCTAAGGAGGAACGATATACCACTCCCCGTCGTTTTAAATATTTAATGTCTGTTCCTAATATGATATTTTTGTCAATTCGATCGTCACATTTTTTTATCCTCTATATGCGCGACTGTCGGATAAAATTAAGCATAACATTTTAAAGAAGTTTTTCATCACAAATTATAAATTATATATGAAAAGACTTTGAACAAAAAAAAAAATAAAACATTTTCGAGAACAAAAATCTACGTTTTAGTGCGTATAATTGGTTAAATTGTCATTTTAAACGAATAAAAACAAAGAGATGTTTTATAATAATTTAGATAATGACCAACCAAATATAGTATACCTTAATTATAATCAAAATAATATAAAATGAACAGGAATAGATATATATTCTCAATGTTTTACATTTAATTTTCAATAAAAGACGAGTAAATGTAATCCATCATATTTTCGTATTGATTGCAAAATGTTATTAGCGTTATTTGTAAATATACATTGTAATGTTGTATATTGATAATAGATTATTTTGAAGTAGCTAGTTAAATTTTCAATATGACGTAAGATATGTGTTTTTCAAGGATCTATAAGGAATAAGCGGTTTTGGAAAAATAATGTGATTTTGAAATATTAAATTGCACAGACGCAGAAAGGATAAGGTAATTGTAACTTATTGACAACAATCTTTTTACTTTCAAATGAATAATAGCGGGTATAATACTGAGAGCATTTTTTTTTCGTATTTTTGTTTTGCACATAATTATTTTTTGAAAAGTAAAAGTAGCGGATAAATACATTACATTTGAATAGGATCTTTATAATTTATATGTATTTTGTTATTGTGAGATTTGAAAAATGGATGTATAATCGCTTAACATGAAGAACTAAAAATGAACCAGTAGACACAAAATACATCAGCGACACTTTTCACAAAAAATCTTACGATTAAAATTGATCATAAGTTATACTTAAATGTGTATGACTTATGAGTATTTGTATACTCTTAAGATTTTTTTCTGAAAGCAGTTGTGATAAAAGAAATTCGTTTATTGTAAATTCTGATAAAAATTTATAAGAAAACTTCACTGATTTTCCAATTAAATGTTAAAATAAAAATCATTTCTTTTACAATCTGGGGCCTGTTTATCGAAGCAGTCTTAGGATTCGGACGTGTCCTAAGACCAACTTAGGACATATCTTAGTCCTAAGTTGGTTTATCAAACACGTCCTAACTTAGGATAATCCTAGAAATGGTCCTAACTTTAAGATACCAATTTAGGTGTCTTAAGATGGTCTTAGGATGGTCCTAACTTTAGGATGTACTTAGGATGGATATTTTATAAACACATATGTATTGGTTGTATTAACTTTAATGCACATATTGAACATCAATCCCTCTTTTCAGCACCATTGGTTGCAACATTTGACAATTTACTAAAAGCAAGGTTTTACTCTTTTTCACTTCGTCCAGGAGAGTCTTTCTGCATCTGTAAAATTCAGATTTCATCTCTTGCTCATATTCACACGTATTTTTTTTTTTTTTTTTTGCAGAATTAAAATAGTTGAAGTACTCCGTATTTATATGAAAGATGCACGAGATTTGCCTTTGAACTTTTAAGTATGAAACCGTGACACTTCGAATTCAACTCACTCAAAACATATAATGATTTTTACCGATTACATATTTAGTTATAACTATTTACAATTAGTTTGTTCGATTCTTAACGTAGTTATAATTTTTGTCTTATGTTTTGTTTCAAAGAGTTTAAATGTACAATTATTATATAAAAATTATTTATTACCTTTAATTCAAAACTAATAAATATTTTTTAATTATTAATCTTTTTAAAATCATAATTATTGGTTAAATTTGATACAATATTTTATTTTTTTCATTTTTAATTTGCTATTTTCTTTCACGCCAATACTTAGAACAGCAGTTAGGACATACCAGCTAAGATAATCCGAAGATAGCTTCGATGTGCATGCTGAGACATGTCGTAAGTCGGTCCTAACTTTATCCTAATTTCTGTCCTAAGAAATTCTTAGGACCGATCTTAGGACAGTTTCGATAAACAGGCCCCTGGTATTAAAGATGTTTTATTTGAAATTATCACTGGATTAATCGATGATGTAGCAGCACTGTTGTAGCAGAGTATGTCAGATATTTTGACAAGTGCCTGCCAATTAAACAGAACCCCCTATCCCGCTACGCTGCTAATATGTTTATCAAGTTATAATAAACTACCGCTTGCAACAATAACAATATCAATATCGATTAATTTTGCATTGAAAATAACGCATTGATGTTTGCAAATTATAAACCTATCATTTGTACGAAATAATGAAATTGAGTGCATTTAAAAGATTTTTTCACAGAGACTTCATTAACTATACAAATTGAACAAATATAAAGGACTAGGACCAATTCAATCCTGGTATTTATGATGAGTTTATTTACAACCACTGGGTCGATGCCACTGCTGGTGGAGTTTTTATTCCCCGAGGGTATCACCAGCCCAGTAGTCAGCACTTCTGTTTTGACATGAATTATAATTGATATGGTCATAATTATAAATTAACTGTTTACAAAACTTTGAATTTTTGAAATACTAAGGCTTTTCTACCTCAGGAATAGATTACCTTAGCTGTATTTGGCAAAACTTTTAGGAATTGTTGGTCCTCAATGCTCTTCAACTTCGTACTTTATTTGGCCTTTTTGACTTTTTTTATTCGAGCGTCACTGATGAGTCTTTTGTAGACGAAACGCGCGTCTGGCGCAAATACAAAATTTCAATCCTGGTATCTATGATGAGTTGATTTCCAATGTATTTGTGTCACTTGCAGGGCCAACATCTATAAGTAGTAAAAACCTACTGGAAATTGAATATTTAAGAATCCGCATATATACCATATACTTATATATTGTTTTACAATTCGGTATACATATTTCCATAAAATCAAAAAGTAATTCAGCGCCATATGTAGCCGTTGAATGCATTTTGACAGAAAATCGGATATTTTCCATCTTTTTGTCTGCATTGACTTATGCTAAAAAATGACATACTAAATACAAATAAGACAGACAACAACTAACGACAACTACTGTAATACAGGCTCCTGACTTGAGAAGACACCAACAACCAACGACAACTACTGTATTACAGGTTCCTGACTTGAGAAGACACCAACAACCAACGACAACTACTGTATTACAGGTTCCTGACTTGAGAAGACACCAACAACCAACGACAACTACTGATCATGAATTACAGGTTCCTGACTTGAGAAGACACCGGGTGTGATGGGGTTAAGGATGTTCGCTACTCTGTTTAAAAATAACAAGCTTTTTAAAAAACTGTTATAAATTGATAGTATATAAAAAACGAAACTAAAAAAGCAAAAAAATGAAGGGTCCGTGTGCTTGTTTTTGAGATATAAGCCGTTGAAAATTTGGCGGGAATTGATTCTCTCTAGATTTTTCATACTATTAACATTGGCCGCTTTTTTGTTTCAAAATCTATGAAAAAATAACAATGATTTTATAAGATTTTCCAATATGGCTTTTAAAACTATATGTAATAAAATTAAGAAAAGAAAAGTAGGGGTTAGCGGGCAAATTTTTTTATGGGAATACATGGATAAAACCAGAGGATTCCGAAAAACTGACAAAAATTCAAAAACAACAGGAGCAAACATCCTTAAACAAGTTTGGGAGAGCTAAACCCTACCATTGTTCAGTTTAAATATATTTTATTTGTAAAAGTAGCAAAAGGGATTGGATACAAGTCATAACAACATTAGTGACGTCCTCGCCCTCTCCTCCCATAACATAAGACAGTGGTGTAACAGCATAACACAAATAACTATAAAAATCAGTTGGAAAAGGCTGATCTCATCAGATCGATAATAAACACACAAATAAGAAAGTATACAAAAAAAAAACTAAGAAAAACAACACACATTTTTCGCAATGATTACATTCCAACTAAAAAACAAACCATGTTTTCTAAGACTTAAATGTAAATATATGTCTATTTATCTGCGATAGTCCTCTCACAACCGTTAAGTAACTTGATGTCAAATATTATGATAAAACAAATGCTACGTATTAGTAATGTTAAAAGTCTTAAAACGTTTTGGAAATCTTGTATAAGTTACGTTTTTTTATTAATGCGGAAAACACGACAGCATCAGAATGAGTAAATTGGAACCTAAGTTCATAAAAGACATAACGATTATTACTCTTCTTTATTGTATGTTAAAGAAGTGATGAAAGGTCTCGTCACTACGTCAGTAGTTGTTAGTTTAAAAGTTTTTATGTATACAAAATGCTGGCTTTGCCTTTATTGCTTTAGTTATTCTGTACTGATCAAGAAACAGCCAAAAATTTGACTGTTTGTAGAAAATATTGTTAGAGTCATGATCTTCTCCCGTCCGCCGCTCATACTACGATCTTCCATTTGGCTAAGCGGGATCTATAAATACGTAGCCACGTCCGGTTAGATTCGGGAGTAAATCCGATGTCTTGTGATGAAAGAGTACCACGCACCTTGCAGGATCAGTTTAAGGAGCCTAACAATAACTATTTGATTGTTCTGAATAGGTGACCTATGGAAATGTAAAAATTTTGCCACTATTTAACATACCCAATTATTCTAGTTGCTGTTCAAATTTTCGCATTTCTTCTAGGTTGACCTACTTTGTGGAACCTTCTAATTCAAATGATTGATAAATTTGTGATTGGCCTGAATATGCAGTTTATATTTTTGAACTGTAAGTAGCATTGATTTATATACATGTAACGGGTACCAGTAGTGAAGCAGAAATTCCTGATTTTTATAATTTGAACTTATGATTTTGTTTTGCTCCCTTGGTATCTTTTCTAAGTTAACAACAGTAATAAAATCTTATTTTACCTCGGTCCTAAGGAGGGGTAAACTGCTTTTACTATGTCTGTCCGTCCGTCCGTTTGATCCTTGAAATTCCGTCACATAATTCTCAAGGACAACGAATGAGAGCTTCTTGAAATTTGTTATAAGTCTTAATGTCAGCATGCTTTACCATGTGAGGCGGTTTCAGCTTCGTCGATCATCAAATTTTTGTTAACCGATTACATATGTATTCTAACACATAATGGCCGTGTATGAATTTTTTCTCTAGCAAATTTATGGGAAACTACAAATAAGAGCTTCCTGCGATATGTTATCAAGCTTCATGTAAACATGTTTAACTGTGTTATGCGTTTTCATATTTATGGCTGATCAACTTCGTGTTAACCAAATATGTTTATATTTCTGACAAATAATGGCCATGTATACATTCGTCACTTTTTAGGAAAATACAAATAAGAGCTTCCTGAAATTTGTTGTCAGGCTTTTACAGTGTGATATGTTTTCAGATTGCTTATCAAGTTCTTTTTTACTTTACCAAATCCTCACATTGATCATTGTTAGTAAGCAGTGTCTCACAGTATTACTTGTCTAACTATTTTTGGGAGAAAACATAAATTAATAATTGCTTCAATCCATGTCTTTATTTTATATAATCCGTGTAACGGAAGCTTGTATTAAAGGAATGATTTTCAGGACCCGTGTCAATCTACGAGTGAATTCGTTAGTTTTTCCGTCAAAATTTTTTGTGAAGGTAAAAAAGCCACACTAAAGTTCAAAAAAGATAAAGAGTGCTTTGCAGTATCATACAACTTACCTCAGCTTTTGATTTTAAGTTTTGTTTTTATTTTTCAGAAGTATTTCTTGATCTTAATTTTATTTTCGGATACTTATTTCGGTTTCCTTTGACATAAGTATTATGATGCAAAGTGTGACCTAAAAGGGAATAGGCTACGTTCTGAGGGGCACGAATAAGGGACTTTTAAAGGAAAATAAAACACTAAATATACTAAAAGTAAAACTAACAAATAACTTAGATTAAGGAGTTAATATTCGGATCTCCTTGATTAGACTGCACGTGATATCTTAAATGTGGGCTAAATATTTTACTCTCTCTCTAATGAATCAAACTAGTTCTGACTGGAGGAAGTTAATGGCTCCATCGCTACATAAAGTACACAGCAAAAATGACACATAAATTGATGCTTCTGAAGGAAACACCTACAATGTTCGGGCTTAGAATACCCATACTGCCATTTAATTTCTTCTCCCCTTACAGACTTATTCCCAATTTTAGAACGCATTCTAGCCAATGGAATCTAAGCCACATCACTAAGCAACCAACTATTGGTGTTGGGTAATAATTTCCAAGATGGCGTGCACATCGACTGAAGCTAAAAGCTGTGAATCGTGATGCGAAGCTAAAAGCATCGATAGGATTTGATTAAAATTTATACAGTTGTTGTGCATGATATTATTAAAAGATCAAAATCTGAGAAATTCTTTTTGTGATCGCAAGATCTTCATCAGTATACGTAGGACTGTAACACTATTCTGTACAATGTTGTAGTTCTTTTGTATATGTGCATATGCTGTTTGTGAAAATTGGAAAAAATTGATAACTAAGTATTGAATTGTATATCCTGAATGATTTCTGATGTGAACTTCTTTTTCAACATTTGTGTTGGTCGCAAGTTTGATCAGACACGATTTTAAGATTGGTTCTTAAAAACTCAATAGAATATATGTGGTATTTCGTTATATACTAAATTTTACATTTAGATTGCAATAAGAAATCCACATCATTTTTTTTTTCGCTGTACCTCTAACAAAATTGTGCAAGCGGATGCCTCGATTGCTAACAGACAAGTATCCATTAAATAAGCATTAGTTTCAAATATACTGTGTTTTTAATATATAACTAATAATAATTATTATATTTTTTTATTTATGATTTATCAAGAAACATGCATTACACTTTTATTTATTAACAAAATTATGCTACTAAAAGTATTTCGTACCTGTAAACTAAACATATATGATTGAAAGTTTAGTTTATGCTATCATGTCCATGTAAACTAAATATATATATTTTTTCATGAAAAATAATCAACACATTGGGCAGCTACAGATGCGTTTAAAAAAGAAAACAAACAATATCATTTCCACCTTGGTTTCAAGGAAAAGGATAGTGATAGATCGTAGTTCATCAGATCGACCACTATGATCTGAATAAAAATATTTGTCCAACTGTCACAAACCGCTGCAGCTGTCATACACTACGTATTGTCAATTTCGTCACAATTTCATTGTTGGATAATTAAATATGTTCTTGGTTTAATGCGTAAGTCATAGTTCATTTTTTTCCAGAATTGAAGCATAGGGCGTGGCGAGATCATTTCGGAACGTTTCGGTTTTTTCAATGGTTTACTCCGCAGGGAGGTAAGTTCATTTAAGTTCCATGTAAATTATATCATTATTTACTTCAAATGAAATAACAGATCTGAATATTAATTTCTTTTCACTTACTGATTTGTAAATTATATATATAACGTTTAAATATGAATATATACAGTAGGCCACCGTTTATGTCACATAAAGTGGGTGTAAAATGAAGTACTGTTAATCTGTTGCCTACAAAAAAATATTGAATTAATTTTCATTTTGAAGTAGACATAGAAACATGTTATACATTCGTTTTGTAATTGGTCCACATATCTTTAAAGAAGTAACAGTCTTGTTCAAATCGAAGCAGTACCAGACAATTTTGGAGCAAGACATCGCACATATTTAAAATATATTTCTAGGAAGTAACAATTTAATTTTAAAAGTTATTGGGTGAATACTATGTATTTGAGAAAGAATCTGTTGTCTGAAAAATATTAAAATTGTTATAGAATAAAATTATTTGGCAAATAATTATTGGATGTTATCAATTTCTAAGTTAATTTTTGCAATCAATTTTTTTTAATTGTCTAGTCAAAATTACACAATCATCCTCACAGTCAGTTCATTAGCTGCTTAGTTATTGACGGATAAATTGTACATATTATAACTCGACAGTCAACAAACAGACACTCGGCCATTACTAGTTGTTGTAAACTTGACTGGTTGTAGAAATACTTTCTGCTTTTCAGTTATTTAGATTTTAGGGAGACTAAATTTTTTTAAACGCATCGGAAATGGTATTATAGGAAGTACTGGCAAATACGATACGAAATAAATATTTTTACGTAAAAAACAATTGCTATCAAGAAATTAAATAATTTCGATTTAAAATTGATATTTTACTTGGTTGTTTAAATTATTTTCAAATCTAAAACATCAGTTAGAATCAAAATATTTCCTGCGGATTGCTATAAAATTATATTTTATAAAATACTTTATTCTAAGTAAATCTATGTAAGCGATTACAAAAGGTCATGGACAATTTGATGTAAACAAAAGTGCTGAAGAGTTTGTCAAATGAACGCACAAGCATTTCGCAAAAAAAAGTTTCCCCCATGTTCCCATGAAGATGAAATACTGACTAAAACTCAAAGGACACAGAGACTAAATTTTACTTTGATTAACAAGGCCTCAATGTGCAAAATTTACTGAAACAATCCCATGATGGCTTTTAGTCTGTATTTTATCTGTATGATCATCAACAACAACTGACAGATACACGTTCATGCATCTTTATCTATATATGAACGTGTATCAATTTATTAAAGGCTTTTACCAACAACAAAAAACAACGAGTTTTGCTGAATATTTCTGGTTTTATAGATATTAATTTTTAGTCATACAAGACCTTACATCAACTGTCAAGATGAAGAACAGGAATAAAAGCCCTGTTCATTGATAATTTTCTATGTTTTCTATGTATTGTGTGCGATTTTGTCCCATGTACATTTACTCCATATCCTTTCATTTTCTATTGTAAAAATAATGACGCAAAACTAAGAAAATATATAATGTAATATAAATAAAGCGGGATGAAAGAGCGCATTCGATCGGAAATAAATTTCCGAAATATAGAACATTTTTTGGAGAAGAAAATGAAATGGCATTCTTTACCATCTATCAACAATTTTAAACGAATCACAGAAGCAAATCATTTACAAAGGTGTATTTTTTACGTATAGGATAAAGGCTAAATGCAATTTGATGGAATAATGTTGCAGTTACTAGATTATAAAAAGTGCATTCTTAGACAGCTGTCGACAAGAAGAAAATCGAATTTTAATTTCACAACTTTTTATTTATCTTCAAAAATGAAAATTTGATAGAAAGGTTAAGCTTTCTTCAAAGAAATAGCACGGATAAAATTAACCATGAACTGATAGAAGTATAACTTCAGTCAGAATATATATAGCTTTAAAACTTCTTACAAGAGGGCTAAATCAGGATAAACTATTTATATATGTAAATTGAGATAAAAATATGTTTTGTTCGAATGTTTTCACGGATTTTGATCAAATTTTGTTACAAATAAAATTGGAATATTTCTATTATTGTTTGGTAAAATTAAAGATACAATCATATTTATAATTTATCATAGTATGGATACCATGCCCGAATACAAACTTATGAAATATAACTACATTTATATACAACTGTATGTAGTCTACATTTATGTGTTCAGTTGAAGTCACTCCTACACAAATTATAGTGTATATAAACCTTATTTACACACCTATTTCATATTCAATGATATTGCAATGGCTTTTTTCATGACTTTTTAATTTTCCCATTTACAAGTAATGATTTCATGAAAAGTGCCTTAAAGAGACAGAGAACAGAGAAACATATAAACTAACTTAATAATTGGCTGTTTTTACCTACATACTATTTCGAAGAAAATTATACAAACTTTTGAACTATTTCAAAACTATAAATGAAAATAGATACATCATTTACACCATATACAATACAGAAATACATGGTAACTATGAGTTAGTATGTACAAATAAATATAATATATTTTAATTTAATTTTCAGATACTCAATAAGTTTTACCATCAGTATGAGGTGATAGATAACAGACATACTTATACCAAAATGTGAGAAAATATTGGACAAAAATTGATCTTGGCTAGTTACCTGAAATGATCTAAACTTTAAAAGTCCGAGAAGTCGGAAACAATAAACAAGATGGACGACGTCAAATCGTTATACTTCCTCCGCCAAATGTTTTGCAAATAATGTTTTTTTTACGCCACAATTTTATTTTGACCGTCAGCGGAAACCATGGTCTAAAGGAAAAGTTTAGTTACCATGGTTAAGTACCAAAATCTTTTAGAATAATTTTAATCAATGTATTTAATTTTAAACACACAAAATGTTTGGCGCTATCTAAAACAGGTTCCTTTGCTTTAAATATTATGATATGCACGAAATTTCAAAAATATGTTATAGTTTTAAAATTTTAAGTAATTTTTCTTTAAACAGATTCCTTTTTTAATAACCCCAAATACCCTAAAAATTGAATATAAAAATCTGTGAAATTACCGTTTTATAACATAAATACTTAATTTAATGTTAATGTTGTTGATGACGGATTTCATTTTCTGTTTCGTTGGTAGGTTTCTGTTATAAGGGATGGTTATTGCTGTGTTCCTGGGTGGACGAGTTGGTATGAGTTTACATTATCACTTAGTCTATCCAGCATTCTTTTTTGTCTGTTAAGGGTTCGCTCAGTATTTGGAAACTGACCTCTTAGAAAGGATATGTCCGAAGACAGTGAAATTACTTAGTTATTTAAGTGACTTAATTCTTGCAGAATTATACTTGCTGAGTTTTGGTAAAATAGTTCAATGCCTGATGAACTTGCCTATTCATTGCAGTGTCCTGTTCATGGTTAGCATTTGTTGGTAATGCAGGATTGTTGGTCGTACCCATGTTCTTTAAAGATTATTTCTGCCCAAATACTTGAGTCAAAATGAACTCTTTCTGCTCATCATCAAGAGATGCAACATCCTCCCGCTCAAGAACATTCCTTGTAGGGGAGTCGATCCCTGGAAAATAAATACTTCAAAATCAGCTGGTGTTGTTAAAGTTAACGGTTGATCGTCGCTCATCTATGTTGGTTAGTATGAGCCTAACTCAATTGTAGTTGGCGTTGATGTTAGTATGGTTGGCAGATGGTGGAAGACAGGAAGGAGTAAAGGCATACAGCAATGATGACATGGTTGACAGGTGATTGGTAGGTAAAGCAGTTGAAGTAGACGGCATGGTTGAAAGGTAGTAATTAGATTCAGCAGCGGAGGTAGATGGCATCGTTGGGTGGCTGGTGGAAGCAAGGTGCACCATGAAGAAGGCAGCCAGGAGTAGAGGCATACAGCAAGGATGACATGGTTGGCAGGTGATTGGTAGGTACAGCAGTTGAGGTAGATGTCATGGTTGGAAGGTAGTAATTAGGTACTCCAATGGAAGTAGATGACAAGCAAACAAGATATGAGGCAGAGATCATGGGTGGTATGTGTGGTGTGGTCTCTTTCCCAAGACTGTGGCCCAAAATTTGACACACGCAGTATGTTCTAGTGGCTCATAGTCCATTGTGATAGTTTTAAATTTGCGAGGAGCTATGCTATCTTTCATATATGCTTTATCGCCCAAATACCTGTTATTTCTCATCAGAGTCTCCTTCTGTCGTAAGTGTGGTACAAAAGTCCAAAAGTTTCTATCCAGGTTTTTACGGTCATCTACACATACACAGGGTCCAATAAAATCGTATGATGTGGGCCTCTACCCTGTTTTTCTCAGCCATGTAGCTTTCTGGTTGTTGACATAGTTAGCACCTATATGCCAAACCTCTTTTACATTTAAGTTGGTAAGACATCTTTAAAATACAATTGGAGGCAGATGATGAGTCTATGATGAGTTTATATACAAATGGAGGCAGCTTTTGAAAGACTTACACTTTGACAAGGACTCGCATAAGATGCCTTTCTGTACATACCAACATAATACTATCTTATTTTCTTAATTTTAATTTCAATTTATTTGCATATATATACATGCATATATAATACATTTATGTACATAAATATTTTCCTGACAGATTATTGACTACTTATATATTGCATTTATTATTAACTCAATAATAGGAGATTTCACACTGAACTTCTCCTTTAAAGTACAAATAATCCTTGGTTTTCCATTCGTGTTACTTGATTCTATAACTTAACAGAGAGGGTTTGGTCTCCGGAGTAAGACCAATATTATATATTCTTTAATATTATTATTATTCATTGTCAAACTAAGTGACAAGGTTCATTTTATTCAACAAATATTTATATCGAACTTTTGTCCTAAAATATTTTTCAGATTAAGTATATAAATTTTTATATATTGGTCTCTGTTTACAAATAAACTCATTTACCTGTGTTTAAAGTTATTGCAAATGGCTGATATTTTGTTCGAGCATATTGTTTTTCTTAAAACCCCAAATACCCTAAAATTGAATATAAAAATCTGTGAAATTACCGTTTTATAACATAAATACTTAATTTAATGTTAATGTTGTTGATGACGGATTTCATTTTCTGTTTCGTTGGTAGGTTTCTGTTATAAGGGATGGTTATTGCTGTGTTCCTGGGTGGACGAGTTGGTATGAGTTTACATTATCACTTAGTCTATCCAGCATTCTTTTGTCTGTTAAAGGTTCGCTCAGTATTTGGAAACTGACCTCTTAGAAAGGATATGTCCGAAGACAGTGAAATTACTTAGTTATTTAAGTGACTTAATTCTTGCAGAATTATACTTGCTGAGTTTTGGTAAAATAGTTCAATGCCTGATGAACTTGCCTATTCATTGCAGTGTCCTGTTCATGGTTAGCATTTGTTGGTAATGCAGGATTGTTGGTCGTACCCATGTTCTTTAAAGATTATTTCTGCCCAAATACTTGAGTCAAAATGAACTCTTTCTGCTCATCATCAAGAGATGCAACATCCTCCCGCTCAAGAACATTCCTTGTAGGGGAGTCGATCTCTGGAAAATAAATACTTCAAAATCAGCTGGTGTTGTTAAAGTTAACGGTTTATCGTCGCTCATCTATGTTGGTTAGTATGAGCCTAACTCAATTGTAGTTGGCGTTGATGTTAGTATGGTTGGCAGATGGTGGAAGACAGGAAGGAGTAAAGGCATACAGCAATGATGACATGGTTGACAGGTGATTGGTAGGTAAAGCAGTTGAAGTAGACGGCATGGTTGAAAGGTAGTAATTAGATTCAGCAGCGGAGGTAGATGGCATCGTTGGGTGGCTGGTGGAAGCAAGGTGCACCATGAAGAAGGCAGCCAGGAGTAGAGGCATACAGCAAGGATGACATGGTTGGCAGGTGATTGGTAGGTACAGCAGTTGAGGTAGATGTCATGGTTGGAAGGTAGTAATTAGGTGCTCCAATGGAAGTAGATGACAAGCAAACAAGATATGAGGCAGAGATCATGGGTGGTATGTGTGGTGTGGTCTCTTTCCCCAAGACTGTGGCCCAAAATTTGACACACGCAGTATGTTCTAGTGGCTCATAGTCCATTGTGATAGTTTTAAATTTGCGAGGAGCTATGCTATCTTTCATATATGCTTTATCGCCCAAATACCTGTTATTTCTCATCAGAGTCTCCTTCTGTCGTAAGTGTGGTACAAAAGTCCAAAAGTTCCTATCCAGGTTTTTACGGTCATCTACACATACACAGGGTCCAATAAAATCGTATGATGTGGGCCTCTACCCTGTTTTTCTCAGCCATGTAGCTTTCTGGTTGTTGACATAGTTAGCACCTATATGCCAAACCTCTTTTACATTTAAGTTGGTAAGACATCTTTAAAATACAAATGGAGGCAGATGATGAGTCTATGATGAGTTTATATACAAATGGAGGCAGCTTTTGAAAGACTTACACTTTGACAAGGACTCGCATAAGATGCCTTTCTGTACATACCAACATAATACTATCTTATTTTCTTAATTTTTAATTTCAATTTATTTGCATATATATACATGCATATATAATACATTTATGTACATAAATATTTTCCTGACAGATTATTGACTACTTATATATTGCATTTATTATTAACTCAATAATAGGAGATTTCACACTGAACTTTTCCTTTAAAGTACAAATAATCCTTGGTTTTCCATTCGTGTTACTTGATTCTATAACTTAACAGAGAGGGGTTTGGTCTCCGGAGTAAGACCAATATTATATATTCTTTAATATTATTATTATTCATTGTCAAACTAAGTGACAAGGTTCATTTTATTCAACAAATATTTATATCGAACTTTTGTCCTAAAATATTTTTCAGATTAAGTATATAAATTTTTATATATTGGTCTCTGTTTGCAAATAAACTCATTTACCTGTGTTTAAAGTTATTGCAAATGGCTGATATTTTTGTTCGAGCATATTGTTTTTCTTAAATTGTTTAACATTTCATACCGATATAACATGTTACTTTTATTATTCTTCCCTTAGTTTATTTATTTTGTATTTACACTGTATCATAGGTCAAATTTATTTGTTCAGTGTATGTTCAATGGTGTTAATATGTCCTTTGATTGAGTTAAGCTATTTCAGTTGATATTTTATAGTGTGTCTTTCTATGTTGTGATGTTACACTATTGTTTCAGAAAAAGGGTGAAGGTTTGGTACCGTTAAAACGTTTAAACCCGCTGCATTTGTTTGCACCTGTCCTAAGTCAGGAATCTGATGTTCAGTAGTTGTCGTTTGTTGATGTGGTTCGTAAGTGTTTCTCGTTTCTCGTTTTTTATATAGATTAGACCGTTGGTTTTCCCGTTTGAATGGATTTACACTAGTAATTTTTGGGGCCCTTTATAGCTTACTGTTCGGTGTGAGCCAAGGCTCCGT
The DNA here is from genome assembly GCA_017311375.1 of Mytilus coruscus. Taxonomy (NCBI): domain Eukaryota; kingdom Metazoa; phylum Mollusca; class Bivalvia; order Mytilida; family Mytilidae; genus Mytilus; species Mytilus coruscus. The sequence goes on from CM029607.1 coordinate 69,047,872, forward strand.
GTTGAAGACCGTACTTTGACCTATAATGGTTTACTTTTATAAATTTTGACTTGGATGGAGAGTTGTCTCGTTGGCACTCATACCACATCTTCTTATATCTAATCATCATACATAGTGTGCAACTTTAAGCGTTCCTGATGAAGGTAAATCCAGAAATGCGCTTCGAACGCATGAAATTATATACTGACGTGTTGTTTTCATTTCTTTTGCAAACATTTGATATTTCATTTTCAACTAAAGAATACTATTTGTATGATTTATAAAGCAATGGACTAATTGAATATTTAGTCTTAATCCCCAGTAAAAAAAGAATTAACAAAAATACCGAACTCCAAGCTAAATTAAAAAATGGGGAAGTCCATAAAATCTGACAAAATCAAATCCTCGACTTTATTATCCAACGAAACGGATGTTAGACATCTATCAACAAGTAAGGACATAGTAATGTACTACAAGAAATCATTTTTCTTTAAAGTTTTAATCCACGTTGAAATATTTTCTCCGTTAGATTGTTTGAACTTGTTGTGATTAACGACTTTTCGGAGACCACTTTCGTCTACTTGAATTTCATACTTTATAAATAGTTTATATCATTGAATTTTTTGGTTATCAGACATCAGAAATTGACCTGTGTAAACTGGACTTTGTACTCATTCCCTTTTTGTTTCCTAACATGCACCATACTTTATCATGTACTTCAAAAATTGTCAAGTTTGTTTTTTTTGTCATAATACTCTATTCTTCTTTTTGCATTTACTTGAATATGGTCTCTAGCAATTTTGTGTGCTTTTTGATGATTTTTCTGAGATTTTGTACATATTCTCCATATAGTTGGTAGAATATTTTGTATAAAGTGTTAGTGGAAGATCCCCTGTTAATATCTCATGTGATAATTTTATCACTCGTCCCAAGAGCATAAAGTTATGGGTTAATGTAGTGGGTTCATTGGGTGTGGCTATGTATGCCAAACAACCCAAATGTTGGCCTAATTTGGTTGGTTCTCCGTTTATATATGACTTAATCATTCCTAGTACAGTACGATTAGATCTTTCACATTGCCAACTTTCCTTTGGTTTTCTATGGCTAGTTTTTTTTTGAGTTGAACATTGTAAATGCTGTCCAGTATTATTTTGTTTTTCAAATTTTCTAAATAGGAGGCCGTCTTGAACTACAAGACTGTCCCGTAGGGATACTATTGTCTAGTAGCTGGACTGTATATCAATGTCACATGGCGTTGTACCAGAAATTTTTCATCTTTATTTTGAAGTTCTTTTAGTTTGTAATAGGTGTGATCATGTTCCGAACTGTAAATTCATTTTCCTGTTCAGTTTGATTTCTAGTTTTCATTGCATTTAAGGCAGTTTTGGTATTTGTTTCTTGATTATTACTTTCCATGTGATTGTCTGAAAAGGATAATTACCAGGTATTAAATAAAATGTGCTCTCTTTTATTGTATTTTGCTAGGCCCATGCACCTTTAAAATATTCCATGTTATTCAAAGCACACTCATAGTCTTCTCAACATAAAATCACCATTGCTATGTTTTTGATCTGGTCTGTATAGTTAAAGTAAAATTTGAGAGAGTTTCGATTCATCTACAATCTATACGACCTGTTGTTTCTTTCAGACTGAAAAGCTATATGAGCGCTTGCTGGTCTGTACGCATTGTAAATGTTCTCCCAACAAATTATTGCTTGAATACTCTACGAAATACCTTACTGCTTACAACTCTTTGTCAGTTATCCAGTAATTTCTTTCTGCTTTTTCAAAGTTCAGCTGCCGTAACTTTGAGATCACCATTATGAGCTCTGTTGTAAAACAGCGCCAGTAGCGTCATCACTGCCGTACGTGTCGAGTACAATTCACCTGGTATGTATTAACCTTGATTACAGTTTTCAGACCATACACATTTTGAAGACTTTTTGTTTAACTCTTTCAATTGATTAACTAAATCAGAAAAAAAATATCTGATAAACCGTCTATAATAAGTCATAAGGTAGTATATGTCTAACGCCTTTTACTGTTTTGGAAAATATTTTTGTAATATCATCAGGGATGGGATGTATACCCTTCTCAGAACCTAAATTTTGTAATATCATCAGGGATGGGATGTATACCCTTCTCAGAACCTACATTTTGTAATATCATCAGGGATGGGATGTATACATGTACCCTTCTCAGAACCTACATGGCCAAAACATGTAACCTCAGTTTGGAAAATATTACATTTTTCAGGTTTTAATTTTAAACCAGCATCCTGCAGTCTTTTAAACGACGGTATCTAGACTTTCTTAATGTTGGGGCGCAATACATTGTAGTGAAACATTTACTCTTACAGGGACATGGCATTTTAGCACAACCATTATAGTCCATTTTAGCGCCCGATTAATCCGTTTATAAGTATCTTCAGTAGCACATTTTAGCGTCCGATTAATCCGTTTATAAATATCTTCAGTAGCACATTTAAGCGCCCGATTAATCCATTTACAAGTATCTTCAGTAGCACATTTTAGCGCCCGATTAATCCGTTTATAAGTATCTTCAGTAGCACATTTTAGCGCCCGATTAATTCGTTTATAAGTATCTTCAGTAGTCCATTTTAGCGTCGGATTAATCCGTTTACAAGTATCTTCAGTAGCCCATTTTAGCGCCCGATTAATCTGTTTACAAGTATCTTCAGTAGCCCATTTTAGCGAAAACTTACCTGATTGAATAATACCAGAGACATATAAAACCTTATTGTTTTCTGTTTGATATTAAATTAATAAATAAGATCCTTTTCGTTAGATCTGGTGAGCAATTTATTTGGCAATCACCAATGGCAGTCAGCAGGGTTTAAGAACATCAGTTGTTCGACCTGTTAATCAAATGCGTTTTGTTAAAATAGACTTTTCACTTTTTTGGTCTTTTGAAATTGTTATTTGTGCTGTATTTAGACCCCTCTACCAAGAAATTTGTTTTACATGCACACGTATAAAAATTGCGGTTTTTATCCAACGCAATCATAGGTTTGAACGTTGTTTTCAATTTAGACTTTTAAAACCTTATATATATATAACTGTGGACTAGAATGACTGTTCATAGGCAGAAAACCAACCACGAAGATTTAACAACCATCCGGGCTAACGACCATTTCCATCGTTGTTCTAATGGACGATTTAAAATATTCACAATCGTCAAAATAATTTTCACCGGAAGAAGAAAGTAGAATTATTTATAAATATTCTCAACCCCGGATTAAATGATAAATGATATTTTAATTTCTACTTGAATAACATTTTAAAGATATTACTCAAATTTCTCGTCCTGAATATGCATGAAATATTTGCCACTGGAAGTTAAGCAACCAACAATCAATCAATCAAATTTCAAAATGATATTAGTAGTCTTCCTTGTAATTGTTAACGTCATACTATGAATTGTTAACGTCATACTATAATTGTTAACGTCATACTATGAATTGTTTTATGACACTTATGTATACAAGTCACATTACCTGAAGATCTGTGAAAGCAGGGAAAGCGCTAGTAAATGGGATAAATTGAAACCGTTATTATCTTTTATTAATTGTCTTATATTTATATCAATCAATAGAATCAATCAGCAAATTTAATATGTACCGGATGGTCTAGAATAGACGATACTGCGCAGAAAAGGGAAAAAATTTATAAAAGTCTAAAGATTTGCAGAACGGTATTAATGTAAGATGGTAATATACGAAGATGATGTTATAAAATCGTATTGACAAATATTTCGGCTTAACAAATAGCCTTCGTCAGTGTCAATAATTTTTACAATACTAATTGTTTGTATAAAATAGCTCAGTAATACAGGTAAGTTTTGGTCTATTGATTTAATCCCAAATCTTGAAACTCATCAAATAAAACAAAACACAATACTCTATAAACGTGCCTGCTTGTATATACATCCGAAATTGTAAAAGTGCAGTAGTATGTATGACTATATTCAAAATAAGAGAAGAGTCCCTCTATTAAACTGCTAATATTTCTTATTGATGCCGTTTGAATGAAGTACATTCAGTTTCTTTATCCAAAAGCTTTCACGAACTTGTCGCTGGGCATCACTCCAGTGAATGTTCTGTTCAATCACTAGGATTTTCATGCGGTTAAAGTCATCAAGTTTGTGACCTGACTGTCTGAAATGCTGACTAACTGGGAGGAGTGGCTTCTTAGAGATATCACTTCTATGGCCATTGAGGCGTTTGTAAAAAGGCTGTTTTGACTCACCAACATATTGGAGGCCACAAACCGAACATTCTAGAATGTAAATAACATTCATACTTTTGCAAGTCACATTGCAAAATATCCTATAATTTTCGGTTGCCTTACTGTGAAAAGTTGATGAGTGATGCATCTGTAGGCAGGCTTTGCAGCGTTTTTCATCACACGAACGATATTCTCCAGAAATACTTCTCGGATCAAACACTTCAACCCGTAGCAGCAGGTTCCGCAGACTATTGGATTGCATAAAAGCTATCATGGGGGTTGGGGGCTCGAAAAAAATCTTTGATAGTTTTGAATTCTTTTCAACTGTTTGCCAATGCTTAAGAATGACACCGAAGCTGTTTTTTTTTTTAGAGATGGGTGGTAAGTAAGAACACATGGAGTCCTTTTATTTTTATTTTTATCTTTGTATTCTAGCAGTTTGCTTCTTGAGATATTTTCCGCTTTCTGAAAACCTGTTTCAAAAGTCTTGTGTTTATAGCCCATTCTCTTCGAGCCTGTTTCGAGTTGACTCAGTCGTTTTTTAGTAGTTTCTGTGTTGGAACATATTCGATTGACTCTTGAGTGCCTGACTGTACGGGATGCTCTTAGTACAGTGCGCAAGATGGCATGTTTTTGCTCAGAGGTATTGGTGAATATCAGTGGGCTTAGAATTTAGGTCTGTGGATATCATGCCATCTGTTAGGGAGCTGGAAGTATCGAGGAAGGTGATTTTGGATTAAGATCTGTCATGAGTAAATTTGATACTTTGATGTTTGTTGTTAGCATGGGTGATGAATGTTTCTGAATCCTCATCTCTTTTATTCCATTTCATATCCACATCATCTTTATTCCATTTCATATCCACATCTAAACCAGGAAAGCGGTTTTTCAATCGAGGATTCGCGGAGTTGTTTTTCTAATTTGTCCATAAATATATTAGCATATGATGGGGACATTTTGGTACCCATAGCAGTTCCATTAACTTGTAGGTAATGATCTCAAAAAGGTAAAGTTATTGTTCTTCAGTACCAGCGTGAGCATTTTGACCAGGCATTCAGTAGGTGGAGATTTTACTGGTCAGGATTCTCAAATCTTTACATGCAACAATGCCATCTGCATGTGGAATACTCGTGTAGAGGAGGTGACATCCATAGAGACAAGTGTGGTGTCGGCAGGAAGAGGATTTAAGGCCTGCATTTTTCGGTTGTGTCTTTGATGTGAGATGGTAAGTCTTCAACATTTTGACGAAGATGAAAATCAACGAATTCCGAAATTTTTTCAGGCGGATCACCGTTCGCTGAAACGATTTACAGTTTTTCAGTGCAGCTCGTTCTTCAGGGGTGAGGTTGTCGTAAGATGTTTTGTTTTCTCTGGAAGATGGCTACATCGATGACAAAACTTTTCAGACCATACACATTTTGAAGACTTTTTGTTTAACTCTTTCAATTGATTAACTAAATCAGAAAAAAAATATCTGATAAACCGTCTATAATAAGTCATAAGGTAGTATATGTCTAACGCCTTTTACTGTTTTGGAAAATATTTTTGTAATATCATCAGGGATGGGATGTATACCCTTCTCAGAACCTAAATTTTGTAGTATCATCAGGGATGGGATGTATACCCTTCTCAGAACCTACATTTTGTAATATCATCAGGGATGGGATGTATACCCTTCTCAGAACCTACATGGCCAAAACATGTAACCTCAGTTTGGAAAATATTACATTTTTCAGGTTTTAATTTTAAACCAGCATCCTGCAGTCTTTTAAACGACGGTATCTAGACTTTCTTAATGTTGGGGCGCAATACATTGTAGTGAAACATTTACTCTTACAGGGACATGACATTTTAGCACAAACATTATAGTCCATTTTAGCGCCCGATCAATCCGTTTATAAGTATCTTCAGTAGCACATTTAAGCGCCCGATTAATCCATTTATAAGTATCTTCAGTAGCACATTTAAGCGCCCGATTAATCCATTTACAAGTATCTTCAGTAGCACATTTTAGCGCCCGATTAATCCGTTTATAAGTATCTTCAGTAGCACATTTTAGCGCCCGATTAATCCGTTTATAAGTATCTTCAGTAGTCCATTTTAGCGTCGGATTAATCCGTTTACAAGTATCTTCAGTAGCCCATTTTAGCGCCCGATTAATCTGTTTACAAGTATCTTCAGTAGCCCATTTTAGCGAAAACTTACCTGATTGAATAATACCAGAGACATATAAAACCTTATTGTTTTCTGTTTGATATTAAATTAATAAATAAGATCCATTTCGTTAGATCTGGTGAGCAATTTATTTGGCAATCGCCAATGGCAGTCAGCAGGGTTTAAGAACATCAGTTGTTCGACCTGTTAATCAAATGCGTTTTGTTAAAATAGACTTTTTCACTTTTTTTGGTCTTTTGGAAATTGTTATTTGTGCTGTATTTAGACCCCTCTACCAAGAAATTTGTTTTACATGCACACGTATAAAAATTGCGGTTTTTATCCAACGCAATCATAGGTTTGAACGTTGTTTTCAATTTAGACTTTTAAAACCTTATATATATATAACTGTGGACTAGAATGACTGTTCATAGGCAGAAAACCAACCACGAAGATTTAACAACCATCCGGGCTAACGACCATTTCCATCGTTGTTCTAATGGACGATTTAAAATATTCACAATCGTCAAAATAATTTTCACCGGAAGAAGAAAGTAGAATTATTTATAAACATTCTCAACCCCGGATTAAATGATAAATGATATTTTAATTTCTACTTGAATAACATTTTAAAGATATTACTCAAATTTCTCGTCCTGAATATGCATGAAATATTTGCCACTGGACGTTAAGCAACCAACAATCAATCAATCAAATTTCAAAATGATATTAGTAGTCTTCCTTGTAATTGTTAACGTCATACTATGAATTGTTAACGTCATACTATAATTGTTAACGTCATACTATAATTGTTAACGTCATACTATGAATTGTTTTATGACACTTATGTATACAAGTCACATTACCTGAAGATCTGTGAAAGCAGGGAAAGCGCTAGTAAATGGGATAAATTGAAACCGTTATTATCTTTTATTAATTGTCTTATATTTATATCAATCAATAGAATCAATCAGCAAATTTAATATGTACCGGATGGTCTAGAATAGACGATACTGCGCAGACAAGGGAAAAAATTTATAAAAGTCTAAAGATTTGCGGAACGGTATTAATGTAAGATGGTAATATACGAAGATGATGTTATAAAATCGTATTGACAAATATTTCGGCTTAACAAATAGCCTTCGTCAGTGTCAATAATTTTTACAATACTAATAGCTCAGTAATACAGGTAAGTTTTGGTCTATTGATTTAATCCCAAATCTTGAAACTCATCAAATAAAACAAAACACAATACTCTATAAACGTGCATGCGTGTATATACATCCGAAATTGTAAAAGTGCAGTAGTATGTATGACTATATTCAAAATAAGAGAAGAGTCCCTCTATTAAACTGCTAATATTTCTTATTGATGCCGTTTGAATGAAGTACATTCAGTTTCTTTATCCAAAAGCTTTCACGAACTTGTCGCTGGGCATCACTCCAGTGAATGTTCTGTTCAATCACTAGGATTTTCATGCGGTTAAAGTCATCAAGTTTGTGACCTGACTGTCTGAAATGCTGACTAACTGGGAGGAGTGGCTTCTTAGAGATATCACTTCTATGGCCATTGAGGCGTTTGTAAAAAGGCTGTTTTGACTCACCAACATATTGGAGGCCACAAACCGAACATTCTAGAATGTAAATAACATTCATACTTTTGCAAGTCACATTGCAAAATATCCTATAATTTTCGGTTGCCTTACTGTGAAAAGTTGATGAGTGATGCATCTGTAGGCAGGCTTTGCAGCGTTTTTCATCACACGAACGATATTCTCCAGAAATACTTCTCGGATCAAACACTTCAACCCGTAGCAGCAGGTTCCGCAGACTATTGGGTTGCATAAAAGCTATCATGGGGGTTGGGGGCTCGAAAAAAATCTTTGATAGTTTTGAATTCTTTTCAACTGTTTGCCAATGCTTACGAATGACACCGAAGCTGTTTTTTTTTTAGAGATGGGTGGTAAGTAAGAACACATGGAGTCCTTTTATTTTTATTTTTATCTTTGTATTCTAGCAGTTTGCTTCTTGAGATATTTTACGTTTTCTGAAAACCTGTTTCAAAAGTCTTGTGTTTATAGCCCATTCTCTTCGAGCCTGTTTCGAGTTGACTCAGTCGTTTTTTAGTAGTTTCTGTGTTGGAACATATTCGATTGACTCTTGAGTGCCTGACTGTACGGGATGCTCTTAGTACAGTGCGCAAGATGGCATGTTTTTGCTCAGAGGTATTGGTGAATATCAGTGGGCTTAGAATTTAGGTCTGTGGATATCATGCCATCTGTTAGGGAGCTGGAAGTATCGAGGAAGGTGATTTTGGATTAAGATCTGTCATGAGTAAATTTGATACTTTGATGTTTGTTGTTAGCATGGGTGATGAATGTTTCTGAATCCTCATCTCTTTTATTCCATTTCATATCCACATCATCTTTATTCCATTTCATATCCACATCTAAACCAGGAAAGCGGTTTTTCAATCGAGGATTCGCGGAGTTGTTTTTCTAATTTGTCCATAAATATATTAGCATATGATGGGGACATTTTGGTACCCATAGCAGTTCCATTAACTTGTAGGTAATGATCTCAAAAAGGTAAAGTTATTGTTCTTCAGTACCAGCGTGAGCATTTTGACCAGGCATTCAGTAGGTGGAGATTTTACTGGTCAGGATTCCCAAACTTCTTTACATGCAACAATGCCATCTGCATGTGGAATACTCGTGTAGAGGAGGTGACATCCATAGAGACAAGTGTGGTGTCGGCAGGAAGAGGATTTAAGGCCTGCATTTTTCGGTTGTGTCTTTGATGTGAGATGGTAAGTCTTCAACATTTTGACGAAGATGAAAATCAACGAATTCCGAAATTTTTTCAGGCGGATCACCGTTCGCTGAAACGATTTACAGTTTTTCAGTGCAGCTCGTTCTTCAGGGGTGAGGTTGTCGTAAGATGTTTTGTTTTCTCTGGAAGATGGCTACATCGATGACAAAACTCTTGAATATTTGGAACCAGAAAATCCTAAGCCGGGCAGATTTTATCTTTTACCAAAAATTCATAAGGCCAATAACCCAGGAAGACCCATCGTTTCAGCGAACGGTCATCCGACTGAAAATTTCGGAATTCATGGACTTTCATCTTCGTCAACATGTACCAAAACTTGCCTGTATTACTGAGCTATTTTACACAAACAATTAGTATTGTAAAAATTATTGACACTGAGACGGCTATTTGTTAAGCCGAAATATTTGTCAACACGATTTTATAACATCATCTTCGTATATTACCATCTTATATTAGTACCGTTGTGCAAATCTTTAGACTTTTATATATATATATATATAACGTCTAGATATATACGCCTAAAAGTGCACCAATCAACACCAATATTAAAAAAGGAAACATTAAATATAAGTATCTATAAATATTTCGGATAACAGATATCCTTCACGAACATTTTTCCTTTCTTTATTAAATGTTGGACCAGGTATTCTTTTGCACACTTTTCAAGCGTATATATATAATTTATTTATTGTGTACAAGTATCGTTACTCGTAACGATCCAGTACCCCCGTAAGAAAGATCGTTGACTTATATCTAGACGTTTTATATATCCCCGGCCAGGGAAGAACAAAAAATTTGCTTCCGCAAATTTACAGATCTAACATTGTTGGGCTGTTGTTTAGACGAATTTTATATACAGAATGTATTTTCAGCCTTGGATCACCATCACTGCTGGTAATCCGATGGATAAAATCTGTTCAGACGTACTTATAATATAATTATTTATGTGACTGCATCTTACATTATTTGTAGGATCCTTTACAATAGATAATTCAGCTGATCTGTAACAAATCCATCTTCATGCCTTATATATCATGTACTGTGTTACGACGCTAGATAAAAACTGACGAGGAAAGGTAACACCCGGCCACCGAAAGCTTTATTATTATAGAGCCTAAGTGGTCGAGTGGTCTAGCACGTCGGGCATAGTGCAAGGCGATTTGGTGCCACGATATCTCAGTAGCATGAGTTTTATCCATCATATACATGTCTCTGATATTAATTTGGACAATCATGGAAATAAATGTTGAAACAAACAGAGGAAATAAAAGTGCAATATATGATGGCCGCCGTCACCCAGCAATTTGTGTTTTTCTAGATCTATCATCAAATTACAAACAACAACATATACTTTATTAGAATAAGAAGTATCGATGAATCATAACCTCAATCTATACAAGATAAAAAGAAGGAACAGTTCTTATCACACTTTTATGAACAGACAGTACTGTAAATTCGGAACTTATTGCGAGGTTTTTTTTATTACTGCGAATAATGCGACTCGGTGAGTATTGCAATAATAAGAACGCGCATTCTGATATACGATATCCTCAAATCGTGATAATCCTTTTCCTGAAATCGTGATAATCAAACTCGCATTTTTTTTTCATTCTTCAAAAATCGCAATAATAAATGCACGCAATAATTTCTGAGTATTGTACAGGTGATATATCATAGCACATTACGTACGTTCACTGTAGGGACGTACATTTGAGTTAACTTTTAGAGGACATGTTGTATGTGTTTTTATATTGTGCTGTCTTTATGCTGTTAAAATGTATAAGTCTATTATGAATAAATTTCTATCGCTAAAATGGGCATTGGTATTTTCCGTTTTCTCTAAAATGAGTTAAAAATCGGTCACTGAAATGGGCTTTACTTTCACGCTAAAACGTCCAATTTTTTCTCTCGCTAAAATGGGATCCGCCAGAATGTTGGGAGTAATTGGATGGAATAACATGATATTACTTTAGTATATATGTAACACTCCCAAACGTGTCCATCCCCCCAAACGTGTCCGATTCCCCAAACGTGTCTATTTCGCCTAAACATGTCCTTCAAATCATAAATCGCACAAACGTGTCCGATTTCACATCCCTAAACGTGTCCGATAATTGTTATTCGCCAAAACGTGTCCAGATGAAAACACTAGAACGTCTCAAAACTTTTAGCGCCAATATTACTCCGTGAAGTCAAAAACGTTTACGGCAATTCAATGGCGTGGGATACGATAAAAGACTTCGGGTACGGTTGTATTCTTAAAAAAATCCAAGTAGCTACCCACAGAAATCTAGAGGAAAGGTGTAGTAACCGTATAGATAAATGTCCAAGACATGCTACATTGTGCACAGTGACTTCTGCTTTCAAATAAATAGACACCAGGTTAAAAAAAAATCGCACAATAAAAAGTTATTTTTACTTGCAGCGGTTTTATTTATTTTTTATCAATATAATTATCATTGTTTTAAAGTTCACATAGAGGTTTTTCACAATTAAAAATTTAATACATTTTATCTTGTTAGTTTTCCCAGTGCTTCACTGTGGTCATTTATTAGCATTAATTTGTTCAACGCCGGTTATTTATTTTACGCATTTGCAACACATACTTAACTATTGACTGCTTATTGCTTAATGTCCAGTGGCAAATATGACATGCGTATTTACAAAAAAAATAAACATTGCAAGTTATTAGTTTTGTACAGTTTAAATCCTTCTTTACTAAGTGAATTTTATTGTACTAATATTGTCCGATGATGCCTAAATGTATTTATAATGTATGAGGGTAATGCACGACCTGCTTCATGCAGAATTGGTTTCTGTGCTTTTAAAAGGGAGACCTTAGAGTTTCATATGAACCGGACACGTTTGGCCTTTTTAATAAAATGGACATAATTGGGCGCTCATAAACAGAACACGTTTCGGCGCCCTTAACAACTAGACATGTTTTGCAGTTCAGCGACTCATATGGACACGTTTGGGGATGGACACGTTTCTGAGTGTTACATATATATCCATAAAATTTGACAAAACGCTGGTCAATTTGTGAGTCCAAATTGTAAGGTTTTATATTTATATAAACCGTATTTGGATACCAAAGCTGTTTTATGTATCTTCTTTTCTAACCAGAATTTAATTGAAACCACTAGGTACTAAATATAGTGCCATCAGCAACAGTATCCAACCAATCCTGAATGCGTGGAAGTGGCCATGCTTCTAGTTTTGTAGCCTTGTTTAAAATCCTGTAATCACACTCTCAAATTGGGGATTATTCCTTGGTTCATTACTTGGGCGATCGACTTCTTTTCTTCACCTGTATATATGCTACAGGAACTCGTGTGGGAGCATGCTGCGTTGCCCTTGCCCGCTACAATATCTATAGAAAAAAAAACAAATATAACATCCTACAATGTACACTACAAACATATCTATAAAAGATTAAAGAAAATAACATTTAACACTAGACACATATCTATAAAAAAAATACAAATGTAGCATGTAATATAACAACTAGAACATATCTATACAAATTTGATATTTAACAATGGACACTGGAAACATTTTCATAAAAAATAAAAAATAAAAAAACATATCTATATGAAATACAAATGTACATTAATGTACGCAAGAATCATGCCTGAAAATGATGTTCGTAACAATTGACACTAGAAACACACTTAGGAAAACACAAAATGCTACATGCAACAATTGCCATAACAAAATACAAACATAACATCCAACAATTGACACAACAAAATACAAACATAACATCCAACAATTGACACAACAAATTACTAACATAACATGCAACAATTGACACTAGAATCATACCAAGAAAATTCAAATGTACCATAAAAAATGATTCTTTAAAATTTGGTTATTCCATTATTTTTATGCCCCACCTACGATAGTAGAGGGGCATTATGTTTTTCGGTCTGTGTGTCCGTTCGTTCGTTCGTCCGTTAGTTCGTCCGTCTGTCCCGCTTCAGGTTAAAGTTTTTTGTCAAGGTAGTTTTTGATGAAGATGAAGTCCAATCAACTTGGAACTTAGTACACATGTTCCCTATAATATGATCTTTCTAATTTTAATGCCAAATTAGAGATTTGACCCCAATTTCACGGTCCACTGAACATAGAAAATGATAGTGCGAGTGGGGCATCCGTGCATGTACTATGGGCACATTCTTGTTTACTAATATTCCGGTCCCTAGATATTGTTGTATCAAAGGGTCTATAGAGCTCCCACATAGTCGGAAGTCTCTTAGAAACAAGGGTGTTACTGTCGGATGGGAGAAAGCAAGAGAGGAAAACATTTCTACCAAATAGTTAACCGTTTGGATGTAAATTGAAGTCATCTGTCGACGTCATCTTAACTTGGTTAGCGATCATATATGAACACGGATACCTTGTATTTTTCATCTGTTTTAGCCATATGATTACACACCAAATACGACTTTTCGCCTGATTTTGTCTTGTCATGAGCACTGCGATTGTCATCATTATTGTGTTAGAAGTATTATTACCTTTTTGAAGCAGCTTAGCTACCTCCATTTGTTTGGAGTTGGTGTTGTTCAATCTTTCTTTTTCTTTTTCTCTGTAAAATTTTTAGGACTGTTTGTTCTTACATCTTTCCCTTATTGTTTACGGATTTGTCTTACTTTTTCCATAGACAGTCCTTACACAGGCCATAATAGGATTTAAGCGATGCTCGTGCCGCGCAATTATTATATTTTGTGTAATGTTTCTCGAATTTTTATTTATTTTTCTATTAATATCTTATCTGGCAAGGTGTTGCCTACTCTATGACTATCCAGTTTCGTATCCTGAACCTTTTCCACATTGTGATGCCAGACTTCCTTCATTAAAGGTCAGTCATGGGCTTGTATTGTGTTTAAGAGTCGTTTCATTCATATTTTACTGTGATAATGGCGATTGTGTTAATCATATTAAGTGTGAAGGAATTTGTCTTGGTTTTTCCAGAAGAAATTTCCTAAATAAGCTTGATCTCTTCCCATGTGTTTTACATCATTATCTTTGAAACAATCATAATTCATACTGACTTTATTTTTTATAAAATAGTTCGCTCGTTCAACAGCGCATGCAATAAGCTGCTTATTCAACATTTTTATTGTTTAAAATTATGACAATAAATCCATTACCGGATTACAATAACACCCTTCTTCAAGCAACAATAAACATTATATTAAATGAAGTAATGTAAATACTTGTTTTCTTCTTAAGCACTATGTCATAAAATCAATGTGTATTGGCTTTTTGTTAGACAGCCAATACACAATAGAGGAACATCTTTCATTTATCACATCGCTAATGCCCACCATTACCGGTTCCGTCTGAGTTCCGTCTAACAGAAGCTTCAAAACCTCTGTAACAGTAAATAATCGGAGACTTAACCAAGAAAAGCCTAATGTTCCCTTCGATTGTACACTCTACTTGAAAAGCAAGACATTAAGTGTTATTGAGAAAAATAGCGTAGATTTCCGTATTAATGCGCATTTGTGTTCGGATAGCTTCGAGTGCATACAATCATGAAAGCATTCCGACCTAGTTCCGGAAATCGAATATATCGGATGGAAAGCAGGTATTGAATAAATGGCTCAATAAAACTGAAAACTCAAAAGTATGTGAAGATGCACTGAGAATACTGCAAAGTTTGGTTTTTCCATGTCTGATTTTTTCAAACTTGCTGGGAATACAGGGAACTCTCCTTTATGGGAATTTGAAGAACTACAAATATACAGTACAAAATGCTAAAAAAGAGACGAAAACAGTAAGCTGCAGAATAACAGCAGAAACATGTAAAGTAATTTTCCTTGTGACATGCGTTTTTTCATGGAACATATATAATTTCATCGATATAGAAGTTTAAAATTTTATAATATAGGTACAATATGCTTTAAACATTTCTTTATTTCTAGAATATCCGTTTTGCACTTGTTACAAATATTATTCATTGGAATATTTGCACGTCAATTTAGAGTTAATTTCTAAAAAAGTAAAAAGAAGATGCAGTATTATTGTCAATGAGACAACCCTCCACCAGAGACAAAATGACGTAGAAGTTAACAACTGTAGGTCACCGTATGGCCTTCAACAATGAGCAAAACCCACACCGTAATGTAATCTATAAAAGGCCCCGAAATGACTAATGTAAAACAATTAAAACAAGAAAACTAACGGCGTGATTTATGAACAAAATAATAATAAACGAAAAACAAATAGGATATACATCAACAAACGACAACCATTGAATTACAGGCTCCTGACTTGGGACAGGCACATACAAAATGTGGCGGGGTTGAATATGTTTGCTGGCACCTCCTTCTAATCTGTGAAAGTGGTGTTACAGTACAACATAAGAACAAACTATGAAAATCAGTTGAAAAGAGCTTAACTAATCAGATAGATACAAAACACAAAAAACCCAAAAAAATCAAAAAAGACACAAAGTACAGAACTGAGATTATTTCGCAGTTACGGAAAGCTAGTTCAAAGCCAATAACATCTAATAAAAAAAAACATGTATCCAAGATTAGCAAAACAGCAATCATTTCACATCCAACATTCGATGGATATAGTGTTCTTTTCATTTACTAGCATTTGGTCGATACTACTGCTGCTGGACAGTTAGTTATCGAGAGCATCATTAGCTCAGAATTCCGTGATTTCGGTACTGACATGAGTAATACAAAATTCCTGAAATCACTCGTTGATAATTTTTTTTTCCACTCAACTTAACTTAAGAAATTACTAAGACACCAACTCACTATGGCAGAGTTGACCGTAGCCGAATTAAGCTATTATTTTTATGTTCCTTTGGGTACATACGTTACTACGTATTCATACATCCCTGGTTTTCAAAGTTTGGATTTGAAACGTTCCTGATGAAGGTTAATACAGAAAAGCGCTTCAGGCGCATGAAATTTATCAACTGTTATTTTTTTTATTTTTTAATTGTAGTCAACAGTCAATGCAAGTCTGAAAAGTGAGATGATTATTTTTTGTTTCTTAAAATAGTTTTGATGATACTTTAATACAAAATATATTTTGATCAGATGTCATTTTTTATTTTTCAGTTTTAAAATTTAGTGATAACCAATTTACGACACTGACCGTCTATTATGGAGGTCCGAAATAAGGTCATCCGAGGCTAATCTCATTTCACGGGTTGGAATTGATTGTTCGACATGGGTCAATTCTGATCGCCTACCCGCAAAACCATAATAAATTTTGACAACCTGAAGTATACCAATGATACCTCTTCTTTACAATAAAAATCTATGTTCTAAATTAAGTACCCAATCGTGGCATGAAATTTGCAATTTAACTTCAAATAGAAAAATATACCAATCAGTACAGGGCTATGGTGCGATATTGTTCATGGATTAATCACGGTTTTTGATTCACTAAGCCAATAAAATAAGCATGTATAATTTAGTATGGTATATTTTATACCCTAGGGCAGTGTATCTAAGTGCAGCAGTTTTGTTAGTATTTTTACATGCTGCGGTTAGTTGTAGAACGTCATTTCAGACAAATTCAGTTGTAAAATTGCTCACAATTGCTTTCATTGTGGCCTTATCTGCTTGGCGCCGTAGTTCTCGCATCAGCTATGCCAGAAAAAGGCAAATCAAAAGATTTCACTTGTAGAAAAAAGAGAGAAAAAATATCATGAATTGATTAATATTTCAATATTTGTACATTGTAATTACGAATGAAATAAATAACTCGTTTCAGCATTTCATCCTTATATTGCGGATTATGGTTAAATGCGATCAGAAATTGAGAAAACATTCTCTTCAGTATAATTGATAAATACAGCTGATTTAATGCATTTAATTCACCCAAAAGATGGATAAATGAGTTACGCATTTTACAAATTAATTTTTTACCTTCATTAAATACATCTTATTAAAAGTGATTTAATTTGAATTTTGATATCAGAAATTGTGGTAACCTTTTTAAATTAAAATTATGGTTTACCACTTTTGCATGTTGATAGTATTGAAAAAACTATTTCATTTAATTTACTTGATATCTGTAAGAATAAAAAAACTAACTGGTTCCCGATCTGCAGATGATTTTTCATCCATATCAAACCATTATAAATGTAATTGATTGATTGATCAGCGTAAAATGATGAAAGCCAGTAGCCTATATTACAGATATTTCAATGATAAAACAAATTAAATCGAAACAATTAATATGTATCATTTTGATGGGGAATAAAAGGATAACATTTTCAGCAACTATAGTGGGAAAAATATTTCATCATTTAGAAATTTTTATTTCTATGGGTTCGAACTGATTTTGTATTTGTTTATATTTAACGGGAAAGCTCGTATTCTATATAAAGTATTGACGATGGCATTTTTCATTAAAATTACCGTTTTCTGTATGTTTAATTGATTGTTGCTTTTTGACGTCTGGTGGCAGATATTTCAAGCATATTCAGGACTAAAACAAATCATCGATATAAACAAAACGTCGGTCAACCGGACTGAATGGTGGAACATTTGGACTGCTTCGAAAATAAATGGTATATTGGATAACAGCAACTTTTCCTTGCAGCAGGACACTCCAACCACACTCTCCCTTCTCGGGGCACTGGATTTAACATCCCAGTCCGAGCGGACGTGGCTGCGTATTTATACATCCAAATTCAGCCAAACGGACGATAGCTAAGACGCATTTTGATGGATAAGAGAAAATCTAGTGTAAACATAAATGAAACATCAATCGAGCATCATATTTATAACAAAATCAGACACCATTTAGGAACCTCGTCAGAAAACAGACACCTTTCAGGAACCTCGTCAGCGGTTTTCTATTGTCATACTTGAACGTTTTTGTGATTCGAAAAATTTCGTGTTAATACCAGATCTTCGATTATCTCTGTTCAATTTATTCTGAACTTAAACATAGACAGCAACAAAAATTAACAAAAGTCCTGGCTCTTTATATATCGGTTATGTTAGTACTCAACCTTAATAATGTTGGAATGAAAATTGTGTTTGCATAATATTTTGTATTAGATATAGGAAGATGTGGTGTGAGTGCCAATGAGACAACTCTCCATCCAAATAACAATTTATAAAAGTAAACCATTATAGGTCAATGTACGGCCTTCAACACGGAGCCTTGGCTCACACCGAACAACAAGCTATAAAGGGCCCCAAAAGTACTAGTGTAAAACCATTCAAACGGGAAAACCAACGGTCTAGTCTATATATAAAACGAGAAACGAGAAACACGTATAAATTACATAAACAAACGACAACTACTGTACATCAGATTCCTGACTTAGGACAGGTGAAAACATTTGCAGCGGGATTAAACGTTTTAATGGTACCAAACCTTCTCCCTTTTTCTGAAACAATAGTATAACATCACAACATAGAAAAACACACGATAAAACATCAATTGGAAGGCTTAACTCAATCAAAAAAAAAAAAAAAAAATTAGTTATAAAAGTCATTGCTACATGTATAAGAAGTACAAGAAATAGAACTTTATTTTGTTTGTTTTTTTTTTTTTTAATTGTTAAACAATTTTTCATGTTTATACATAAATCTACATAAAAACTGTTTAACATAAAAAAAAAAACAAAAAACAAAAAAACAAAAATATTTTTTTTTGTCATGTAGAACTTTACAAAAACTTAGCAATATTTTAAAAATACTTACACGATACTTATGATTTATGTTTGTCGTTTAAGAGTTGAATGTTGTGGTAATTTGTAAATTAACATTTTGCTGTATTTTACCATGCATGCATTATTATGTTTAGTGTAAATATATTGCGTATAAAAATGTGGTAATGTGTATATATGACGTCCTCTTGTACACCCATGTGTCTGAGGTTTAATGATAAAGTATTGTCTATTGTCTATTATTGGATAATAGAACATGTTTTTAAATTGATTGATTGATGTTTGCTCGGTAACGTCCAGTGGAAACATTTTTTAAAGGATGAAGTAAAATAAGAATCAATATTTGGCTTTTGAAATAACACAATTAGTATAATTCCTCAGTTATTTCAGAATTATATTATTTTATTCACAAATAAAAGGATGATACTAGTCTTCTTATTTTGATGCACAATTTCTTGTCTGTCACTATGTCGTCATAAACATATTAAAATTTACATATTTGACTAACAAATGCAATTTTATCCTAGTTGTCAGTAAAACTAAATGTGAACACTAGTCTTGTTCAGTTTGTTCAGATGATAATTTACTCACGTCTCCATTTTGTAGCAATATTTCTTTTTGGAAGGCTGTTGCTCCAACCTGAATCCTAATGACAAGATAACAAAATGTGGCCTGTTTTGGCAATTTTTGCAGATTCTGTGCATAGTAGAAGTGTTAATGCTTAAGCAAACACGCCAAAAATATATAAATATTGGTGGTATCTTGTGAACATCTCGAGGGTGTTTTTGGTAAATTTTATATTTTTGAATTCGAATAGTTAGAAATTATCCTTATCATCTTACAAAGTCTACCCGAATTATTTGCCCTTTGCATACGTTATTTCCTGCCAAGTTATCTAACATATATCTCGATGTGTCCCGTGGTTGCTTAAATGTTTGTTTTGTTTTTGCACGAGTCAGTGTAATTGTCGTGTCGGGCTAAATTATGACAGTATATGTTTGAATTCTTTGCCAGATTTATTTTATTGAATGACTTTGTTCTTAGATTCACAGTTGCGGTGTGATCGTCAGTTTGTGCTGTTCCTTTGCTTTTTTGTGTTTTTGGTGTGCACATACTGATTTTGTGTCATGAATGGATACCCCATATCCTTTCTTTTCTTTTAGGTTTTAACTTTTCAAATCCATATCATATTGCATGAATAAAATATATTACGTTTTGATTTTTGAATTTGCATTTTATGAATAAAATATATTACTTTTTAATTTTTGAATTTCAGCAGCCTAAAATAGCAATAATATATCTTAACTTTTTAATTCTCCATATGTGTATCTTATTTCTGCAGGTTATGGCATTTTCAAATTCATATCATATATCATGAATGAAATGAAATAATGAAATATCATATGCTAACACTGTTTCGAATAAGTGTTTTATCTTTTAATAAAGTTAAATAATAATATTTTACATTGAATTGTTATATTTAGCAATAAATTTACTGGAAAAAAAACCCATACCATTTCGAATATTTATGAGCTGGATTGATAGCAGAAAACCATAGGCCCAGATCTTTAATGAAATATATGCAACATGCAACTCATTTGTAGTACTTTTCATCTAAATGAAAAGAAATATGCGATCTGTCTTATTACTGCGACTTTTGTTTTTTAGCAAAACAGAATATTGTTGTTTGATTCATTATAAAAATTAAGTTGTATACGTGGAAGTAACTCAGATAATTAAATTTATTAAAGGAATGTATGATTTATTAACTATTTTGTTTTGTAGCAAGAAAAGGAGTACGTTGACATCAATGTTTCTTTTCATTTTCTGAAAGCACATTATTATAGAAGATATATCCTCAATTTTTCTTTATAACTGTTCTTTCTATTCACACAAAAGTGTTTTATGTATAATGTTCCTAAACGACACAACAGCCTGGATATGTGTAATCAAAAGTGAGAAGATTTTTTTATTTTACATTTCTGTCCTCTTTATCAAATTAATAAGAAGGTATCTTAAAAATGTCTTCTTGTCATGAGCAACACAAAATCCCCACTATTATAAAATCAAGTTTATTCACGATTAACAGTTAAAAAATAATATTCAAGTAAAATCCTGATTTCATAAAAATTAACTTGTAATTCATTTTTATAGCTTAAACATTTATCATCACTACGGTATACCACAAGAACATATAGGAAGGTTTTCGATATCTGACTAACTTCATAAGCCAAAACAAACAATTAATGTTAGGAAATCCGTAAATGATGTATTAGACAGATATAAAAATAATTAAAATTTAGTCTAATGGTAGAGCGATGAAGAGAAAGCAATAAGTCTAAACAATTGGTAACTAAAAAATAATATTTGTATTTGTTTTAAATTAAGCTTTCAAATGAAGCTCAACATTTAATGCAGTATCCTTTTTACAAAGATAGTTTTCGATTGACGAAATTTGAGTTAGAGTTATTTTCCTTTGCCCCCATTGTGACGGTCAACATACACAAAAATCAACCAAATTCAACTTATTACAATGATAACTAGAATTTAGAAAATTGTGTTTTGTGAACAATACGTTATAATCTGTTTAAGCATTATATTATTCAACACTGCGACTAGGTAAGGAGTTCTTATCAAATTTGAGAGTACCACATGTACTGTGACCACATGTTTTAGTTTTAATAGTTTGGTTCTCGTCCTGTTTATGCATGAAATATTGGCAACTATGTTAAGAAAATGATACCCCATATCCTTTCTTTTCTTTTAGGTTTTAACTTTTCAAATCCATATCATATTGCATGAATAAAATATATTACGTTTTGATTTTTGAATTTGCATTTTATGAATAAAATATATTACTTTTAATTTTGAATTTCAGCAGCCTAAAATAGCAATAATATATCTTAACTTTTAATTCTCCATATGTGTATCTTATTTCTGCAGGTTATGGCATTTTCAAATTCATATCATATATCATGAATGAAATGAAATAATGAAATATCATATGCTAACACTGTTTCGAATAAGTGTTTTATCTTTTAATAAAGTTAAATAATAATATTTTACATTGAATTGTTATATTTAGCAATAATTTTACTAAAAAAAAAACCCATACCATTTCGAATATTTATGAGCTGGATTGATAGCAGAAAACCATAGGCCCAGATCTTTAATGAAATATATGCAACATGCAACTCATTTGTAGTACTTTTCATCTAAATGAAAAGAAATATGCGATCTGTCTTATTACTGCGACTTTTGTTTTTTAGCAAAACAGAGTATCGTTGTTTGATTCATTTTTAAAAATTAAGTTGTATACGTGGAAGTAACTCAGATAATTAAATTTATTAAAGGAATGTATGATTTATTAACTATTTTGTTTTGTAGCAAGAAAAGGAGTACGTTGACATCAATGTTTCTTTTCATTTTCTGAAAGCACATTATTATAGAAGATATATCCTCAATTTTTCTTTATAACTGTTCTTTCTATTCACACAAAAGTGTTTTATGTATAATGTTCCTAAACGACACAACAGCCTGGATATGTGTAATCAAAAGTGAGAAGATTTTTTTTTTATTTTACATTTCTGTCCTCTCTATCAAATTAATAAGAAGGTATCTTAAAAAATGTCTTCTTGTGATGAGCAACACAAAAATCCCCACTATTATAAAATCAAGTTTATTCACGATTAACAGTTAAAAAAAATAATATTCAAGTAAAAATCCTGATTTCATAAAAAATTAACTTGTAATTCATTTTTTATAGCTTAAACATTTATCATCACTACGGTATACCACAAGAACATATAGGAAGGTTTTCGATATCTGACTAACTTCATAAGCCAAAAACAAACAATTAATGTTAGGAAATCCCGTAAATGATGTATTAGACAGATATAAAAATAATTAAAATTTAGTCTAATGGTAGAGCGATGAAGAGAAAGCAATAAGTCTAAACAATTGGTAACTAAAAAATAATATTTGTATTTGTTTTAAATTAAGCTTTCAAATGAAGCTCAACATTTAATGCAGTATCCTTTTTACAAAGATAGTTTTCGATTGACGAAATTTGAGTTAGAGTTATTTTCCTTTGCCCCCATTGTGACGGTCAACATACACAAAAATCAACCAAATTCAACTTATTACAATGATAACTAGAATTTAGAAAATTGTGTTTTGTGAACAATACGTTATAATCTGTTTAAGCATTATATTATTCAACACTGCGACTAGGTAAGGAGTTCTTATCAAATTTGAGAGTACCACATGTACTGTGACCACATGTTTTAGTTTTAATAGTTTGGTTCTCGTCCTGTTTATGCATGAAATATTGGCAACTATGTTAAGAAAATCCTACAGGAAGGAATGGATTTAACGGCCCCGTTCTAAACTACGTGGCTGCATATTCAAAAACACATCCTATTACACTGAAGACGCCTCTTTTAGTTTTTTACACCGTTCGAAACCATTCTCATAAAACTGAAAGCCCGATGATCAATTTGAACTGACAGAAGGTCTGGTTTGGTTTGAGGGATCTTAAGTGTCGCATTCTCTGCACTTTGGAAAACCTTTCCAGTAATACTACGAACGTGACCTATTACATAGATAAAAGTATGCCTTACCTGATATCCCCAGTGACCGTCCAAAGTTCCCACCCCTCAAATCCTTTTTAGAACCTACCTTATCGATCTATGATAAATCTGAATACGTATAGAATATTTTCTATTCGACGATAGTCTTAGTCTTGTCCGTCTAGGAAAATAATAACTATTATTAAAATCTAGATATAAATATTTAACTTTTTTTTTTAAAAGGCATTCGAGATTTCAAACGACATATTTTTAAACAATTATAGACGATTATTATTTCTAAAAAACAAAACATTTTGTTTTTCATTTTAATGTTAAAAATTTTCTAGGTTACTGTTTTGCTTCAGGAGTACAATTTAAAAAGTACTGACTCTCTATTTAGATATGATACTAGTTGAGTAAGGTATGACGACATGATTCTTATTTTAGGTGGGAGCATAATGTATTGCATACAAATATATTTTTTCCTGGTAGTCAAATAGAATTGTGGTTTTGGCATTTTGAAACAACAAGCTGTTTGAACATGATTGATATCATACCCATTTTAAGTTCTCCTTTTTGTAAATGAAGATTCGGCTATATTTTTTAGGTTCCTTTTTATGTAGCTCCTCAAGTATTCATACATCATTGACTTTCAAATCTTCGGGTTTGAACATTCCTTATAAATGAATATAATTTAATTTTGGATGTAACGCGTCTTCTGATTGGCTGACATTGTTTTGTTTATCAGCTCATAGACATAATTTAGTCATGTGACCGTGACGTCATCAACGTTTTTTCATGGTTTTCTCTGGTTTAAAATGGAATTTAGATTTAAATTATAAGAAATAACTGTAATATTTTTTCTGTCTATTCGAAATAACATCAAAAATGTGGTGCACACTTTAAAATAACCCGCTACGCCGGTTATTTAGTGTGCACCACATTTTTGATGTTATTTCGAATAGACAGAAAAAATATTACAGTCATTCCTTAAATAAATGTAAGAAAAACATTTAGGACTCACCAATTGTTTAAAGATTTTTGTTTTTACTTTATTGCTACATGTATAGACCTACAATACAAAAATGTTCCAAAGTGTCTGTCATAATAGGGTAATGTCTCCAATGCAAATTTTCGTGCTTTAAAAAAAAAAATTGACTGTTTATTACATTTTTAATGTCTTTCTCTGCATTTCCCCCCTCATAGCAATCAATTGTATTTCTTTAACTTAAATGTTGAGTACTTAAACCGTTTGTTTAAGATGAGTGTTTAAAATTCCAAAATATGATTTAAAACAAATACATTTTGTAGAGCAACTAATTATACTTAAAGTTATAATTATTTTATCAGGACGGTATGCTCTAGCTCCTACTGATTAAAAAATAATTAATTTTAACTATTGAATGGTAGATGATAAAAAAAAAGACCCTTGTCAAAACAACGAAGAACAGAAGAGGACGTCTCTTTTTTAACATTTGTCTCGGCCTGCAAAAAAGTCTGAATGTGTCAATTATTTGCATAAGTCAAGATGTGAGATTGACACATCGAGACGATTTTAAGACCTGTGAAATTTTCATTAAATAAGTTATATTATCGAACGAACGAGCACCCCCATGCGTTCAAATATGGCATTTAATGATAAAAGACCCTTTTTGATAGACGTCAACGAGACACCCTAGTGTCGCCCTATGTAATGTATAAAATTCAGAAGTCATTTATAAATATGATTAAATAAGATGATTTTCATTCGGGTTTTGAATGCAAAGTAACGCTAAGAACTTAAAAGATATGTGTAATGAAACTATTAACTAACTTTTGCCAATACATACAGGTTTTTTATAAACGCACCCGAATCACCTTATTTCGAACAGTAATCAGATTTTCCAGTCTATTATATGGCGTGTAAGACTGCACTAACTGGCATGAAAACTCAGCAGGATATCAGTCCGCTTGTATGCCTTTCGGAACAATATTTGTTCATATTTTGATAAGGTTTGCTTATTGATCTGAAGCTGGATAGAAAATTCCTTAGATAATTTCATGTTACACACAAAACTCGTTTCAATTCTAATTTTACGTAAATTGACCATATATTAAACAAGAACGCGCTTATTGAGACGTAAGCCTTTAGTGGCGTGTTCGTCTTATCGATTATAGCATCCTGCTGTTTTTGGTATTTAGCTATTAAATCATTCAACATGGTGTTATGGCGGTCAGTTTAAGTTTGTTGTCATTCATCATGGAGGTTAACAACTGCAAACATCGAATTTACATTATTACCCACTTGATTAATTATCACTGTATTGTTTGATAACATGATTTAAATAAGACTTGAATTCTTTCCTATTTCTATTCGTTAATTACAATATCCTAACAGCTAAGCAGGATATTTATATTTTTAAATTAGCACATCATTTAATCAAAAACTAAATTACAACAGTAAGATGTTGAAAGAAGTGTTTCCTACCAGATAAAAAAATACTATATGTCTTTTCATAATTTGTCGTGATATATAATGTTTGTTACTTAATTTCATTTTTCCAACAGATCTCGTTTTTTTCTTCTTACATAAATGTCAATACAGCATCAAATAATAAAAGTAATGGATCTGTAGAAAATGGAAGAAAACGTAGAAAAACTTTGATGGTAAGTAATAGAAAATAGAAAATCTTATAACTACTAATAAAACAACCATATTAATACAGAAAACTAAAACTTGAATTACCAAGAGGTCTCTAAAAGCTAGGTGTCCCCTAAGGATACACATTCTCCATCTGTCCTGCCATATGTTTTGAAGGATACACATTCTTCATATGTCCTGCCATATGTTTTGAAGGATACACATTCTTCATCTGTCTTGCCATATGTTTGGAAGGATACACATTCTTCATCTGTCTTGCCATATGTTTTGAAGGATACACATTCTTCATATGTCCTGCCATATGTTTTGAAGGATACACATTCTTCATATGTCCTGCCATATGTTTTGAAGTAGACTGTTGATGAATCAAGATAAATTATAGAATAATATGTGCATGCAAGTTATCTAGCGGCTAGACTTGAGAAGAGACGAAATTCACAACATGTACCGTATCTCATATAAACATTCAACCTAAACAAACGCCACTCATCACTAGTTGCTTGATCATGACCAGGCAAGTTAAATCGCAACGACAACAGCTCCAGTTTTTGATTGAGTCAGAGGATTCCCAAAAGTTATGAAAGTTTCTAATGTGTATAAAATTCATATTTTTCCCGCATATCTGCATCTGACTTGCCATAATCATTAACTCTCTTGATACTGATTCTTAACCTTAATTTGAGTATTTGGTTGGGTATTTTGGTATTTTTTTATAATGACCATTAGTTTTCGAACATTATGTTGAACTGTTTATGTTGAGTACACAACATTGTAAAATTATTGACTATTAGCACTTCACCGTCTCCAAAGGAGAAAATGAAAAAAGTAAAATGAGAAAACTGGCAACTCCTTGACCAATAGAAAAATGACAACACTTACAAAAGCCAACAAATCACTAATCAGAAAATTACAACACTTACAATAGCCAACAAAACGCTAATCAGGAAAATGACAACACTTACAATAGCAAACGAAACACTAATCAGGAAAACTGACAAAAAAAAAACATTAATCAGGAAAATGACAACACTTACAATAGCCAACAAAATAGATATAAGAAGATGTGTATGAGTGCCAATGAGAGAACTCTCAATCCAAGAAAAGTGAAAATGTATCGTCATACTAAACACTTATCAAAGGTGGTATATATTAAAAATAGTGAGACTAGATATAACACTGAATAAGTAAACATTAAATAATAAAAATACATTACAAATTGTATCAACAGGTCAAATTAACACGAAAGTACGATTTGAGAGTACTCGCAGTTACTGAAAGCTAGTTAAAAGCCAAAAACGACTTATAATAAAAAATCAGGCATCAGAGACTAAAATCAACTAAAACACATCCTAGGGATTTAGTGTTTTAACGTCATGGATAGTCAAAGAAGACATGACTTGTGCAATGCCAAATTAAAGTATCGACAGGCAGTAGGATAGTTAGGAGTTAACCTGTTGATAAATATGTATAATGTAATATATAGATAGAGTAATATATATAGATAGAAAATGAACGTGGATGTGTATTTATACATCCCAAAAACCGTTTGAAAAGAATACAAATATAGTTATGTTTTAATCTGCTGATGACAAAATCGATATTTGTGCCAATGTAAACTAGATTCAAAGATCTAATTACAACATTGGTAAGATAACCTTTACTAATAAGTTTGTTTAAAGGTTCGATGAGTTTACACGGGTCACATAGTGATTTCCGCGCTTTTAGTACAATATTACCATTTAGGATGTGAAATACCGTTTTTAATACGTTTTCTACAGGTACAGCCAAATTAACTAATCAAATCTTTGTATCTATGAAAGACTAACAAGGAAAACTTACGATAGCCAACAAAAACTTATCAGGAAAATGACAACACTTATAATAGCCAAAAACACTACTCAGAAAAACTGACAATAAACAACAAAACATTAATCAGGAAAATGACAACACTTACAATAGCCAACAAAACACTAATCAGGAAAACTTACGATAGCCAACAAAACACTAATCAGAAAAATGACAACACTTACAATAGCCAACAAAACACTAATCAGGAAAACTTACGATAGCCAACAAAACACTAATCAGGAAAATGACAACACTTACAATAGCCAACAAAACACTAATCAGGAAAATTATCAATAAACAATAAAACACTTATCAGGAAAATAACAACACCTACAATAGCGAACAAAACACTAATCAGGAAAATGACAACACTTACAGTAGTTTACAAAACACTAATCAGGAAAATGACAACACTTACGATAGCCAACAAAACACTAATCGAAAAATTACAACACTTACAATATTCAACAAAACACTAAACAGAAAATTACAAGACTGAAATGACTATTTGCCATACTTGGTGTGATACTACAGTAAATGAAGAGACGACAGTTTAATTTGTCTTAAACGGGTCCAACTCAAAGTAAATAGAAACAAAGGTACGAACAACATTCCATAAAACAACTACTTTTATCTCAAAGACTGAATAAAGTATTGCAAAAAGGAATTGCAATTATTCAACATCAAAAATAAAAAACAATATCTATTACTTGTCCGGAGGGAGCTGTGGAGTGTAAAAAACGACAAAAAGAACAAAATTTTCCACAAAACATGATACAGAAAACTATTCAGCAAAAAATTAAACGGGGATGAGGTATTGAGCTCCAGATGGGTAAGCAGAACCTGCTCCACTAGTGACAGCCTGGAGTTGCTCTTGTCAAGAAAAAATTACGAATAGTCGCTTTCGGTGATGTCCCAATCGTGGAAAAGATGACAAGATTGTGGCTATGACAAGTTTTCCGTGATAATCTAAGACAAATATATTCCATAACAGTCAACCAAGTCGTTATGGCACTCGCAAAACATTCAAACTGACTACTTCAATTTTACAAATAGGAACTCTTATTTCGATAAAGGTTCTATAGAAGCAACAAACCTTAACCAATGATATTAAATTGTATTTGATTTTTCGTTTTACAAACTATTATAAGCTGCTATATTAAATGTAAGATAAAACACATACAATGTGTTGTGGTTAAACTTGTTATTTATTTTGCGTATTGGTATTGGCAAATTTTACGATATTGACTTTTGTGATTAAGCTCTTTTATTTTGATGCTCTGAAACGATTTATGCATTTGGCCTTTTGTGTTAAGTTTGAGAATCATTCCACAAAGATGTGTAATTTGTAATAGTCATTTATTTGTAAATGCGATTTGTAATTTGTGATTAAATTGTAATTTGTAATTAGAACAAAAGGTTTTAACCTTTTCAGGCAAAGTGCGTGTTGACATAGACACTATTTTGGTTTTTATTTTTAGGCCAGTTGTGTTATCGATGCTTTTAAATGTTCCTATGCATTCATTTGTAGGAGCCGAATTTACAATCTCATGTTCCCATATTATTTGGTATCAGTTTAATAAAAACACTTTAGTTCCGTTTGAAGGATAATGAAATAGATATAGACCCTCTTGAATAAGAACCATTACTTGTTGAATGGAAATATAGTGTTTTCATACATAGACATCTTTTATTTGGTTTTAAAGAAAATATGTATAGACGTACTGTATCCTAGTTTCCATGTTTCACATTTTCCTGGTTTTTTTGTGTGTGACAATCTTCATCTTGTATAGCTCTAAATTCAATACTTATATGGGAACTACCAGGCTACTGAACATCTTGGGAGAAGGCTTCAGTTACATGAATGTTGACAAATAGAAGTCCAATCAAATATTTATTGTTGTAATGGAATAGTATGTGATACCAAACAGAAGGTGGTATGGTAAAGCTTCGAATTGAGAAAGACATATATAGACAGTATAAAACATACCAAATTAATTTGGAAGATGTACGAAAAAGTAATACACTGTCCACACCATGGATTATATTTAAGAAAACGAACATCAAGGGGCGATAATTGTGTCATCAGGCAATCAACCGCAATAAACAATATTATCAGTATTATTTATATCTAATTTAGAAAAGTAAGAATTAATTAAAAGTCAATTTAACATGTTAAAGGTTAATTTGTAATTGAAAACCAACAAGACTTTAAGATATAATTTATTCCAAGGAATTCCTTTTGTTGTGTTGGTCATGTAGCATTTTTCTAATGCTGATGTTTTTTTTTTTATTGTCGTACTCATACATGTTTTGACGTACCGTTTTCAAATACACCATATTAACAAACTAATATATCCATGGACTACATTAGTGAAATGTAAATTAAAAGGTCCTTGTCCGTTGTTTATGCGCAATATCTAAAAAGGCATTTAACAATAATCTGTCATCATAAATGAAAAATACTAAAACCAATTTTGATAACACATATATCTGCTTCAGTCTCATTGAACGTAAAGCAAGCAAAACCATTCCATCAATCATCAACAGTGCGCAGTTTTGACGCATTTTTCTAACGACGAGCGCGTGATCTTCATCTTGAAACGATCGGTTTGAGGGGTCTGAGCCCTTTCCGGTGTCAGCAAGCGATACAAAACTTTCAGCAAAAAGGAAATACGGTCAAGGACACAGTGGTTTTCAATTTTTCACATGAATTTTACAAGGACAAGAATATAAGCATTGTGTTGTACTTTAAAGGGGAAAAATTGAAATATTGACATGTTGTACGACTGCCAATGACGCAACGTTTAACCGTAAACAAAGGACATCGATGTAACAACTCACGAGTGAAACCCATATAGTATGCTAAATTAGGCATCGAAAGTTTCTTCTGCACGCTATCAGTTTTGCATATTATTACGTTTTGTGCTGTCATAAATCTTTTAACATGAAATATCTTCATTTCCAAGTAATGGTCAGGAGTTTAACTCTAGTCTATGACTTCGGGGCAATGTTTTCAGATATTTTCTATTTACATGCTTTGCTATTTGTTATTCTTTTATTTTCTATTTTCTGTTTTACTATCGATGTGCCAATCGAGTTCGCATTAAAAAAATATATCAACACAAAACGTAAAAAAATCTGATAAGAATGTGTTATAGAACTATTGGAACTCGAGCAACAAATTTCACTAAATTGATTATTTGTTTTACACAGAAAAACTCGACACTTCAATAATATGCTGTTTTCCATCTTTGCTCAATGCGAAGAAGATCTAAATCTTTAGTTTGACCCAATTGGGGATTTAGCCTAGGACCACCGCAATCTACATAAACAACTACCGAGCAGTTCCAAAGACTACCAGCTGAAGTCTTGATATACAAACAAAATTAAATTACAGTTGGGATTGTAATTTCAAAATTCCGCCCAGTACACACGAAAAATTAGTCGGTGGTATAGGCAAACTTTAACTTCTGTCTTACCTTTTTTAAATGTGTTTCTTGAAAAGTGAAGCATCCAAGGAAAGTTCTTGATTTTAAATACGAAAGGTAATGCGGCAAAAATAATATAAATGGCAATTTTCAGAATGATGTGTAAACACTGGTTTGACCCACCTGCTGCAAGGTAACGTACATATCGGTGTATGACGATAATACGGATGTCATTTTTAACTGAACTCGTAGGGTTAACATGAAATAAAAAACGGCTTCTCTAGTACGGCAGATAAACCCTTGCTTAGACCAAGGAGGTTGCATACAACCTACTTCCTTAGACAGAGTGTTTATACAGGTTGATGTATAAATACACGGCTTCCTAGTACGACAGATAAACCCTTGCTTAGACAGAGTGTTTATACAGGTGGATGTATAAATACACGGCTTCCTAATACGACAGATAAACCCTTGCTTAGAAAGAGTGTTTATACAGGCTGATGCATATATACACGGCTTTCCTACTACGACAGATAAACCCTTGCTTAAATAGAGTGTTTATACAGGTGGGTGTATTTGTAAATACACGGCTTCCTAGTACGACAGATAAACCCTTGCTTAGACAGAGTGTTTATACAGGTATAAAATTAAAAAAATGAGGTAAAGTTCAGATGAAACCTGCCAGACAGACAAGTACACAAAAAATAATTCCCTACACCAAATATATATAAATAAGAAGATGTGGTATGAGTGCAAATGAGACAACCAAATATAGTTGACATATTGCTTATAATACCTTAGAAGGTTTTAACGTCATGGATAGTCAAAGAAGACATGACTTGTGCAATGCCAAATTAAAGTATCGACAGGCAGTAGGATAGTTAGGAGTTAACCTGTTGATAAATATGTATAATGTAATATATAGATAGAGTAATATATATAGATAGAAAATGAACGTGGATGTGTATTTATACATCCCAAAACACCGTTTGAAAAGAATACAAATATAGTTATGTTTTAATCTGCTGATGACAAAATCGATATTTGTGCCAATGTAAACTAGATTCAAAGATCTAATTACAACATTGGTAAGATAACCTTTACTAATAAGTTTGTTTAAAGGTTCGATGAGTTTACACGGGTCACATAGTGATTTCCGCGCTTTTAGTACAATATTACCATTTAGGATGTGAAATACCGTTTTTAATACGTTTTCTACAGGTACAGCCAAATTTACTAATC
Organism: Mytilus coruscus; assembly: GCA_017311375.1. NCBI lineage: Eukaryota > Metazoa > Mollusca > Bivalvia > Mytilida > Mytilidae > Mytilus > Mytilus coruscus. The sequence goes on from CM029607.1 coordinate 69,080,483, forward strand.
AAATCTTTGTATCTATGAAAGACTAACCAGGAAAACTTACGATAGCCAACAAAACACTTATCAGGAAAATGACAACACTTATAATAGCCAAAAAACACTACTCAGAAAAACTGACAATAAACAACAAAACATTAATCAGGAAAATGACAACACTTACAATAGCCAACAAAACACTAATCAGGAAAACTTACGATAGCCAACAAAACACTAATCAGGAAAATGACAACACTTACAATAGCCAACAAAACACTAATCAGGAAAACTTACGATAGCCAACAAAACACTAATCAGGAAAATGACAACACTTACAATAGCCAACAAAACACTAATCAGGAAAATTATCAATAAACAATAAAACACTTATCAGGAAAATAACAACACCTACAATAGCGAACAAAACACTAATCAGGAAAATGACAACACTTACAGTAGTTAACAAAACACTAATCAGGAAAATGACAACACTTACGATAGCCAACAAAACACTAATCGAAAAATTACAACACTTACAATATTCAACAAAACACTAAACAGAAAATTACAAGACTGAAATGACTATTTGCCATACTTGGTGTGATACTACAGTAAATGAAGAGACGACAGTTTAATTTGTCTTAAACGGGTCCAACTCAAAGTAAATAGAAACAAAGGTACGAACAACATTCCATAAAACAACTACTTTTATCTCAAAGACTGAATAAAGTATTGCAAAAGGAATTCCAATTATTCAACATCAAAATAAAAACAATATCTATTACTTGTCCGGAGGAGCTGTGGAGTGTAAAAACGACAAAAGAACAAAATTTTCCACAAAACATGATACAGAAAACTATTCAGCAAAAAATTAAACGGGGATGAGGTATTGAGCTCCAGATGGGTAAGCAGAACCTGCTCCACTAGTGACAGCCTGGAGTTGCTCTTGTCAAGAAAAAATTACGAATAGTCGCTTTCGGTGATGTCCCAATCGTGGAAAAGATGACAAGATTGTGGCTATGACAAGTTTTCCGTGATAATCTAAGACAAATATATTCCATAACAGTCAACCAAGTCGTTATGGCACTCGCAAAACATTCAAACTGACTACTTCAATTTTACAAATAGGAACTCTTATTTCGATAAAGGTTCTATAGAAGCAACAAACCTTAACCAATGATATTAAATTGTATTTGATTTTTCGTTTTACAAACTATTATAAGCTGCTATATTAAATGTAAGATAAAACACATACAATGTGTTGTGGTTAAACTTGTTATTTATTTTTGCGTATTGGTATTGGCAAATTTTACGATATTGACTTTTGTGATTAAGCTCTTTTTATTTTGATGCTCTGAAACGATTTATGCATTTGGCCTTTTGTGTTAAGTTTGAGAATCATTCCACAAAGATGTGTAATTTGTAATAGTAATTTATTTGTAAATGCGATTTGTAATTTGTGATTAAATTGTAATTTGAAATTAGAACAAAAGGTTTTAACCTTTTCAGGCAAAGTGCATGTTGACAATGGACACTATTTTGGTTTTTATTTTTAGGCCAGTTGTGTTATCGATGTTTTTAAATGTTCCTATGCATTCATTTGTAGGAGCCGAATTTACAATCTCATGTTCCCATATTATTTGGTATCAGTTTAATAAAAAACACTTTAGTTCCGTTTGAAGGATAATGAAATAGATATAGACCTCTTGAATAAGAACCATTACTTGTTGAATGGAAATATAGTGATTTCATACATAGACATCTTTTATTTGGTTTTAAAGAAAATATGTATAGACGTACTGTATCCTAGTTTCCATGTTTCACATTTTCCTGTTTTTTTTGTGTGTGACAATCTTCATCTTGTAAAGCTCTAAATTCAATACTTATATGGGAACTACCAGGCTACTGAACATCTGGGGAGAAGGCTTCAGTTACATGAATGTTGACAAATAGAAGTACAATCAAATATTATTGTTGTAATGGAATAGTATGTGATACCAAACAGAAGGTGGTATGGTAAAGCATCGAATTGAGAAAGACAACAATCTAAAATCATTGTTTATTCGATCACAAAACTGTGTCATTTGATTTTTTAGTGTGATTTCACCTCCTACTTGCTATTAAGGCATAAAACATACAAAATTAATTGGGAAGATGTATGAAAAAAGTAATACACTGTCCACACCATGGATTATATTTAAGAAAACGAACATCAAGGGGCGATAATTGTGTCATCAGGCAATCAACCGCAATAAACAATACTATCAGTATTATTTATATTTAATTTAGAAAAGTAAGAATTAATTAAAAGTCAATTTAACATGTTAGAGGTTAATTTGTAATTGACAACCAACAAGACTTTAAGATATAATTTATTCTAAGGGATTCCTATTTATTGTGTTGGTCATGTAGCATTTTTCTAATGCTGATGTTTTTTTTTTATTGTCGTGCTCATACATGTTTTGACGTACCGTTTTCAAATACACCATATTAACAAACTAATATATCCATGGACTACATTAGTGAAATGTAAATTAAAAAGGTCCTTGTCCGTTGATTATGCGCAATATCTAAAAAGGCAATTAACAATAATCTGTCATCATAAATGAAAAATACTAAAACCAATTTTTGATAACACATATTTCTGCTTCAGTCACACTGAACGTAAAGCAAGCAACAACCATTCCATCAATCATCGAAACATGCATGTCGTGTCTTCATCTGTGATGGTCGTTTATTCATTTAACTACAATTTATGTAACAGTGCGCAGTTTTTCACGCATGTTTCTAACGACGAGCGCGTGATCTTCATCTTGGAAACGATCGGTTTGAGGGGTCTGAGTCCTTTTCCGATGTCAACAAGCGATACAAAACTTTCAGCAAAAAGGAAATACGGTCAAGGACACAGTGATTTTCAATTTTTCACATAAATTTTACAAGGACAAGAATATAAGCATTGTGTTGAAAAAATGAAATATTGACATGTTGTACGACTGCCAATGACGCAACGTTTAAACGTAAACAAAGGACATCGATGTAACAACTCACGAGTGAAACCCATATAGTATGCTTAATTAGGCATCGAAGGTTTCTTCGGCACGCTATCAGTTTTGCATATTATTACGTTTTGTGCTGTCATAAATCTTTTTAACATGAAATATTTTCATTTCTAAGTAATGGTCAGGAGTTTAACTCTAGTCTAGTTCTATAACATGACATCAGGGCAATGTTTTCAGATATTTTCTATTTACATGCTTTGCTATTTGTTATTCTTTTATTTTCTATTTTTACTATCGATGTGCCAATCGAGTTCGCATTAAAAAAAATATCAACACAAAAACGTAAAACAAATCTAATGAGAATGTGTTATAGAACTATCGGAACTCGAGCAACAAATTTCACAAAATTGATTATTTGTTTTACACAGAAACAACTCGACACTTCATTAATATGCTGTTTTCCATCTTTGCTCAATGCGGAGAAGATCTAAATCTTTAGTTTGACCCAATTGGGGATTTAGCCTAGGACCACCGCAATCTATATAAACAACTGAGCAGTTCCAAAGACTACCAGCTGAAGTCTTGATATACAAACAAAAATTATATTACAGTTGGGATTGTAATTTCAAAATTCCGCCCAGTACACACGCAAAATTAGTCGGTGGTATAGGCAAACTTTAACTTTTGTCTTACCTTTTTTTAAATGTGTTTCTTGAAAAGGGAAGCATCCAAGGAAAGTTCTTGATTTTAAATACGAAAGGTGGGTATGTCATTGCGGCAAAAATAATATAAATGGCAATTTTCAGAATGATGTGTAAACACTGGTTTGACCCACCTGCTGCAAGGTAACGTACATATCGGTGTATGACGGTTATACGGATGTCATTTTTTTAACTGAACTCGTAGGGTTAACATGAAATAAAAAAAAAAAAAAACGGCTTCCCTAGTACGGCAGATAAACCCTTGCTTAGACCAAGGAGGTTGCATGCAGAGTGTTTATACAGGCGAATGTATAAATATACGGCTTCTCTAGTACGACAGATAAAGCCTTGCTTAGACAGAGTGTTTATACAGGTTGATGTATAAATACACGGCTTCCCTAGTACGACAGATAAACCCTTGCTTAGACAGAGTGTTTATACAGGTGGATGTTTAAATACACGGCTTCCCTAATACGACAGATAAACCCTTGCTTAGATAGAGTGTTTATACAGGCTGATGCATATATACACGGCTTTCCTAGTACGACAGATAAACCCTTGCTTAAATAGAGTGTTTATACAGGCTGATGCATATATACACGGCTTTCCTAGTACGACAGATAAACCCTTGCTTAAATAGAGTGTTTATGCAGGTTGATGTTTAAATACACGGCTTCCCAAGTACGACAGATAAACCCTTGCTTAGACAGAGTGTTTATACAGGTATAAAAATAAAAAGAAATGAGGTAAAGTTCAGATGAAACCTGCCAGACAGACAAGTACACCAAAAAATAATTCCCTACACCAAATATATATAAATAAGAAGATGTGGTATGAGTGCCAATGAGACACCCAAATATAGTTGACATATTGCTTATAGTATCTTAGATGAGGACTGACATTGACCAATGAACCATGCAAATGAGGCCAAGGACAAATGATATCTGCCAGACAGACATATACACCTTGCAATCATTCCATACACCAAATAGTTTACCTATTGCTTTAGGTATTAGAAAAACAGACCAAAACACAAAAACTTAACATAAACCAATGAAATACATGTACTGCAAACAGTATCCGAGAAACAGCCCTAATCAGGTACAGTGGAGATCACTTCTAACCTCTCATTAAATCTGTCAGAATCTGTCAGGAGAACTGTTCTAGGACAGTACGTAGAACTGTCAGCCTGACACCTTTTAGTCAGTTCTAGCTAGAACAGTTCTAACCTAGAACTGATTTGGTCAGTTCTACCTAGAACTGATTTGGACAGTTCTACCTAGAACTGATCCTGACAGTTCTACCTAGAACAGTTTTAGACAGTTCTACCTAGAACTGACCAAATTTTTGGTCAGTTCTACTTCTAGAACAGTTCTACGGTTAGAATTGATTACAAATTGAAATTCTACGGCTAGAATTGATTTATAAATTATACGGCTAGAATTGATTTATAAATTCTACGGCTAGAATTGATTTATAAGTTTTAAGAACTCTTTGTCTAAATATAAAGGCTTCGGCAAAATAGCGATTAATATTATATAGAGTTTTGCTATTTTGACGGTTTTATTTCAGATTTTTAATCAAGAGAACATGTTTAACCCCGTCATATTCTGCATGTATGTGCCTGTTCCAAGTCAGGAGCCTGTAATTCAGTGATTTTCTTTTGTTGATGGGTTACATAAATTATTTGTTTTCGTTCATTTTTGTACATAAATTAGGCCATTAGTATTGGGGGCATTATTATTTGAATTGTTTTACATTTGTCATTCCGGGAGTCAGGATCATGGCTCGTTTCACATAACAAAATTATCTGACCTCATTAACCAAATGTAATAACTTGTTTCCCAATCCACTATTACATGTATTATAAATAAATATGTTTTTAAATTAAACTTAAACTGACCATATTTGCTCTTCATCATGTAGATCTATATACATTTAGCCGCACACTGCAGTAATCCAGTTATATTTTTAGGCAAGGATGTATTGTACAAATGACAGCAATTATATTGGAAAACAATGACTTCAAAATTTTGTTTGCACTCAATTTATAGTACTAGCATGTCCTCTTTTTATTCAAAATATTGAATCGTAAACAAATGCGATATCTGTTTACGAGTAGTTTTCATACCTCGGACGGACCTGTTTAACACAAATCTTTTGACCGCATCAATCTAAACTGACATTATTTGCTCTTTTTTTCTGCAAACAATGACCACAAAATTTTGTTCGCATCAATTTATAGTGCCAGCATGTCCTCTTTTTATTCAAAATATTGAATCGTAAACAAATATCAGTAGTTTTCATACTTCAGACTGAGTCGTGTAATAAAATCTTTTGACCGCATCAACCAAAACTGACCACATTTGCTTTTTTTTTATGTAAATCTATATAGCTGCACAGTAATTCAGTTATAATTTTAGGTCAAGAGGACTGTAGCATACAAATAACTGCAATATTGAAATCAATGACCACAAATTTTTTTTCGCATCAATTGAGAGTGCCAGCATTTCCTATTTTTATTCAAAATATCGCATCAGAAACAAATATCAGTAGTTTTCATATCTCAGACTGACTCATATAACAAAATTATTTGTCTGCATCAATCAAAACTGACCATATTTGACAGCATCAACCAAAACTGACCATATTTGACCGCATCAACCAAAACTGACCATATTTGCTCTTTTTTATGTAACTCTTATAGTCGCATAGTAAATCTGTAATATTTTTATGCAAGGATGGATTGTATAATACAAATGATAGAAATACTGGAACACAATGCTACCTAATTTCGTTTGCATCAATTTAGAGTGCCAGCATGTCCTCTTTTATTCAAAATATTGCATCATAAACAAATATCAGTAGTTTTCATACCTCAGACTGACTGGTATAACAAAATTATTTGTCCGCACCTAAACCAAAACTGACCATATTTGCACTTTATTATGTACATGATGTAAATCTTAATAGCCATAAAGTAAATCACTTATATTTTTATATCAGGATGGATTGTTTAATATAAATGAAAGCAATATTGGAAAACAATGACTACAAAATTATGCTTGCATCAGTTTATAGTGCCAGCATGTCCTCTTTTATTCAAAAATTTGAATCAGTAAACTAATTTCAGTAGTTTTGATATCTCAGACTGACTCATATAACACAATTATTTGTCCGCATCAACCAAAACTGACCATATTTGACAGCATCAACCAAAACTGACCATATGTGACAGCATCAACCAAAACTGACCATATTTACACTTTATTATGTAAATCTTAATATATATATATAGCGCATAGTAAATCACTTATAGTTACATATCACGATGGATTGTATAATTCAAATGACAGCAATATTGGAAAAATTTCCACATCAATTTAGAGTACCAGCATGTCCTCTTTTATTCAAAATATTGAATCGTAAACAAATTTCAGTAGTTTCAATATATCAGACTGATTCGTTTTAACAAAATTATTTGACCGCACCAACCAAAACTGAACATATTTACACTTTATCAAATAAATATATATGGCCTCATTGTAAACCAATAATATTTCTATGTCAGGACAGATAGTATGATAAAGATGACACCAACTTTGGAACACAATGTATACCATATCTAAAAATTTTGTCCACATCAATTTAGCGTGCCATTATTTCCTCTCCATAATAATGAACCGTCACTAAAGTGACTTTTAAGTCAGTAGTTCGTGATGGTTTGTTTTTTAAACAAAACTATTAAACGGCATCATCCAACACTCACATGACTGATTCATATACTTTATTTTAAAATGAAAAGTACATGTATGAGAAGTTCTCTTCTTGGAATAGTATACTGTTAATATAATTTGAAGCAGGCAAAGAAAAATGATTGATTTTGTTTGTAGCCTAACGTCCAGGGCAAATGTTTCATTCATGTTCAGATCGAGTATATTTTCTGACGTTCCAGACTCCCAGATATCATTTATAATCGTTATGGATAAGTCTGGCTAAATTGACGAGATGGTGCAAATGTACATAGTTTTTACGTTATACAACACTTTTTCATTAATATCCCATAATTCATCCACTGTACAATTTTCGTTTGAACATTTGTCAAAACAGAATCTTAAATCATGAATGTAAATCCAGGCAAACAAGGTAAACTACGATTAAAATTCCATGAATTAAATGCAGAGTTATATTTAGGAAGAGACTGTTAAAAACGGGAAACGAAGAAACGTAAACAATGATGTTTATATGCAATCTTATAAAAATATTTCTCCGATGAGTTGGATAACCTTTCTATCCACTTCGATATTTGTACATGTAACGTTTGATCAGTAAAAAATATAGAAAATCTGCTATTATATAGTAAAGTAATTGGAACTGATTTTTTCTAATGTAAATTCTAAAGTGCCCTTACTGCAGTGACGTCATTTAGAACTGTTCTACAGTCCTGACTGATTTAGTCAGTTCTGCTGACAGTTCTACGGTTAGAACTGATTTGGACAGTTCTACCTAGAACAGTTTTAGACAGTTCTACCCTAGAACTGATCCTGACAGTTCTACCTAGAACTGATTTAGTCAGTTCTACCTAGAACTGATTCTGACAGTTCTACCTAGAACTGATTCTGACAGTTCTACTTAGAACAGTTCTAGGGTAGACCTGTTCTAGGTAGAACTGTTCTAGGACAGGTTAGAACAGTTCTATGACAGATTATTCTGACAGTTCTAATGAGAGGTTAGAAGTGATCTCAACTTTAGGTATTAGAAAAACAGACCAAAACACAAAAACTTAACATAAACCAATGAAATACATGTACTGCTAACAGTAGCCGAGAAACAGCCCTAATCAGGTAACTTTAATCTTGATCCCTGATCCATGAAATGAGGATGAGGTCAGGTGAACCCTGTCTAATGGACATTGAGACCTTGCAAGGGAACCATATACCTAATACAGGTATCATATTTTGCTCCGTGTTGAAGACCTCAATTTGACTTTGAGAAGAAGAACAGCAATACAAGTGCTGTTCCTTTGCTTCTTGTGTTTTTTGCTGTGCATATACGGATTTTCTGTCATGGATGAATATCCCATACCCTTTCTTTTCTATTATAATTCAAATGAGATCAAAATTGTGTGTCTTAGAAATATTTAAGTTTAATTTTATGTTTAGGAAGCCATACAATGTAATTAGTTTTATAATTTTTTTTTAGCATCATTTCCTGAAATCTTTGTTGCAATCCCTGTTAAAAACAATATTGATTTTAGTGATCTGGATCATGATGAAAGAATTGTCAGTTGGTGAGACAATTTTACAGGTTAATCCTATAATGACCATTCCTAATTGTGTCAGTTTATACAGACAATATATTATTTGTTTGATTGTTTTGTTTGGTTGCTGTCTCATTGAACTATATGCCAAATCTCCTTTTACCAAGAAAAAACTTTTGAAATAGCTACGGTACAGATTAGCTTATCGATGGACAACAAATGATGTAAAATAATTTAAGGGGCCATTTGGGTCAGATGGTGGGGAGGTAAAGAATGAGGGAAAAGCATGTGCATTTACACCAATTGGCCCCTGATATTATGATGTCCAAAATATACAAATCCCATTAGCGTAACACAGATGCATATTTTGCAGTTTGCATGTCATGTTTCATGTTTGCGGCAAAATTAGCTACAGGCAGCAAAAAATAAATCAAAACAGCTCTGAAAAGTATTTTGATTAATTCTTTAAAACGTTTTGATTTTTTTAGAGAAATTTGTTTTCTTCAAATAATGAGACACGCATGTTTCATAGCGGCATACCTGCTTTGTGTTGAAATGTAATGATAATTGTAATGAATTGATATTCAAGATCCAAACTTATACATCATAGGACAGACGCTACATTCACACAAAAAAATAAAACCAACAGCAAAATGACGACAAGGCAAGACAGATAAACAATTCAGCAACTGACAAATATCACTGAAATACGGGATGAATTTAAACACACCAGATGGGCCAGCATTTCCGGTTCCTATAGCAGCACCCATGGCGTTACACGTGACATGTTAAATGTGGGTGGTTTGTCATATTAAGTGAAACTTCGGGAGGAATGGGGGTTGCAATTGTGGCAACGACAGATGGAACCTATTCGTGGTCTTTTGTCACAAAGATGTTTTAAGTTTTCAATTAAACCATGATTACGACCGTATCAAAATAGTGAAACAAAAATACCGAACTCCAAGGCAAATTCAAAAAGAGGCAGTCCATAAAAACTGACAAAATCAAACGCAATCAATCAACTGAACAAGTGGAAAACAATTGCCATATTCCTGACTTGGTATAGGCATTTTCCGAAGAAAATGGTAGGTAAAACCTACTTTTCTCTAATTTCCATGCTATTTTCACATGTCTCGTTCGATGTGAGAAAAATATTTCTCCTCTCTAGAGAAAACTTTTTTCTCGGCAAATGATTGATCGAGATTTCAATTATGACGTCAAATTTTCTTGATTTCTTCTGAATTTCATATTATGTCAGCCGCTATATCTCGTGTATCATGATATTCCTCCACTCTCATCAGTTAAATTTTAAATATTTAAAAAGCTCGGCAAGCCTCGCGTTTTAAACTTTAAAATTTAACTGTCTCGAGTTGAGAAATATCGTAACACACTTGATGCAGTGGTGGAATCTATATGTATAGCTTGTTAAACCTCCACTTGTATGACGGTTGTTTATAGTTCCGTTATATTGATAAAATTTGGTAAAAAAACCCAAAATAGTTGGGATGCAGCAGTCACAACTGTGTAAACATACATCACAGACATACAACAAAACTGATTAAAAAATTAATACAAACATACAAATTAATCTAACAAAGACGCCAACAAAAGATGTAGTAAATATTAATAACTCATCATAGTTGCCAAAACCAAAATTTTGTACGCCAGACGCGCGTTTTGTCTTCAAAAGACTCATCAGTGACGTAAATTTGACAATGACGTCACCAACAAAAAAGTTTTAGTCGTTGATAGTACATGTCGTATATAATATACACTTTCTCTATAAAGTAAAAATTAAACAAATAGAAATACAAGGGTAAACAAAATAGAAACAACACTATAAAAACCCTTTGTGTCCGATTCGCACCAATTTGGAAAAAAAAAAAAACGAAAACAACACATTATAAATTTCATGCATCCGAAGCGCTTTTCTGGGGATTTAACTTTATCAGGAACGACCGCAGCCGAATATTTGAAAGCCAATGATTTTTAAGAACCGAAAAGTTGAAGAGCTATATAACCAAAAAAGACATAAAAAATATCAAAATATCCAACCAAAGTCAACTTCGCATCCAGAAAAGCGCTTCGGACGCATGAAATTTATAGCGTGTTGTTTTCTTTTTTTACGCCTGAGTGAGTTGAAACATTAGTTTCTTTATAATTTCAAAATGTATAAGTAATGACGTAAACTTTCAGGAAAGTAATGATGTCAACTTTCAGGAATCATATTGAGGTGTATAATAGTATGTAAAATTTAACATTATAAATGAATAAAAGACTCCAGGCGTAAACATCTATGAGACAGCAATCAGGTGACAGATATAGCCAATAGACATCTAGAAGTCGGCATACTGTCTTCAACCAAAGACCGGTGTTTACACAATATGTCAAGCTCCAAATCGTCCCAGTTAACGATACAATATGCCATACTCTAAATCGCCCAAGTTAACGATACAATGTGCCATACTCTAAATATCCTCGGTTACCGATACAATATGCCATACTCTAAATCGCCCCAGTTAACGATACAATATGCCATACTCTAAATATCCTCGGTTAACGATACAATATGCCATACTCTAAATATCCTCAGTTAACGATACAATATGCCATACTCTAAATCGCCCCAGTTAACGGTACAATGTGCCATACTCTAAATATCCTCGGTTAACGATACAATGTGCCATACTCTAAATATCCTCGGTTAACGATACAATATGCCATACTCTAAATATCCTCGGTTAACGATACAATATGCCATACTCTAAATATCCACAGTTAACGATACAATATGCCATACTCTAAATATCCTCAGTTAACGATACAATATGTCATACACTAAATCGCCCCAGTTAACGATACAATATGCCATACTCTAAATATCCTCGGTTAACGATACAATGTGCCATACTCTAAGTATCCTCAGTTAACGATACAATGTGCCATACTCTAAATATCCTTGGTTAACGATACAATATGCCATACTCTAAATATCCACAGTTAACGATACAATATGCCATACTCTAAATATCCACAGTTAACGATACAATATGCCATACTCTAAATATCCTCAATTAACGATACAATATGCCATACTCTAAATCGCCCCAGTTAACGATACAATATTCCATACTCTAAATATCCTCGGTTAACGATACAATATGCCATACTCTAAATATCCACAGTTAACGATACAATATGCCATACTCTAAATATTCACAGTTAACGATACAATGTGCCATACTCTAAATATCCACAGTTAACGATACAATATGCCATACTCTAAATATCCTCGGTTAACGATACAATATGCCATACTCTAAATATCCACAGTTAACGATACAATATGCCATACTCTAAATATCATCGGTTATATTGATTTTGATGGGACAAGTGCTTTATTGGATTGTAATTTCGTGCTGCCCAATGACAAAGAAATGCAAGCAGTTAATTTACACTAATTTTACATTAATTTTTTATCAATAATTTGTTTGTTAAATTATAACTTATTCAAAGCTTCCTATAAAGAAATGCGCTACATTTCTTTTTGTCTTTTTATTTAGATATAATGAAAGGTACTGTTTTATTATTCTTATCCATTCCTATAATCTTCATTTATTTTATTTTAAATTAAAAAATATTTACTGCAAAATAGTATATTTAGTAAGTTAGTTTATTCAAAAATTAACACAAAGCACACTTATATTTGAATTTTGCCCTGTTAAAATTGTTTTGTAAAATGTGATAAAAATAATGATAATAAACCACCAACCACTTTTGACTTCTTTAATATAAATGTCAAGAAGTAAACGAAGAATTTATGTAAAATCTAGTTACTAAAATTATTTAAATGCGCGCCATCGTATGTATACACTTTGCTATAAATTTTAACAAATAAGAAGAAAAGAGACATAACTCAATTGAGAATATAACATAAAACGTATTAACAAAACCGGCATCCAATCAAAAATGGAATAAAATAAATAAATCAACAGGTCATGCTTTTAAATTCAATTTCTTTATGAAAAGAGAATTTCTTAATTTAAATTTTGAGAATTAGTCTTCAAACAATTCATTATCTAAGAAATTGAGAAATCCGTCAGCAAGGGATATTTCTGAAGACACAATATAGTTTAATCTAGAATTTAGAATCCCCAGTGATAGATGCACTACCGAATGAGATGGGGAGGAAGGGAGGGGCAGAGGTTTGCAGTAAATGTTAACATACGATTCAATAAAATACTTGAAATTACCACTGGCATGTCTAAAATGAAGCAAACAGTTCCTGCATGTTAGCGGTAATTGGTGATGTTATTTTTTTCTTGGTGCGGAGTCAAGAAATCAGAAACTGTCTATATAATCGATTTTCTCAACAAAGCTTTGGAATTTCCATTAAATTCTGGTGCCATTTTTAAGTTTTCGACGTTAAATAATCTTCGGTATGGGGTATGCAAATATGTATATAATTCATATGAACCACTTTTAGTAAATAAAAAAAAAGATTGGTCAACTGGTTTACGAAGATGCCTCCTCTAATTTCAAAGGCATATACTAGATTTTTAAATTTATCGATTGTTGTAACTGCTTACCGTTCAGTGGCAAATATTTTATGCATATTCAGAACCAGAACAAATTACCAATAAAAATCCAAAAGATATGTATACCAGAATGGGTCGACCAGGGTGGAGACCTGAGAAATTTAAACTGTCTTATGAAATTTAGATGATGTTGGGCATGGACTGGGTTGTTTCTTGTGAAAGACTCGTCAAATCGGCACGAAGTACAAGAAGAAAAAATTACAAAAAGAAAAAAAAGAAACATAAAGTATCGATCTAAGAGTACTCACAGTACTTTACTGAAAGCTAAAATATCAATCAGTACACCACCGACGGATTTGGTGCTAAAGATGTCATAAACAGTCCGATTAATGTATGACCTTGTGCAATGCCAAAATATATAAGTATAAGGAGGATGTAGGAACACAAGTGTTCATAACTGTATAGTAATACAAAATTATCTAGTATGTGATTTAATCTATTAAAACAAACACTTAGTGCGTGCTTGATTACAAATGCATTGAATTACTAGTATTGTTGCTGCATGGTAATATAAATTTAACATGTTAACAAAATCAGGATATATTTAGATATTTAGAAATGTTTTCGATTATATATTTAAAAAATAACCAAGAGGTTTCTATTATGATGCGATTGAATTGAGTATGAGAATACCATATAATTAAAACGCATGCAAACATATACACGTCCCATCCTATAATCTTTTTTTTTGTCTTTCAACTTTTCTTAAATGTGTATGTTTTAATACTATAGCGTTTAGAATTGTAAGTAAATATCTGCATGCTTTAAAACAAATGTATTGTTATATGCTGTATTTAAGGAGAGGGCGTTATAAGTTTGATTGACTATAGTATCCTACCCTTTTTGCTTTGTTTCTGCAAATATAATTTGTTTAAAGTAAATTAAGAAATACATGTGGTTTGAGTTAAACTTAATATATTTGTCTACTTGGGACTACTCGACATTTCATACGAGTATGACAATAATTTAAGCAATCTGATTAAAAGAGAGACCTCTGGCGTGGATGCAGGATCTGAATTTCAATCAGTTTGATATTTAGATTAATCAGAGTTGTGTCTCTTACACTTGGCGACAATTTAATCTTATATTCAAAGGCGATGTTCTTGACCTATGATTTACTTTGTTATCACCATTGTTAGTAATGCGAAATTACTCTAGTTCCAAGATATCGATTCTCAATGAACCAACAAGGTACAGTGTAGGTAACTTATCCATTTGGCGCAACAATATCACTATACAGAAGAAAACAGATATAAATAAACATTTGTTAATTATTCTAATGTATATCTTGTTTAGTTCAGACGAATTATTTGCTTCGAAAAAGTGTCTTTAAGTTGTAAAATAGTTGGACTTTTTTTTGCGAACGATTAAAAAGCTTTTTTTCTACCTTTTTTTATGTTCGAATATTTCAAATTATAATAAAATTGATCTTACACTAAACTGCGGCCGAGCTTAGCGAAAGGCCGTGCGACATAATCAATCAAACAAACTTTATTAGATCAACTCGTTAAGGAACGATCGTTTTCATTGGTCAATTCAATCTTTCGACCTTAACTAAATTTTCAAGCCCCACCCAAGCACACCTGCGAAAGAAGAACACCCGTACCATAAACGATCGAAAGTTGAATGAAGGTTTATGTACTTGATTATCTCATTGCAATTCTAGCTTACATACATGTACATGTAAAATTTATTTATATTATGATAATTTTACACGGTGCAATAGTTCTAATATGGTCCTTTGTTTATAGTTTTTTAATCTTATAACAGACTCTAACATTTTTCACTGCGAAATATTGAATCCAACTCTCAAATAGTTCTGGACTAAACTCGTGCACTTTTCTATCCGTTTGATTACATCATTATGTGTTTGCAATGAGACCAAATTAGGAAATATGAATGGAATGACTTCGTGATGTTTGATAAACGTAAAAGAGACCGTAATTAACTACACAAATAATCAAATTACATAATAAAGATATTGCACGAATTAAACAGTGTAAATAGGTTTGTAAGATAAACTGTTCACTTTTCATATTCTATTGTCATTATATCACAGTCTCCTCCTCGACCCTAATACTGGACTCACTAATACTAAACTTTTTTCATAAATATGAAACTACATAGACTGAATAGAAAAATGGAATCCCAATGACTAGTTATAAATGACAACTTAAATTTACATAATTTCATTGCAATATCCAGTGACTTTTTTAAACGTGGATGCTTGGGGTTTTATGGATTCGAATTGGGATAGTGTGATTTTTTTCGGATTCAGTTTACTTGATTTTGAAAAAAAAAATCCCGAAAGTGAATTCAGAATCGTAATCATGCTTTGTTAAGAGAAAAAATGGAGATGGCGTAAAATTGACCGCATTGAAAGGAAATGTTTTACATTTGCCATTTTCAGGGCCTTTATAGCTGACTATGCGGCATGGGTTTTGCTCATTGTTGAAGACCGTACGATGACCTATAACTGTTAATTTCTATGTCATTTGGTCCCTTGTGGAGAGTTGTCTCATTAGCAATTATACCACAATCTTGCTTTATTATTTATACTTAGTTTTTGGAGAATAAAATATCTTTCTAAATGTACTACAAGTTCCTACATCTAAATCCGCTAATGATTTTTTTAACTTCGTCTTAATAACATTGTGACTTGTACATTTTAACCAAGGCACATACAAAAAAATATTTTACTAGGTAATAACTACTTAGAAACACGAAAAGATAATGTTGATTTTTCTTTTGATAATTCAATTTCATTCATAATCAATCGTGTTGCTATTTGCTATGTACTTATCCTTATATTTTTCATAAACCGCCGGGTACATGATAATTGTGTTGTTGCATAAAGAACATTACGAAATAAAAAATATCACAAATATAATATTCCTTCCCCACTATTTGAAAATCAGGCGCTACAAAAACATTCATTTAATTCTTTTTACGTTCGTAGTAACATAGTACATTCCATTGTTGGTCACCCGTGTCAATTCACGTGCACACTACGATTGTTATTGTATTTGAATATTTCGGCCAATGAAATGGGACGTAACAAGTTGTTTGTTTGTGATTCGCCAGAATGTTATGAATGGATTATCAAACGCTAAACTTGACTGCATTTCAGTGTAAATTTTGTGGAGTGAAAATAGTCATATTTCATTCTTAACACACGGCTTTATGTTGGATATCTGTTTCACAGATGACGAAGGATATATTCCAATTGTCGTAACTACAATCCCGTCCCCTTTTCCCCGAACATGACCTACCGAGTAAGACTTATCATCGGGTGTGTACTTACAAGAGCAACACGACGGGTGCCACCTGAGATCACCCCCAGATTTTTGTGGGGTTCGTGTTGCTCAGTCTTTAGTTTTCTATGTTGTATTTTGTGTACTGTTGTTTGTCTGTTTGTCTTTATCTTTTTAAGCCATGGCATTGTCAGTTTATTTGCGACTTATGAGTTTGAATGTCCCATTGGTATATTTTGTCTCTCTTTTATCATATACCATTCATAAGCATATCAGCTATACTATCTTTTTTACCCGGTCATCAAATATTCATACGGTGCAATTTCCGTCAAGCTAAGGTCACAGTTCAAAGCTGTAACGGGCGATTTCTTATTTTCTATTTATCCGCTGTATAACATAAATGTCTTCTAAAAATTTAACATAAATATGATTTCATAAAAAATAATAATCAACCTGAATATTACAGAGAAAGTAAAACTACATTGATTGCAGTTTGAAATCATGACAAATCTTCCTTTGCCTTAACAAGGGATAAATGTTGAGTATGAACATATATATGTAGGATTCTGAACCTTGATGGCCACGCTGAAGTGTGATGGTTTGATGCTGAAGCGTTTTTTTTATCACACTACATAGAAAACTAATACTTAGCAAACAACACTACATAGAAAACAAAAACTTAGCAAACAACACTACATAGATAACAAAAACTTAGCAAATAACACTATATAGAAAACTAAAACTTAGCAAACAACACTACATAGAAAACTAAAACTTAGCAAACAACACTACATAGAAAACTAAAACTTAGCCAATAACACTACATAGAAATCTAAAACTTAGCAAACAACACTACATAGAAAACTAAAACTTAGCAAATAACACTACATAGAAAACTAAAACTTAGTAAATAACACTACATAGAAATCTAAAACAGCAAATAACACTACATAGAACACTAAAACTTAGCAAACAACACTACATAGAAAACTAAAACTAAGTAAATAACACTACATAGAAAACTAATACTTAGCAAATAACACTACATAGAAAACTAAAACAGCAATAACACTACATAGAAAACTAAAACTTAGCAAATAACACTATATAGAAAACTAAAACTTAGCCAATAACACTATATAGAAAACTAAAACTTAGCCAATAACACTACATAGAAAACTAAAACTTAGCAAATACCACTACATGGAAAACTAAAACAGCAAATAACACTACATAGAAAATAAAACTTAGCAAATAACACTATATAGAAAATTAAAACTTAGCCAATAACACTACATAGAAAACTAAAACTTAGCAAACAACACTACATAGAAAACTAATACTTAGCCAATAACACTACATAGAAAACTAAAACTTAGTAAATAACACTACATAGAAAACTAAAACTTAGTAAATAACACTACATGGAAAACTAAAACCTAGTAAATAACACTGCATAGAAAACTAAAACTTAGCCAATAACACTGCATAGAAAACTAAAACTTAGTAAATAACACTGCATAGAAAACTAAAACTTAGCAAATAACACTATACAGAAAACTAAAACTTAGCAAATGACACTATATGGAAAACTAAAACTTAGTAAATAACACTGCATAGAAAACTAAAACTTAGCAAATAACACTATAACTATAGAAAACTAAAACTTATCAAATAACACTATATAGAAAACTAAAACTTAGTAAATAACACTACATAGAAAACTAATACTTAGCAAATAACACTACATAAAACTAAAACTTAGCAAATGACACTACATAGAAAACTAAAACTTAGCAAATAACACTACATAGAAAACTAAAACTTAGCAAACAACACTACATAGAAAACTAAAACTTAGCAAATAACACTACATAGAAAACTAAAACTTAGCAAATAACACTACATAGAAAACTAAAACTTAGCAAATAACACTACATAGAAAACTAAAACTTAGCAAATAACACTACATAGAAAACTAAAACTTAGCAAATAACACTACATAGAAAACTAAAACTTAGCAAATAACACTACATAGAAAACTAAAACTAAGTAAATAACACTACATAGAAAACTAAAACTTAGCCAATGACACTACATAGAAAACTAAAACTTACCAAATAACACTACATGAAAAACTAAAACTTAGCAAATAACACTACATAGAAAACTAAAACTAAGTAAATAACACTACATAGAAAACTAAAACTTAGCCAATGACACTACATAGAAAACTAATACTTAGCAAATACCACTACATAGAAAACTAAAACTTAGCAAATAACACTACATAGAAAACTAAAACAGCAAATAACACTACATAGAAAACTAAAACTTAGCAAATAACACTACATAGAAAACTAAAACTTAGCAAATAACACTACATAGGAAACTAATACTTAGCAAATAACACTACATAGAAAACTAAAACAGCAAATAACACTACATAGAAAACTAAAACTTAGCAAATAACACTACATAGAAATCTAAAACTTAGCAAATAACACTACATAGAAATTTAAAACTAAGCTAATAGCACTACATAGAAAACTAAAACTTAGCAAGGCCTTAATCGCACCCTGTCTTTGGTCCTACCGCTTTATTTTATTAGCCATGTAACCCTCGGTTATTCAATGAAGAATTTCTGTCATAGACCGTTTGCAAAAGTTCAAATTTGCTGTTCTGAAGACAATATTTATCCATTAAATCAAGTTTCAAGACATCAGTTAACCCTAGTAATCTATTAACTGCATAGATGTCAAAATAAATAATCAGATTTTGTAGTTACTTGTATTTATTCATAACGTAATTACAGATCTGAAACAACTACATAATTAACGAAATATCAAAAGCAAAGAAGAATCGACAGAAGTGTTTAGAAGATAAAACAAATTATTCATATTTCATATTTCAATTAACTCTGAGAATCTTTTACTAGTGCGTGTAGGTCAAGAGATCTGCAATTTAAGAAAATCATATTGATGGCTTAGGCTACAAAATCCTAGCCATTACATAATGCTAACCACAGCACATTAAACTTATAAATGGCATTGTACGATTACAAAGAATTTCCCAATAAACTGTTGCAAGCATACTAATGGGTGCATTAGAAGTTTCAATGCTTCAAATAGTGTGAATGTTCATGGTGTGTCCTATGTGTCCTTTACATTAAATGATTGTCATAACTGTTGCAGTATAAAAAAAAATGTTTTGTCAATGACTCATAACTGTTGCCGTATAATAAACGTTTAAAAGAGTATTCATATCCACCTGTAAAAAAGCATATGAAAAATCCAATAGTTCTATAATTGTAATACATGTAAAATAAATGGAGAATGTGTCTATGGGCCACAGATGTCCCCGCTTGTAAATATGCATGAGTCAATGTACTAATTGTAAAAATGACGCCACCCAATTTCGAACTTTATCTGTGTTTTGTGCTAATAAGCATTATGTATAAGTTTTATAACATTTGGATGAGGCAAACTAAAGTTAGAGAACGGAAACGACAGATTAAGCAATTTTTCCATTTATAAAGGGGCATAACTCAAGAAAGGTAAAATTGACGCCACCCAATCTAAAACTTGATCTGTGTTTTGTGTTAATAAGCATTGTGTATAAGTTTTATAACATTTGGTTGAGGCAAACTAAAGTAAGAAAACGGAAACAAAATATTCAGCAATTTGTATGTTTATAAAGGGGCATAATTCATGAATGGCAAAAGTGACGCCACCCAATTTCGAACTTGATCTGTGTTGTGTGCTAATAAGCATTGTGTATAAGTTTTATAACATTTGGTTGAGGCAAACTTAAGTTAGAGAACGGAAACCAATTCTGGGGATGGGGCATAACTCATGAACGGTAAAAGTGACGCCATCCAATTTCGAACATGATCTGTGTTTTGTGTTAATAAGCATTGTGTATAAGTTTTATAACATTTGGTTGAGGCAAACTAAATTGAGAGAGCGGAGACCAATTTTGGAAACGTACGCGACGGACGTCGAGACGGATGGACGGGACGGACAAGGGTAACACTTAATGCCCCCTTCGCCTAGCGGCGGAAGCATAAAAACACAATTAATTAAAATGACAAGATAATGGGCAAAAAGGATAAAAAGAATCATTGACAGATGTTGACATACAGCTTGTGTTGTTACAATTATGTTAGTACTCCATGCTTACAAATGGAATGAGTAAGGCAATGTTAAACATGGCTGTTTTCGATAAATTAATTGAACTGTATTCAGTGCATTACAACCCGTGTCCTCTGTGGTTTCAAGAACCATGTGAATTCCTTGAACAGGGGTATTATGAATGCATTTATTTAGCTTGAAGACAAATTGTTGTATCATTTGACATAGAAAAACTACAAACAGTGACTTTTATATGACCACTTTTACTGTCACGTTTGCGGATGAATTGGCGCCATCGTCTATATTGTATATCCCTATGGGACAAAGCCAGTATTTACTTTAATGATTTTACAAAAAATCGCAGAAGACTCGCGCGTAGATTTTTCTTGTTTTCTTTATTTGATAGAAAAATGAACAAATATGGAAACAAAATAGTATAAAACGGAAATAATGTAATGTATATGCAATCTGCAAGGTCGGTGTGATACTATCATTTATTCTAATGCATTCATTATAAGATCACAGCTATGAAGCGAATGGATCAGTAACAGTTTTCTCATCTGTATGTAAATAAGAATGGCGACTGTCTTTATTCACAATGTCTTAAGAAAGGGCAGGAAAAGTTCAAATCTTATAAAACGCTTTATCCTTTTCCATTAGGAAAAGAATATACAAAACTTAGTTATATCTGTTGTCCATCATTTCTATTCTAATTGAATGACCATTGACCTTTCCGGCACTAGCAGTAACTTGTGTTGTAAACATATTAAACACACCTATTGCAAAAAATAGTTATGAAACATTCAACTTCTTTACATAAGTACGTGTACAAATACAATTAATTAAAATGACAAAATAAAGGGCAAAAGGATAAAAAGAATCATTGACAGAATACAAGCGTTTTATATCCGAAAAAATAAGAATCGTAAAAATTAAAAAAAAATAAAAACAATAAAACACTCTATGTGTAGAAATTTGTTTTACGCAGGATGTTGCATAACTTATGAAATGTTATATATATATATATATATAGTAAAAATGTAGTTCCGCTTAAAGTCTTCAAGAAGATATATACAAATTTACATTGCAACACGAACAGGTTGGCGACCGAGAGAGAGGAATGAGAAGGAAGGAAAACACCATAAGAGGCTATAAAAAGTTTCCGAGACTCCTGGTCTGCGATCCAATTTCTAAAACACGGGCCAGTCGGTGCATGGAAGTAATATAAAGACAATATAATCCGCACATTCAAGTTTATAATACAAGATCAATATGAAATAGACGCAAGGTACTTGATGTATGTGACATATATGTTCATTTGAATGTCTTCAACAAGTGGTATTCAGTTGACACCGATTCGAAACTCAAATTCAAGAAGGCTTCAAGTGGATATCAAAGTTTACGTTAAATCATATGGAAAATTAGACTTTTAATTTTATTTTTAAGAGCAGATGTAGTTAAATGAAATCAAACCATACAGGAATGTTTTATAGAACCCAGAAAGCTGTGTTACTCTGGTCTTGATGAAAGTCCATTAATGTGGCTCCAAGAGGCAAACAATTTGTCAGATAAGTCAAAATCCAAGAACATCTTCTACTCAACTTTTGCATGAAGATTACCTTCTGATATAAAAACATTGCGACCAGACATCTAAAGGCAAAGGTTAATGCAGAGACAGAAACCAATCTTTGATGCATCAAAACAAAAATAAGTAGAACATTAAATGCTTGATATATGGTATTAATAATAAATATAGAGAAAAGTCATTACGTACATTATTTTCCATATCTTGTAATTGTGTGGTATAATATCTTACTTTCCTTGATACATATTATATAAGAAACTAATACCAAAAGGCAAAATGAACATTCTTATCCAATCACAAAGATGATAACAAATTATCCAATTTAAAAACTACATTTCACTTAGAGTTAAGTGTTTTGCCTGTACTGATGTTTATTGTATATATTGTATATATCCTTAAATGTATTTCGTCCAGTGGTCGATGTTTAAAGAGAGAGAAAATCTTCAGTATAATGGAGGAAATAAAGAGAATCAATCTTATTCAGTTGCCGGTCCCAAGTCGGGAACCTAGTCAGTGGTCGTCTAAAGGCATATATTCATGTCTTGGTTATTTTGATGATATTGTTGTAATGGTACATCGTAAAGTTAATATTCAATTCATTTCCAAGTTTTTTTTTATACTTTTATAGAAACAGATTGAAAAATTATTTTTTTTAAGGTTTAGTATTGGGTTCCTTTCTTATCGACGTATACCCCACATCCCCTTTTATTCATACATGTAAATCACCTTGATTAGAATATACATGTAACTGACTACAAGAGTGTATACAAATCATTATATTACTTTCAAAACCCCTTTGGATAATCTATCAAAATAAAATCGGAATATATTATTTCAACTTTTATATTGACGCCTACTGTCCTTACAACATAATACCTTTTTCCTCATGGGCCTAATCGGCTTCTTTACAAAAACATTTCACATAAAAAAGAAAATTTTTAAGAGCCATTATTGTGGACTACTCAAAAAGATAGTTTTACTACGTTTTCTCCGAAGAAATAGGTGTACAATCAAACACAAACAAAACAAGGTCCAGTTAGCTTGAATAGGTACAGACATAGGATATGGTAGGATTTAAATCTAGGTACAGACACAGGATATGGTAGGGTTTAAATCTAGGTACAGACACAGGATATGGTAGGGTTTAAATCTAGGTACAGACACAGGATATGGTAGGGTTTAAATCTAGGTACACAGACACAGGATATGGTAGGGTTTAAATCTAGGTAAAGACACAGGATATGGTAGGGTTTAAAAGCCAGATTCACGTGCTTACAAACCTCCCCTATTTGCTTGTCTGGACCATATACCGTAGAGGTAAAACACAAAATAAAAAACCCTGCACAGGACAGCTTCCGACATGCTGATTGGACAAGGAAATAAGAGACGACACATAACTTGGATAACAAGGTCAAAATGTAGGTCAAAATGTGTTCGGTATTTACTCACAGGAAGCCGACTTCTGTAGTCACATCTGGCAGTTAAGTTAATTTAATAAATGTACGGAGTTATAAACCTACTGTAGAGCATATACAAACAAAAATTAAAAACAAATATTGATATATCTGACAACATCTTGCAAACATCTCGAATTGTTATTGGATAAACTTATCCCGATTCCAAGATCAAAATCAGTTATTTTATCTACATGTTTCTTATGGTTTTTAACCGGCACACAAGAGATACTCTTATTCTTGAAGACATAGAATTTAATTTTTTCGAAACACTTCTGTTTTCACATTAATTAATGATATAATTTTCACCTATAAACATGAGGTTTCAAATAAATTTTGGCTAATAAGTATTGACCAAAACAACAACACCAAAACAAACAGACTCCGAGTACAAGTACGACTACAAATCATACAGGTAAGATATAGGGGTGATCTCAAAATAATGTGTACGCTAATTAATTTTATCGTGTTCAATCTTTGTGTGGTGATAGGACAAAACCATTTATCAAATGAAGGATAGAAAGTGCGCTTTTTCGTTTAAGCTCGCTAACAGATATGTTCAGAATTTAACAACTCTTACAACAAAAATTGATTGCTCCAGTTATATGATAATTTTTATCGTTTACATTATAGAAAACAACCCTTTTTTCAAGTTTAGAAAATATCCTTTCATAACTAGCGAATTATTTATAAGGGAATTGGATAACACTATTGTTCATTTTTTTATTTTTTGGTTTTGGGGTTATTTACTTCCACTGTGTATAGTCTTGGAGAATATGATAAACATTTTCATTTGAATGATTGCTAATTGCATCAAACCTTTTTTGGTTAGAAATATTGTTTTTTTTTTTTTTTTTTGTTTTTGTTCGCATTGATTTTGATGAGAATAAAAGAACAGGGTTCCTATGTCCCCCGCGTAACACATATTTTACCTGTCCAAGTGCAATACCAAATTTTATAAATATCTGGCAAGAATTGTTCACGTGATAGCGCTTGTAATGCAATTTTCTATAGAATTTATGTTTCTAAGAGACATATCTCTTTAAAAAATAGATTTTCGAAGTGTCCGAGACATTCCTGATATAAACCTTTGAAGTAAATTTTATAACAATCTGGCAAGAATAGTACATACAGTCAAAGAAAATGTTAATTTATCTTTGTAATATACATTAAGTTTTCTGTATGATTGTTTTACGGGTGCCATATGCGGAGCAGGAACTGCCTTTCCGGAGCACATTATATCATCCCAGGTTTTTGGTGGGGTTCGTGTGGCTCAGTCTTTAGTTTTCTATGTCGTGTTTTGTATACTTTTGTTTGTCTTTTGGTCTTTTTTCTTATTTTGCAATAGCGATGTCAGTTTATTTTTGAATTTTGAGTTTGAATGTCCCTTTAGTATCTTTCGCCTCTCTGACTTTTTGTCATTTGTTTTACCAAAAACCAAATTCCACTTAACACAAATACACGACGTACAACACAAAACTCATGCTGTATAGGAGCAAAGGAATTAGGTTAAATGCATACGATTTAAATGTTAAGACATTTCTTTGTTTTTCCTTTTTGATATATATAATGAATAAATAAGACTTGTTGTTTTCATAATTTTGACAGTCTAATCACTCTCCGATTAATCTAAATCAACTAAAAGGGTTTTAATCAATTTTAGAACCTGATTTGTAATAAATGTTTCATATCTGTCATGGTTAATGCGAACCAATTGCATTAAAGATTCTTTGGATTTTTCGGGTTTTTTTTTTTGTAGCTTCAGGATTTACAAGAGCATCATAAATAGTATCTGCAGTTCTGACTGTAGCATTATCTGTGGCAATTTCTTCAGCTTTCGCTGTAGCATCGCCTTTATTAATATCTCCATTATCAGGCCCATTATTCATTTTTTGAAGTTCAGGTTTCTCTACTGCTCAGACAGGAATGGGTGTTTCCCGATCCTCGTCAAGAAAAAAGGTTGAATTATTTCATCAGCCATACACGACATACACCAGACAGCAAATAACCTGAAAGCCGGAACACAAAAAGGATTAAGTGTAGGAGGCTCAACAAACTCATTGCAGAATACCGAGTCTCCATTGAATATGATGAATGCTATAAAGTCATTGGAGTTCGTTGGAGGCGTCCTCGTCACACAGTCAAAGCCATGGTTAAATTTTGTGTAAGTCATTGTTTTGTCAATCGTCGAAAACAACTTTTCTATTAATGCTATAATGATTAAAGTACAATGTTTACAATAATTTTATTATTTCGAGATCGCCCCCGTCATTTAAACTGTCTTACTCTGACTCGTATTCGGACTCGGGTTGGAGACACTTATTGTTAATCTATAATAGCAGATGTCATACTATGGTTTGTATATCTTCGATGTCTTAGCTCAATATCAGCGGATACTCTGATTTCTAGAGCAGGGTAGTTACGCATTTAGGAATTGCCTTTCTCACATATCAATACATTGTATAATGAAGAAATAAAGAAATGAATAATACGGATCAAACCCGTTATATTACTTTCTCCGTGTACGATTCTTTACCTCTGTGGAATTTCCTGATTTTATTTACCATATAAAGATGGTTAAAAGCGGTTACTTGAGGGCAATAAACAACCCATTATAAATTATGAAGCTATCATTAAGTAAAATCCTAACTCACATTAAATCTATTGTGTAATCAAACACTTACACGTGAAGTGCAATTAGCGAAGGTTAATTGGTGATCATATCAGGATAATAAAAGTCGCGATAAGAACAAATATGTTGTCAACAATATACAGCATTAATGAAGAAGGAATACCATTCAACGAATGTTCAATATAATGGAATAGCCATCCTTTGCCTTCATAATGAAGTTTATTTGTTCATGGCTTAGAGAAGAGTTGAAATGCGAGACTTGGTGATAATTTCCTGTTTCTCCTAGATAACACATACGAATGATCTTCCAAACAATGCACGGTTTGTATAATCCGTTCTGAAAACCAGAACACTATCTAGACCATTACAATATTCAACCACAATCATTAGCTTATACATTTATAATGCTTATCAAAATGTTCAATATAAAAACTTTCACGTATTTGAAAGCAGTTAGACATTATATATGGATCCCAACCCTTTTTAAGAAGCTAAACAATATGTGCATCAAGTAGACACTTGAAAGCATATAAATAACACTTTTTAACATGCATTCTATAAAAATGCAAATACACGAATATTGACTTTTGTACAATAGTCAGTCTCTAGGTCCTTTCTAGACTCCCCATAACGTGTCGCAGAACATCAAAGCTATTGTGACAAATACAGATTATTTATATCGTCTTATGTCGGCCGTTTCATACTGTTAATCTGTGACTCCTTGAAAACGGCTTAAATCTACGTCATTTAGTCTCAATTGGATAGTTTTCTCATTGGTAATCGTACCATATTCTAATTTTATATAGACTAAATTCAATCAGACTTGCACAAATTCTTCCACATGACACATCGTCGTTAGTTTTGATTTAAGTTGTGGGTTTCCTATATCAAAACAAAATAAACACACATCTTCCTTTGAAAACTCAGAAAATTTATTGAGCTCTTTCCTTTAAATCATTATTTCGTAAAAGCTTCTTCATATGAAACAATTATTTGCACTGTATATTCCTTGCCTGAAGGCAACAGTATTCGCTTTTAAATTTAACGAATAAAAAGTATCATGAATATGAATTGAGTGTCCGAAATGCTTTTATACTATAAACAGTTTTCATATGAATATTCCTGGCCTTCAAGGCAACATTCATCAAATTTGAATTTGCATTAAACATTTTTATGAACTTAAATAGAATGAAGATGAATTATTATATGAATCAATTCAATTTTTAACACATAATTACATATATAATTCAGTGCGAAAGCATGTTACACAACTAAAGGATTCAGGGAGACAGAATCGCTAATCTGAGTATACAAAGTGCGAATTAAATCATGAAGTATTTTGTTAAGAGATCATTGCAATACAACTTGAGTTTAATTGTTACAGACTTTCAAAGGAGAATCGTTTTATATAATTTTCCATATTGTCTATACTTTTCACCCAAAAGACATGCAGGCAAATAAAAATTAAGTGCGGTAAACACCCTCTGTGGTCCTTTTAAAAGGAAATTTCGACAGGAGACTAAACTCGACTCGTTCAAAGAAAGGATTCACCTAAACAAAAGAGACACTGTCATACAATTTTCAAAGCATACGCTGTTATAAGAATATAATTTATGTATAGATTTACTCAATGCGCAATTGTATATCACATGGCCCCAGTGACAATTCTGATATAGTATAATAGAAATTGGCACCAGTGACAATTCTGATAGTATAATAGAAATTGGCCCGAGTGACAATCAGGATGACAGTTACGTTGAAACACCAATCATACGTGCTAGGAAGCGTGCGCTGTCTGGCCAACAGATCCAAGCCGAATATCTAACCAAGAAAACGAAACGGAAATTATCAGAACTTGCTGTGGGGGATATTGTCATTATACCAACTCCTCAGTATGATAGTGCCCCAACTGATCATCGTAATATCTTGTACATCTAATTATTGAATCTGGAGAATTTGGGTACCGCATTGGAACAGCTGTAGGAATTTTAACAGGATATTTGTCGAGAAATCAAAGAAGCTGTTAAAGACACATCTTTATTCGCAGTAACGGTTCCTGAGCTTCAACTTTAAGCAGTTAAAAAGCTTTCAAAAACTGGTGGTCAGGGGTTTCTGTCATGTAAATGCAAAGAGGGGTGCAGCACTTGTAAATGTAAATGTAAAAAGGAAAAGATGTTGTGCAATTCCCGATGCCATAATTCACTCACATTCTCAAACAAATGATAAAGAACGATTTTTATATTTTGTAAATAAGGTTTATTGTGTGGTCATTGAATAAAAATTCTGTAGTGTGTATCAATGCTTTTATAACAAAATGCGTACTATAAATTATTGTACAAGTTTCAGTCGTCCCTTTGAAAGAAAAACGTGAAGTGGCCCTTGATGATTCTAATCAGGTTTTTTTTTAAATATTATTATACAACTTGGTAAATTTTCACTACATTTCAAGTATATGTGGAAAACATACCGAGAGAAAAAATACAAATATCTGTGTAATAATACAACGGCCAAATGTACCTTACGATGAATTGTTTTTAGACCCTAACACTGATTATGGAGAAGAAAACACAGTCTCAGTAGTAAACCAATTTTGATCTGAACAGCTGTTAAAAGACTGAACAATTAATAGCAATTCTTTGTAACCTCCGACAAAGTTGCGGCACGCATTGTCTCAGATTTTAAAAAAAATTTTGCTTGTTGGTAGCTATCGACAAACATAATAGAAATAGATTGATAGAAAAATTGCTTATGTCGTCGTTGCCATGGTTACGGATTCCCTTGGATTTTAACTCAAAATTGCATTTTTTGAGGTAGAAAAGTTACCATTTTCAGGCAGTTATCATGCACACATTTCAATTTTGATGAATATTGTAACATTTGTTCATTAATTTATAACATTTAATTAGTTAGATAAAAGATGAAAAATAATTCTGATGAAAAGGAGAGAAGGTGACAACACACACAAAGGGAGTTTTCATCGAATTCAAGAAGGCAAATTATAGGCATTTTGCATGAACTGAATACACACTTTTGCATCCACACTCATTTACATTGAAGTTATTAATGTAAACAAACACTGTTGCCTAGTAATAATTTATAACTAAAGGTGTGGAATTCAGGTCGCAAGGGTGGTTGCAAAGGGAACCTAAAAGTGAAATTTTTGTTATTTTGTAAAATAATTTTGATCTTGTTATTAAAATATCTCATAAACTATGACAGATAAAGGATGAAAATCAATTGAAAAATGTTGCGCATTCAATGACCTTAAGTTTGGTCTAAAGGTAAAAGGTTATTGATGACCTTGACCTTTAACGTTGAGAATTTTTTATTAGATTTTGTCAGAAATGGTTACAAAAATACCCATACCGTGAATAGAAAAAATGTTCAGAACGATTATTGCTTTTATTTGGTAACAAGGTTAAATGCAAGAAGTCAAGGTCATGTCAAAAGTTCTTAGCAACGACCCTTACTTCATATAAAAGTACCTAGCAACCATGCATATTTGGGTTCAGACTAATATGAACTGTTATATAGATCCTTATTGAAAGGTGAGGGGTCAATATCGTTACCAAAGACTTAAGTAGCCATTATACGTCAATTACATCAGACGTCAATATAGAAAATAATGTTCCTTCCACTTGAGACTGCGAAACATCTAGTTTTATATATGTTCCCTATGGTCATGTTATTACAGGAGACCTCAACATCGTCGAAGACCGTGAGGTCATAACTTTTCTAAAGAAAGGACCGAAATACCGTCCTCCATCTATAATAGATTGGAAACAGTGTCGTCAGGTCATTAAAGACGCTCTGTCTGCCTACTGTAAAAATTGGTGCAAACGTGAAAATCGGATAAAAATCTTTAGACAGTTATTTGAATAAAATTATGAATACTGTTAATATTCGAATATCTCATTTAGAAAACAATTCTGAAATTAATAATAGGATCCATGATATTCCCATTTCAAGAATAAAAATAAACTCAAGGTACTCGCAGAGCGGTTTGTGTTCGTACCGGCAGACAAGGCAGCCAATAATGTAGTGGTGGTGTGACGCATATACTACACGGAAGTTCTTCAAAACGAAATTATCAATTCCTCTACATTCAGGTCCGTTCGCACCACAGAGGGTCAAATCGTTAACAAGCATACCACTGCCACTACCCAACTTAAAGCATCTTCCGAACATTTGAAAGTCCCTACCATGTACTGGTTACCGAAATTACACAAAACCATTTAAATTCCGTTTCATCTCCGCATCGAGTAAGTGTTCTACTACTAATCTATCAGTTCTTCTAACTACCTCCCTTACTACTATCAAAGAACTGGTTATTAACTTTTGTAATAAAGCTTATGAAAATAATGGTATTAATTATTTTGGAGTGTTAAAAATTCTTTAGAAGTTTTAGATAAAATACATGCTTTTGATGGTCCTTATAATTCTGTTGACAGTTATGATTTTTCTACTCTGTACACTACACTTCCACACAATCTTATAAAGAAAAGTTTTGTATTTGATAAAATGGTCTTTCGAAAATCTCATTGTAATTTTATTTGCTGTAACTCGTTTAAAGCCTTTTCTGTAACGAAAAGGAAAGTATGCTAGATACACTTACTGGAAATGTGAGGATATGATTGAAGCTTTAAATTTTCTGCTAGATAACATTTATGTACGTTTCGGCGATAAAGTGTATCCGGTTTGTATAATCCGTTCTGAAAACCAGAACACTATCTAGACCATTACAATATTCAACCACAATCATTAGCTTATACATTTATCATGCTTATCAAAATGTTCAATATAAAAACTTTCACGTATTTGAAAGCAGTTAGACATTATATATGGATCCCAACCCTTTTTAAGAAGCTAAACAATATGTGCATCAAGTAGACACTTGAAAGCATATAAATAACACTTTTTTTTAACATGCATTCTATAAAAAATGCAAATACACGAATATTGACTTTTGTACAATAGTCAGTCTCTAGTTCCTTTTCTAGACTCCCCATAACGTGTCGCAGAACATCAAAGCTATTGTGACAAATACAGATTATTTATATCGTCTTATGTCGGCCGTTTCATACTGTTAATCTGCAACTCCTTGAAAACGGCTTAAATCTACGTCATTTAGTCTCAATTGGATAGTTTTCTCATTGGTAATCGTACCATATTCTAATTTTTATATAGACTAAATTCAATCAGACTTGCACAAATTCTTCCACATGACACATCGTCGTTAGTTTTGATTTAAGTTGTGGGTTTCCCTATACCAAAACAAAATAAACACACATCTTCCTTTGAAAACTCAGAAAATTTATTGAGCTCTTTCCTTTAAATCATTACTTCGTAAAAGCTTCTTCATATGAAACAATTATTTGCACTGTATATTCCTTGCCTGAA
The DNA here is from genome assembly GCA_017311375.1 of Mytilus coruscus. Taxonomy (NCBI): domain Eukaryota; kingdom Metazoa; phylum Mollusca; class Bivalvia; order Mytilida; family Mytilidae; genus Mytilus; species Mytilus coruscus. Next base: position 69,112,472 of record CM029607.1, read on the forward strand.
GGCAACAGTATTCGCTTTTAAATTTAACGAATAAAAAGTATCATGAATATGAATTGAGTGTCCGAAATGCTTTTATACTATAAACAGTTTTCATATGAATATTCCTGGCCTTCAAGGCAACATTCATCAAATTTGAATTCAATGCATTAAACATTTCTATGAACTTAAATAGAATGAAGATGAATTATTATATGAATCAATTCAATTTTTAACACATAATTACATATATAATTCAGTGCGAAAGCATGTTACACAACTAAAGGATTCAGGGAGACAGAATCGCTAATCTGAGAATACAAAGTGCGAATTTAATAATGGAGTATTTTGTTAAGAGATCATTGCAATACAACTTGAGTTTAATTGTTGCAGACTTTCAAAGGAGAATCTTTTTATATAATTTTCCATATTGTCTATACTTTTACCCAAAAGACATGCAGGCAAATAAAAATTAAGTGCGGTAAACACCCTCTGTGGTCCTTTTAAAAGGAAATTTCGACAGGAGACTAAACTCGACTCGTTCAAAGAAAGATTCACCTAAACAAAAGAGACAGTCATGCAATTTTCAAAACATACGCTGTTATAAGAATATAAGTTATGTATAGATTTACTCAATGCGCAATTGTATATCACATGGCCCCAGTGACAATTCTGATATAGTATAATAGAAATTGGCCCGAGTGACAATCAGGATTACAGTTACGTTGAAACACCAATCATATGTGCTAGGAAGCGTGCGCTGTCTGGCCAACAGATCCAAGCCGAATATCTAACCAAGAAAACGAAACGGAAATTATCAGAACTTGCTGTGGGGGATATTGTCATTATACCAACTCCTCAGTATGATATTGCCCCAACTGATCATCTTAATATCTTATACATCTAATTATTGAATCTGGAGAATTTGGGTACCGCATTGGAACAGCTGTAGGAATTTTAACCGGATATTTGTCGAGAAATCAAGGAAACTGTTAAAGACACATCTTTATTCGCAGTAACGGTTCCTGGGCTTCAACTTTAAGCAGTTAAAAGCTTTCAAAACTGGTGGTCAGGGTTTTGTCATGTAAATGCAAAAGGGGTGCAGCACTTGTAAATGTAAATGTAAAAGGAAAAGATGTTGTGCAATTCCCGATGCCATAATTCACTCACATCCTCAAACAAATGATAAAGAACGATTTTTATATTTTGTAAATAAGGTTTATTGTGTGGTCATTGAATAAAAATTCTGTAGTGTGTATCAATGCTTTTATAACAAAATGCGTACTATAAATCATTGTACAAGTTTCAGTCGTCCCTTTGAAAGAAAACGTGAAGTGACCCTTGATGATTCTAATCAGGTTTTTTTTTTTTAAATATTATTATACAATTTGGTAAATTTTCACTATATTTCAAGTATATGTGGAAAACATACCGAGAGAAAAAATACAAATATCTGTGTTATAATTACAACGGCCAAATGTACCTTACGATGAATTGTTTTTAGACCCTAACACTGATTATGGAGAAGAAAACACAGTCTCAGTAGTAAACCAATTTTGATCTGAACAGCTGTTAAAAGACTGAACAATTAATAGCAATTCTTTGTAACCTCCGACAAAGTTGCGGCACGCATTGTCTCAGATTTTTTAAAAAATTTTGCTTGTTGGTAGCTTTCGACAAACATAATAGAAATAGATTGATAGAAAAATTGCTTATGTCGTCGTTGCCATGGTTACGGATCCTCTTGGATTTTAACTCAAAATTGCATTTTTTGAGGTAGAAAAGTTACCATTTTCAGGCAGTTATCATGCACACATTTCAATTTTGATGAATATTGTAACTCTATTCTCATATAGTTGGAAAATGGCAATCATCAATGTTTTGATCCCTTGTGACAAAATTCCCCTTTTAATCAAATGTTATTAAACTTAACAGTAATAATGCATAGACCATATTATGTTGACACCTGATAAACATTATGGCTGGCACAGGTAAAAATGGAAGACTGAAATTAAAACGATAGTTCTTGGCTTAATTTATCGGTATATTATGGTCGGTAGGTGTTGATCTATCTTAAAATTTTCAGAACAGAAATTAAATGTCAGCTTTCAGCAAATTCTACAGTTATTTTACTTGAAAACTATTTAAATAGAAAATCACAAAAATAGAAAATCACAAAAATACTTGAAATGACTTTGAACGACGATTTTTACCCAGTTTGTTGGCCTGGCCTACAGGGCAAATAAAGCTTTTCTCATCTCTTGCCATCCGCCATCTTCGTCTGTAAACTTGTGCAAAAGTCTGGTTCTCTGCAATTACTGGGCAAATTGGATCCAAAACTTATCATTCTTATGATATGCAGATAAAAAAAATATCTAAAGGGACATAGTTGTATCAATTTTACGCAAACATACCAGGTGAATCATACAGCATCCTTGGGGCCTTGGATAGAAAGTAATTTAGCATATATAAGTTCTTGAAACTGCAATAAATCGAGAAAAACTTTAGCCAGACAAGATCTACAAGAAAGTCAAATCTGGCATGAATCTTCAGTCAACTTCCCCCTTCTAATGATTGTTGTAGCCTTTGTGTTAAAACTCGTGGTCGATAAAGAGAAATTGTACACAGCTAAAACAAGCAGCAAACACAAGATGTTGAAAAACTATAAAACACAGATTAAGTGTTTTAACGAAAGCAATATGAGAGTAAATTGTAATAAGCAACAATGTTCAACAAAATAAGATATACAAATAAGTCAATTGACAATCGACACATATTTCCATTCAAAGTCAGACTGAGTTATTAAAAAATGTTTTAGTAAACGAGTAACTATAACAAGTAAGAATAGGCAGATACCTATATTTTGGCATTGCACATGGTCATGTTTTTCTCTGATTGTTAATAACGTTTTTACACTAAATCCATTGGATGTTGGATACGTACTGATTGATATTTTAGTCTTAGATACATGATTTTTAGTTGTTATTGGCTTTGAACTAGCTGCCAGTAACTGCGATTACTCTCAGATCTATACTTAGTGTCTATTTTGTTGTTAGAGATGAGGGATGGATAAATACCCTGCCACGTGCGGTCTGTGTTTTTGGTTTTTTTTTTGTTTGATGTTTTTTCTGCTTTGTATCGATATGATGAGATAAGCCTTTTTCTACTGATTTTTATAGTTTGTTCTTATGTTGTACTGTTACACCACTGTCCCAGGTTAGGGGAGGGTTGAGCGCTCACAAACATGCCACATTCTGTATGCGCCTGTCCCAAGTCAGGAGCCTGTAGTTCAGTGGTTGTCGTTGGTTCATGTCTGTCATATATGTATTTGGTAAATTGTTTTGTTATACATTAGGCTGTTAGTTTTCTCTATTGAATTGTTTCATATTTTTCATGTCGGGGCCTTTTATAGCCGAGTATACGGTATGGGTTTTTCTCGTTGTTGAAGGCCGTACAGCTGCCTATAATTGCTTACTTGCACTTCTATTAATCTTTGGTGGATAGTTTTCTCATTGGCAATCATACCACATCTCCGTATTTTTATAAGAATTAAGATTTTTATATTAATTGTCATACTAATCAGAATCGACTCATTATTGAAGTTTTTGTTCTCATTTAAAATAACAATATTTCTTTAATTTAGAAACAACAGAAATATGGAATCGTATAAAATGCTCGGACGGCAAATATAAAAATGACATTGGTTCAATACAATCAGAGCGGATTAAATATTACTCCGAGTTGTTTAGCATACACCTTCATTTACCAACAATTGCAATTATTGACATAAGTTAATGTTATAGTTTATATTTTATACATATTTATATTACATACTACATAATTCTATTAATTTTTTATTATAGTCATTTACTCACCACAGATTGTGTTTCTTTATAAGTGCATATCGTCTAGTAGCAAATGGGATATGTAAAACAGGCAGGGACCCCTCTGTCAGCTGCCCTGGACTGCTTGGTGTTTATATGATTTGAAATAAACGATATAAATCTAGTAGTCTTTGATATTTAAAAAAAATGTAGGAAACGACAACCTGATACCAAGAGACTGTATAATTCATGTAAGTCCCAGGTGCGACAAATTGTCATTAGAATAAATAAACTGTACAAAAAAAAAATAGAAACTTCACTTTGTAAAGGCATAAAATAGACTGAGTTAAGCTATTGTTTTAGAAAACTACATTTTATCATGGCATTGTAAAAAAAAATAGTTATGCTTTTGTATTAGAAACTACATTTTGCAGTGGCATCGTTTGAATTGGGTTCTATACTATTGTTTTAAAAACTTCACTTTTAATGATTTTTCTCCCTTTCTGCGTTTGCGGTTTTATTTTAAAAACTATAATAGATAGAGATATACTTTCAGAAAAACAGATCAACGAGAAAAGAGTTAAAATACGTTGACATTGCTGAAATTGTCATTAAATTTTTTGCCGTTCTTAAAAATTTCAATAGGTAAAGAGAGGCAATATACAGCATAAATGAGCTTAAAGATAAGATTTACCAATGGGGTAACATTGCTGAAATTGTGAATCAACTTTCTTTAACAGTTATTGCCCGAAAAGAGTTATTTTAGCTAAATTTTGAGATTTTACAATTAGCTTAAAAACTATAATAGATAGGGAGAAAATGTAATCACCAATGCAAGGTAAAATATACAAGAAAAAAGTAAATTTTGCAGAACACAATATATTTGGTTTTAAAAAGGAGTTTTTTTATATTATCCACAGAAAACAAAAGTAACAATAGAGCGGATTCAGAGAAGTTCTATTAGTTAGGGAAGGGCCATTCTATATTTGTGATTGGGATGGTGAATGAAATGAATGTGATGGTGTCTAGAACTGAATATCATTGCCCAAGACATGCTGAAAATGAATTTTCTGTAGATTCAGGTGCACATACGATTTGAAAAAAGAAAAAGGTGAGTACACAACGAAAAATATTTGTTTTCGACGAAAAAAATGAAATAAATAGTCCAGCCTTTTCACCGGTGAAAATGATCATTCTGTCCACACAAAATCTCTTGCTCAAAAGCCCAATCCTAGCCAAACAAATAGATTGGTTGTTCTCTAAGCAATTTTGTTCGTTTTGCTTTGTTTTTGTAATTTCAGAGGACCTGTCTTAAATACAACATTTGGTCTCTTGTGGAGATTTGTCTCATTGGCAATCATACCATTTTTGTATTTGGATTTGTAATAAAATCCTTATTTTTTTCAACATTGAAATTGAAATTCCATATAATTAACTATTCTGGATTATAAAAAATAAGATGATGTGGTATGATTGCCAATGAGACAACTCTCCGTCATATGTCGCTTTTACAAGAGACCAAATGACACATACATTAACAACTATAGGTCACCATACGGCCTTCAACAATGAGTAAAACCCATCCATATGTACAATCGAGTCAGTGTAATTCAACAAGTCGGTACATACAATATGTGTTCTTCAAAGGGATTACTAATTTAAACAAATCTGCATGTTTGATATCAATTTTTTCGGATTTTTGTCTCAATGAAACCGAAAATTTATTGTTGCTAGGCACTTTTCTAATATAAATAAATGGTTGTATGGCAACTTTCCACTATTAATAAATGGTTGCTAGGCACTTTTGCAGTATAAATGAATGGTTGCTGAGGAATGGTGTGATAACATTCACCTTGACCCTGGTCTATGTAGTAATCCACACAGTCCTGTATTAAATAAGGGTGGTTGATAAGCACTTTTGACAAGACCTTGACTTCTTACTGTTGACCTGTAAACAAAACAGTGGCTTTAATCATCCTGAACATTTTCCTCACGTATTGTTTGCTTCTTTCTATTATATTTTCGTACAAAATTCAATTAATGTACGCAAGGTCAAAGGTCAAGGTCATCCATGATCTTTGACCTTGGGTTAAATTGAATGCCATTTAATGCTCAATAGTTTCCACATCATAGTCATTCAATTGTAATAATTGTTTCCGGGTAATCTAAATAACATGGTTGAATTTCTGAAGAAATTCCAAAAATGACACATTTTGGTTTCCATTGCAACCATCCTAGCACCCTGAATCCCAGATATTTTGTTGTAAATTATTGACTAGAAACATTGATACTTTATATGTATTACCACTTAAATGGAGGTTGATGCAAAACTGTATTTTTTGTTCATGCTAAATGTGTATAATTTGCCTTCACAAATGCAATGAAAATGACGGTGTCTTCCTCGAATGCCAACATTGTATATGTTACCTATTCCTTGAAAGCCAACAAAAATATTTCAATAGATGTTTATATAATAACAATAGGTGTTTTTATAACTATTTAAATGTTTTATAAGTATTTAACTGTTAAAATAATCACTGAACTTGATAAAATTGCAACATTTTATCACTTTTGATAAGAAAAATAGTAGATTTTGGGGTTAAATTATTATGAATTTTAAAGAAATAAAGAAAATTAAAACATTTTTATTACTCTTTATTAAAAAAAAAGAGAATGGAAATGTTTATTAACATAAGACTTATTAGAAATATTAAAGAAATCTTAGTTATATACAATTATTTCAAATTAAAATAAATGGGAATGTGTCCATGGGACACCGATGATGCCCCGCTTGCAAATCATATAAATTTATATAGGGACATAACTGAAGAACGGTAAAAGTGACGCTACCCAAATTAGTACTTGATATGAGTTTTGTGGTAATAAGTAGTGTGTATAAGTTTCATAAAATTTGGTTGAGGCAAACTTTAGTTAGAGAATGGAAACGAAAATTCAGCAATTTTTCCATTTGTAAAGGGCAAAACTCTAGAACTGTTACAGTGACGCCACCAAAATTCAAACTTGATCTGTGTTTTGTGGTAATAAACATTGTGTATAAGTTTCATAACATTTTGTTGAGGCAAACTAAAGTAAGAGAATGGAAACTAAAATTCAGCAATTTTTCCATTTTAAAGGGCATAACTCTAGAACAGTAAAAGTCACACCACCAAAATTCGAACTTGCTCTGTATTTTGTAGTAATTAGCATTGTGTATAAGTTTCTTAATATTTGGTTGAGGCAAACTAAAGTTAGAGAACGGAAACCAACTTTGGGACGTACGGACGAACAAGGGTAAAACTTTACGGCGGGGGGCATAAAAAGGATATTAGAGATTTATTTAATTCCATATCATTTTAAATATTTTATTAGTTAATATGAACTCTATGAAATTTTCAATTGAACAATTGATTAAACCTTAAAAACCATAAGATATAATTAAGTAAATTTGATAACTTCCAAGCTGGAAACTGGGTGAGCATGAGTAGGAGCATAGCCAAAGCTGACACTAAGTGAGCCTTTGTCCAAGCCAATAATATGCACATAAAAGGGGAGGATAGGCAAGTCATGTCATTCACTTTTCAAGTATGGCTAATGCACCGTTAAATATACAGTTTGTTGAGAATCGTCTTGGCAAAGAAAACTTGGTCTACAACAACTACAAGTACAGAATAAAGACTAAACGGGGAGACAGATGCTACTGGAGATGTTCCATCAAATAATATGGGAGGAAATTACAGCACACACAACTATAGAAATGTTAAAAAAAACATCAAAGTCCAAAGAGTCTATTGTAGAATTAGTGCAAACTAGAATTCCTGACAATATGCACATGTTGACTTTGTGATGCAACACTTTTCAAAATTTCATTTTAAGAGAATCCATATTTGTTCAAGCAGTAACAGCAAACAATGATTTTCAACAACTTCACAAACATGAACTAGATTTAGCTACCTGCAATTTACCTATCTGTTTAATTAGTATGATTGTTTTGATAAGCATGCACTTTTGTTGTGATAACTACTTACACCTATTCCTCGAACGCCAACATAATTTTACAGGTAAATTGTCGGTAGATCAAAGGATGTTGGCATTCAAGGAATAAACCAAAATGACCTATGTTCCTGCGGTTGTGACAATATTCAGCCAAAATATTATTTATACATGACATTGCTGTTATAATTGTTTAGTATCATGCTTCTGAAAAATATTAACAAATTTTTCAATGCTAAAATCCCCCAAAATGTACAGGAAAACTCATTGACTTGGTTGCCGTCGCAACCGTGGCCTAGAAACACTTTGGGAGGCTTTTTTCTTACTTTTTCACCTAATTATATGGTCAGACTAAGTTTCAGGAAAATCGGTGACTATGCGTGTCGACAGCCCCCTTCCCCATATGAAATGGTTGGTGGTTACAGAAAATTGTTCTTAAATATAATTCATTTTCGGTCTTTCGGTCAATTTTCTTACTTATCCAGACAATTCCCTTGCGGTCAATTAAGATCTGTCCAGTCTAATATGTTCAGATTGTTCAGTAGTTGGTATTTACCTGTACTCATCATCATAATACTGAATTTTCTTAAAAGCAACTAAAGAGTACTGAATTGACCGCAAGTGAGATGTCTGAACAGTACTGAATTGACTGCAAGCGAGATGTCTGAACAGTACTGAATTGACTGCAAGCGAGATGTCTGAACAGTACTGAATTGACTGCAAGCGAGATGTCTGAACAGTACTGAATTGACTGCAAGCGAGATGTCTGAACAGTACTGAATTGACTGCAAGCGAGATGTATGAACAGTACTGAATTGACTGCAAGCGAGATGTCTGAACAGTACTGAATTGACTGCAAGCGAGATGTATGAACAGTACTGAATTGACTACAAGTGAGCTGTCTGAACAGTACTGATTTGACTGCAAGCGAGATGTCTGAACAGTACTGAATTGACTGCAAGCGAGACGTCTGAACAGTACTGAATTGACTGCAAGCGAGACGTCTGAACAGTACTGAATTGACTACAAGCGAGATGTATGAACAGTACTGAATTGACTGCAAGCGAGATGTCTGAACAGTACTGAATTGACTGCAAGCGAGACGTCTGAACAGTACTGAATTGACTGCAAGCGAGATGTCTGAACAGTACTGAATTGACTGCAAGCGAGATGTCTGAACAGTACTGAATTGACTGCAAGTGAGATGTCTGAACAGTACTGAATTGACTGCAAGTGAGACGTCTGAACAGTACTGAATTGACTGTATGCGAATTGTCTTAACAATACTGAATTGACTACAAGCGAAATGTCTGAACAGTACTGAATTGACTGCAAGTGAGACGTCTGAACAGTACTGAATTGACTGCAAGCGAGACGTCTGAACAGTACTGAATTGACTGCAAGTGAGACGTCTGAACAGTACTGAATTGACTGCAAGTGAGACGTCTGAACAATACTGAATTGACTGCAAGCGAGATGTATGAACAGTACTGAATTGACTGCAAGTGAGATGTCTGAACAGTACTGAATTGACTGCAAGTGAAATGTATGAACAGTACTGAATTGACTGCAAGCGAGATGTCTGAACAGTACTGAATTGACTGCAAGCGAGATGTCTGAACAGTACTGAATTGACTGCAAGCGAGACGTCTGAACAGTACTGAATTGACTGCAAGCGAGACGTCTGAACAGTACTGAATTGACTGCAAGCGAGATGTATGAACAGTACTGAATTGACTGCAAGCGAGATGTCTGAACAGTACTGAATTGACTGCAAGTGAGATGTATGAACAGTACTGAATTGACTGCAAGTGAGATGTATGAACAGTACTGAATTGACTGCAAGCGAGACGTCTGAACAGTACTGAATTGACTGCAAGTGAGATGTATGAACAGTACTGAATTGACTACAAGCGAGATGTCTGAACAGTACTGAATTGACTGCAAGCGAGATGTCTGAACAGTACTGAATTGACTACAAGCTAGACGTCTGAACAGTACTGAATTGACTGCAAGTGAGATGTCTGAACAGTACTGAATTGACTGCAAGCGAGATGTCTGAACAGTACTGAATTGACTGCAAGCGAGACGTCTGAACAGTACTGAATTGACTGCAAGCGAGATGTCTGAACAGTACTGAATTGACTGCAAGCGAGATGTCTGAACAGTACTGAATTGACTGTATGCGAATGGTCTGAAAAGAACTGAATTATCCGCAATGGATAAGTTTGAAAATTGACAGAAAAACTGAACATGACTGAATTATTTATTGTTCAGACTTTTCAGATGATGTTACGAGCAAAATGGCCGTTTTAGACTAAAATTCATCTGCTATTACACGTGTATTATGTATTATATTGTATCATATATTTAAATGCTTCTGTTTTAAGTGTTATTTTGCCACATTTATTCATGTTTCTTCGTCAAGATTATGTTTGCATGGCGGGAAATGGTCGGTAATCAATATAACTATTATTCTTCTTTCCCACATAACATGAAAAATTAGAGTGAGGAGATAATTTAACACCAGTAATTTCAGACAATTGATAAAAATATATAAATATTGTTGAGACTAGGACTGACATGTATATACCATTTTGGTTGACATGCATACCGTACATAATTATGTCTACAGGTGTATATAAGTTGGTTTAACCGAGTCATTTTTGTAATTTGTTTTTAGACTTTTTCCCTTCATATACAATGTTCATACAACAGATTTAAATTTGTAAAGGTCATATTCAGTTTTTTTGTAGTTACAGAATTTTACCTTACGTTTTTATCAAATGCTACCCCATACATTGTATATATCATACGATTCTCAAATTTTATTGCTCACGAATATATTTCATACATTACTATCAGAGGAGGGACGACATCCTCGGTGCTGTGTGTAAACTTTTCAGGTCACGCAGTAAGATTTCCGCTTCCATTCGGCAATTTTAAATGTTGTAAAAGATCGATGTGTTTGCGTTTTTATATCAAATGTACTCTTGCAGGATAAGGAGAGATGACTATTCCTATCGCTAAAATAATAAAAATTCTTTTAAAATTCCCACTGTTTTTCTTTTATATTTAGTAAGATGAGATCAGCTACACATACAATATGATCTCCATGTGCACTGTTATACTCACGTGGTTAAACAGGACAAAATTATTTGCAATATGAAAACACGTCAATGCTTAGTTTAAACTGGTTGAAAATTGATAAACTTCTGAATACTTGCTATTCATAAAACTTAATCTGTTTGTGTAACATTCAACCAAGTCAGCATAGTTTATTATACATTTTAAACCTAAATTTTAAAATGTTTTCAAAGGTTGAACATTGAATGCACCTTATTTTCAAAGTTATGTAATACTGATGGAATGTTTGACACAAATCAAAATTTGAAATTAAAGATGATAGCGTTACACCTTGTTATCAACTAAAATTGTGTGCTAACTTCGTTAATATTAAAGTACGTCTTACACGATGAAGCTCATGAGAACACAATAAATCTTGTTTGATTGAAGGAATCTTTAACAAAATCCGAATGCATCAAATTTTGCGAAATCATCTTTACTTTTGAAAGCAAAACAAATAAAAAGTTAAAAACAAGAGTAAAAGCGATGAATCAGATTTCGAGCTTAAATATTTTCGCTTTCCAAGTTGCTTGTTTCCCTAAAAAGTAAAGAGGCAACACCATAAAAAGCGGAAATTGCCGAATTTGGGTTTCATAATTATACAAGCAAAGACAGATAAAAACTAATATATATATAAAAAAAAAACGAGTGTCTAGAAGATGATTCAATTAAAAACTGAGAAAAACGCTCAAACCAAAACCTGTGAAAGCCAGGGATGTAAAAAGAATACCTGGACACGTTAGGAGCTGTATGATCAAAAGGGACATACAAAGAAGTGACAAATTCAGTCCAGGTCAACTGTGCATGAAGGAGTTGGAACCGTAGTTTCTTAATTTATCAAGGGGAAATTTAGAAAAATATGTTTTATATCACGTCAGTACGGCAGCACTGACCACTGCGCTGGTGATACCTTAAGGGACTAACAGTATTGGTATGGACACATTGATAACTCTTTATAACTATTTTCATGCGTCCGAAGCGTTTTTCCTGAATTACCTTTATTTATCAGGAACGCTCCAACTTAAAAAGCTGAACATTTTCTTTTATTTATTTTTTTTATGAAATAAATTCATTTCATTGTTAATTCATAACATTGAAGCAAACATAAAAAAAACATATGATACATTAATGTATAGAACAAATGTTATTTTATGATTTATTTGTTTTTTATTATTAATTCTTATTTGTTTATTTAATAAGATTTCCGAATTACTGTACATCAATGTAAAACAAGACCAGATCAACAGTTTATGGCAAGCAAATGGTAAAAAAATCGATGTTTTTATGTCATTTTTCTACAATACAACGCCTTCAAGCATGTCCTAATAATTAATAACAGTGTCAAACAATTATTATCCTGTTCGATACTCCTCTATGTTATACACAACCCTTGTCAATCAAATGTCTCATTTCACTTAGTATTGGGCGAGAGGAGTTTTGAGGAAAAGGCGGTGGTACTTTCTCATTAGATATTACCAAAAATGGATATTTAAATACAAAATTCAGGATAAAATACATGTTTGGAATTTTACTTCAAAAAGACTAACAGGTATCTGGAAAATTGTCGAATAAAGAAATCAAAATGTGTCGGAACTAGGACTTTCAGGTGTGAAAATTTCTACGAATTTTCAAAGAAAATTTTAAAGTAGACTTTAGACAATTTGACGAAGACCTCAATCATGAAACTTTTGAATATACTGTATGTGCTGACTTTTTGTTTGGTCGGATCTGCAACTGCACAGAAATCCTCCAGTTGGATGACCGGTAAGATTTTCTGTTTTATTTACTATGCAATATACTGTACCTCAGAATATTTGTCATCCGAACTGTGCATTAAATCTTGTCAGTTTATCATTTATTGCCAAGTATAACTCTCCTTTGTTATTTTGAGATAGTTTTTATTATCCGGTTCGAATCAACAAAATTAGAAAGTAAGTGGTTCCCTGTCTTTGATAAGCTTAGGGAAAATAGAAATATTAAATTAGTTCTGTGTCATGCATGTACAACAGCATATTGAATAATTTAAGTAAGTATCATGCTTATTATCCTTGTACTGAGGTATGGATTTGGGGCAGATCCCTTGAATTGATAAAAAATAGAAATACGGAATAAAAAAGTACTTTAGTATAGGACGGAACATAATTTATTTTTTAGTAGAATTGTAATTAACTTTGAACTAGCTTTCAGTAACTGCGAGTAGTCTTATATCGGTGATTTTAGTCTATTGTTTTATGTCTTGTTTTTTTCCTCCGTACCAATATATTATGTTGAACCGTTTGCAACTGATTTTTACAGTTTGGTCTTACTTTGCGCTGTTACACCACTATGTTAGGGGAAGGGTTTAGCGCTCATGAACACCGCCATATTCTTTATGTGCCTGTCTCAAGTCAGGAGCCTATAATTCAGTGGTTGTCATTTGTTCATGTCCGTCATATTTTTTTTCGTAAATTGAATTGTTATGAATTATAGACAGTCGGCTTCCTCATTTGAACTTTGTGGCATTTTCATGTCGGCGCCTTTCATAACTGACTATACGGTACGGGTTTTCACAATGTGGAAGGTCGTACGATGACCTATAATGGCTTACTTCCACGTCATTTGAACTTTTGTGGAAAGTTGCCTCATTGAAAATCATACCACATCTTCTTTTGTTTGTATAAAGCAAAAAAATTAATTAAAAATAAATAGTAAGTAAAAACGTCAGAATTTTAAAAACAAAATTCCGAAAAGTTGTTCGTATAGATAATAAAAGTAGGCACCTCTAAAACAAAGTAGCAAATCCGCATCCATATTATATTTTCTTCTGTGTTTAAAGTAGTTACCTTGTACAAGATGTCCTTGCTAAAGAAACAGAATGCGAAACAAGTTAACTTCAGAATGTCAGAAGAAAAATGCCGACAGAATAGGACTCTTTATAAAAAAAAAAAAAACACTTCAGTTTGTAGTTAATTTCGTCGGCGTTATGAATCAAAGTTATAATCTTAGAATTTTTAATCATTCCAAATTTTTTACTCTTAAATATTTGATGATGGCGTTACAAAGAGAGATAGGAAGCACAATCTACAAATCGGTTTTCATGTATACACATACAAATAAAAAGAAGATGTGGTATGCTTGTTAACCAGAGACCACGGACGATGATGTAAACACGTATAGTGCACTGTATACGGCCTTCAACAATAACTAAAATTCATACCGTATAGAAGGCTATAAAAGAGCCCAGCATAACAAAATGATAATTCCAAAGAGAAAATCAAAGAGATTAATGAAAAAAAAAAAACCTATAAACAAATAAGGTAGACAGCAACCAAAGATAACAATGAATTACAGGCTACTGATTCTGGAGAGGCACATGACGAATGTGGCGGGGTTAAATATTTTGTGTGTGCTCACCCCTCCACGTAACCTGGGACAATGGTGTTACAGCACAACATAAGTACACACAATACAAATCAGTTGGTTGAGCCTCGACTCATCTGATTGGCATTACGCACAAACAAAATAACTTACCAAAAAGACAAAAAACACGAGGTGGGTCATTTTAAAAAAATGTCGAATTCTAAAAATGAAAAATTGAAAAAAATGTCACTAATTTAAACCACCCTCTTCATAAGCAAATCAAAACAAACACTACTTATGGAACAACATATAAAAATATGCAATCTTGATAATGTCATACAAGAATATATTGAAACATTTTCTGATAGGTGATGCAACATTTTTTTCTCTCCTTTTACCATGTTCAAAAGAAATTTTGGTTTATTTAGAAAAAGTTTCGATAACATTTTAAGCTTGTTTTTCATGGCCAATAAGTTGGTTTTCAAGAGTAAAACGTCCATATATTTTCATTCTGTGTAATGATAGGATTATTTGTCAATTTTCCATGTTGTACTGAAAAATACCTCTAAAAGTTGGTTTTTCAAAGGTTATAAAAAACCACCAGCAACGTACGTCTAAAATAGCTATTCATCATGTTCAGCATTTGTTTTTTCTTTCTAATAAACCCAACATCAAGTAATTCCCTCGCATCTTGGTTTACTTTTGTAGTTTTGGTTTAAGTAACAGGAATGTACGTTAACTCTTTATATCACCATATTAAGTTCTATCCTGTTATCGAAAGCAGTATTGCATTTTGTATATGCCAAATTGCAAAGATTGTAACCTTCAAATGAGTATACAACCAAACATTTCATTATGTGTAAATTTATGTGTAATTATGTACTTTTTAATGACGTTTCAGTCAACTGTTGTCTATCCTGTTACTGTAACCATAGTAACAGGATAGACATAACAGGATAGACAAATTTCTTCATTTATGAATTTTGTTGTGAAATAACTACTCCCTTTGATGCAGTGATAATGTCTTTCTGTTGGATTTTGGTTTCCAACACGTAATTGCACTTTTTACAAGTATAATATTGTTGTAATTACTGAATTTGTTGGTAACAGCATAGACATTATAAAAGGGTACCCACTAATTTTGTTCACTAAATGTCTTGATTTTTTTCTTCTCTACACTGATATGCAAGAAACGTGCTGTGTTAAATTTTTAGGATGCTTTGTACTTTTGAAATCACCACTGAATAGTTCCATTTTCATAGGGAGAAACAATTTAACGGTTGATCTAGTATCGGTAACAGGATAGACATGCATTTCATGTACGCCGATTGAATTTAGTTTGTAGAAAAAATGTTACATAGAACAAAAAGAAGCTGTGATTTTTCATTAGAGTAATCATTAACATTCTAAGATAGTTCCTTTTGCAGATATCAAGGCAATCAGAAAATAGGAAAAAATCATTTCAAACGTTTACCCTGACACTGTACGCAAATAAATCACGCAAAAAATCGAACTTAAATATATTTTAATCTTGTCAAAATAGATCTAAATAGTATTTATTATTGATGTTCCGACTCAGAAATCCTACAACTTTTCTTTTAAACACTTACAGCTGCATTTTCCATTGAAAATTAAAAAAAATATCATAGGTGTACTGAAAATTCGATATTTTTTTGAAAATTATAAGATAACAATTAACTGAAAGATAGGTCAAAGCAAATTCCAACTATTAAATTGTCCATGTTTTCCAGGACTAAAATATCAATCAGTACACATCCAATGGCTTTAGTGTAAATAGTCAAGACGTCATAAACATGCAGTTTGAGTCATAACCTTGTATATTTTTCCAGATTTTCAAAATTAAAGTTAACATAGAAAATCACATTCCAATTATTAGTTAGTCTTTATTGAGACTTTTTTGGGTTGTTGTTAAGCTGTTTCTCGACTGACTTCTACACTTTGAGCGTAGCGTACATACAAGCTGATTCCAGTTTGGGTTGCAGTCTCATTGACGTTGATCCCAGACCTGATTTTATACATTTCTATAACAATACAAACAGTAGGCATATAATTATTATGTCCTTTTACAGTTCAACGTTCATACGTTTAACTTACTAGTCCCTATAATATGCATATAGACATATTTTATGATATGTCGTCACATTTTATGTTTTTGTAAGTATATAATTAACATAACGATGATGTGTCCAGTTTGCCATAAGACTACAGATCATCTATTGGTAATTACTGTTATTATTAGGATGGGTTATGATGATAAAATGAAAGTCTTTTTTAAGACACAAAAAGTATGTATTATTAAGCAACTATTTTATTTCACAAAATTTGTCATTTGACATTTTGATTGTTTATATTATAAAGAAAAGTGAAAGTATGAGTTTTAGTGGAACAGTTCTTTAACATATCGAAGTAATATTCAAATTTCATAGCTAGGAGATAATAATTAGTTACAGACCTGATTACAAAAACAACATACCAATTGGCATAAATTCCTCTTTCTAATATAAAATCATTTTATAAGAGTATTTAAAAGAGAGGCGAAAGATATGAAATGGATATTTAAACTTTGAGTCGAAACAAATTGGCAATTCCATGGAGACAAACAATGAAAAGACAAACAACAGTACACAAAACACATCAAAGAAAACTAAAGACTGAGCAACACGACCCCTTCCCGCAAAGAAAACTAAAGACTGAGCAACACGACCCCCCCCCCAATGAAAATTTGAGTAAGCAAAAAACGCATCAAAGATACCAGGCTTATAATTTTGTACGCCAGACGCGCGTTTCGCATACAAACGACTCACCAGTGACGCTCGAATCAAAAAGGTCAAAAGACCAAGTGATACACGCTAAAGTACTAAATTATACTGACACACGCTGTTTCATAATCCTAACATTAAGTGATAAACACTTCCTTCCTTAATTCTTTCATAGCATTCGTCAAATAAATGTCACTTCAAGTGACTATTGAAAACATTGTTAAAATTCCAAGTCAAACATTGTACTTTACGATTTGGTAGGTCACATTAGTCATATAATAAAGTCATCCTACAAGAACACAAATGAGTGTGTATTAACTGTGAATTTGTCAGGCTCATCATTACCTTTTAATCATTTTTAAGTCTGAGCGTTCCTGTTGAAGGTAAATCTAGTAACGGACTCCGCAATTTTATGAAGTGTAACTTTCATTTTACACTTTTCCTTCCAATTATTGGATTCATTTCCCCAAAAATTACTCGAGAATTGAATATTTTCATTTACATAACTATCGAATGCTTCATGTCACACGCTTTTATATAAGTACAATATAACTTGTGATTGTTCTGTGCAGGTTATGCTTTCCCTTCCGGAGTACTTGACATATTTATAGGTTTTATGGCAGTTGGCTTGTCAAAGATTTACTACGTATTCTGGATATGGAACTCTGTCTCCGCATCTCTGTACTCGTAGCTCCATGTCAACGCGCCTTATATTAATCCTATTTTCCATGGTGAATAAAAAATCGGTCATACGCAAGAATATTTGAGGATCAATACTTGAAGTTCAAAAATTTTGTTCTATTTTTCATGCTGAATTGGGCACCAGTTAGCTGATATTTGTAAGGATTTAATATAATTGCTGTTTCTTTCGGTTTTTTCTTTCTTAACAATAATTATTGTCAGTGGTGTTTAATAAGAAAATGTAACACTGTTCCTGTTTAGATTGTAGCATATGAACTGCTTGAGATGACGTTATTGACCTTCAATAATTAACTGAAGGACAAATGATCCTCGACATATCAGATAGCAGGAACATTATATCGTGACCATCTGTTCCGAATGTATAATTTCCAAGTTACGATGCTCATTTCACTTGACATCATTTCTTGGCAAATACATAGATCGAAAGATAAGCATCATATATTGGCATCTAAGCATCGATAAATCAACAAAATAAAGCAGTTTTCTAATTTGAAAGCGTATATTAAAACCAAATCAATTATGTCAATCATTAAACAAGGTGTTAATTGCAATTTTCTGCAAAAAATGAAACGTTTTGTAAATAATATAATATGATCCTTAGTTTTTATAGTAATCTAAGTTTACTGAAAAATTACCATTTTTTGATTACTTTACTGGTTTAATGACACAACAACGTGCAATAAAAAAATGTGTGAATGTCAAATCGCAAAATCCATCGACTCATTAGCTTTATTGAATTTAAAGTGTTAACAAATGAATTGCGTTAAAAATATTAACTGCTTTTTGACGTGCTATCATTGCATATTGTCATTGCACATGTTTCTGGTTGTATATGATTCCTGATTTTTGCAGAGTAAATGCAATAATAAAGTGTTAGGAAAAATAATAAGTATAAAACGGAAAACAAAGGGAAACCAAAAAACAAAAAAGCCAAATATTTGTATGCGAGACATGATAATTCATCCAAAAAATGTTGACGAAAAAGTAGACTTTAAGGAGTTTATTTGAACTATGAGTATCAGATTCGAATGGTCAAGTGCAGGGTATTTTAAGATGTATTGTTTTCACTGTAAACTATTTCACTATTTCATGATTATATTTTGGTTTCTACAATGGCAGCATAATGTCGCTTCTCTGATCATTTAATCAAAGTTCGAATTCTAAAAGATGATTCAAACCTGAAGTTCAGATATTTTTTGCCTAAAAGTATTTACCCCTAAATCATAATTTATTTTCGATGTAAACTGTAACCATGTGCATTTATTATGTTTTTGTCTAACTTATATAAATTGCATTTACAGGTTTTAATAGTCTTTGGAATTTAATTTCCGACACAACACGACGATCTATAGATGGTGTTACAAAAACTTCTGGTATTGATCTATTCGGAAAGAATGGTTTGCTTACAAAGACCATTATGAAGCCAACCCCACCGGCTTTATATGATATGCCACCGCAAGATTATCCACCCACAGAACCAAACTATGTTGACTTCGGACATGGGCCTACTCTTCCACCTGATATGCTGATACAACGGGACCCTCAAAAGATGATACTAGCTGCAAAGAGAGCACACACACCACAGGTACATTTACAATATCTTACAATGACGAAAAGAGGACATGAAATCACAAAAATTTGTCATTTAGATTTTGTTATCCGCCAGGAAGATAAAACATTTCTGAAAAGAAGGAAAATCAGACACATACACACTTGACCTTAGAGCACTAGTCTTGTTTCGGTTTTGAAATTTGATTAAAGAAAAACTTATGTCTGTGTGTAGATTTGTACCAGCTAACTTTGAAATAACGGAGGTTTCTCGCTTATCCTCCTAAAATTTACAATAAAGATCTTTACAACGCATGGCTCTGCCTTTATTGTGTATATGTTTGTCCAATATTTTCTTTTTCAACATCAATAAATATAATCTTGTGCAAACTGCATTATATGCAAGTCACTGATATTTTCAATCCGGGATTCCTTATCTTAACCGCTTATGTAGTATTCTGAATTTCAGTTTACATGTTCTAAGGAATATGCTGCCCTTCCCGGTCACACTATGTGTATGAATGATAATCCAAATGTAGCAGAAAGTGGCATCTCTGAGTTGGACAAAGTACTTGTTTTGAGACATCATAATAGATTACGTGGTCAAGTTCAGCCTCCAGCTACCGACCTTGTAAAATTAGTGAGTTTATCTACTACATATATATGTAAAAATATTTGAATAAGCTCTCGCCGCGATATAGCCTTTTTGCGCTAAGGCGGCGTAAAGCAAACACTAATAAATCAATCAATCAATCAATCAATCAATCAATCTACTATATATAAGTTAAAGAGCACACCTGATAACGTAAAACGCGTACCGTGTTCACTGAAAAAGGTAGCATACGTTTATGCTACCATTTGATAGGTGGGGCTGCTGGTGAAGAAAGTGCGACGATCTAGCTTTCATATCATTAAAATTGACTATATAGAACAATCTAGGTTTTCCTTTTGGCCTTTTTATGTTCTTATAATTTCTTATGTTTTATGTATTTTTTCACACATTTCTGGTCTAGAGCGCTTATCTGAAGAAAGTTATTTAGAAGATTGTGACATGCGCACTGAAATCGATATAAGTTAACAACGTTTATATTTACAGTAGGTGTTCAATTCATACAAATGCTGATCTTTATTGATTGTAAGACGAATCGTTTAATTCTGTCATACGATACCAAATTGTATGAAGACAACTTAACTGTATGAAAACAATATAACGTTATAGAATTATTAGCTCTGCCTATACCTAATATATATTACCAACAAATACTCGTATATTGTTGTTTTATACGCGTATATTGTTGTTTTATACGCGTATATTGTTAAAATATACGCGTTTATACTTTATTCAATTTATTTGTTATATACGCGTATATATACGCGTTAATATACGCGTATGAAATCATACGATACGCGTTAGTACCCATTCGTTTGTCTTATTGTTTTAACCAATGGAAATTGTGTTTTTAAACTGGTTTGTTTATGACAACTGACGCCATATGATGAATACGAGTCATCAAAATCAGGAGGAGATTATGGTAGATCGTTTCGTGTAACACTTGTCAGTTCAACATTTTAAAAAGTTTTCAAATTTTATTTTTTTTGGAATTTTGATCAAAGTTTTAAAATATCAACATTCCAAATTTTGGAAATTTTCACCAAATAATTAAAATTTTAAATTCTAAAATTCATTTTTGAAATTTGATGGTTTAGATATTTAATTAAACTTTAAAAATACTAAATTTAACGCGCAATTTTGATAATTTCGCTTCTTTAAAGTTTGATTCTTCTGATTTTTGATTAAAAGAAATTAAAATAATAAACGGGCGAAAAAGATATACATATGTATCATTATTGCGTTTGGGGTACATGTAAAGTGCGAAACGAAACAAAACGAAACGGAACAAAATGTGCCGAAACAAAACGAAACGAAACGAAACAAAATATGACGAAACGAAATGAAATGAAAATCAAATTGTACTTAATAGTTAATGTATAAATAAAACAAGAGGCAGACGGATCTAAGCGGAGAAAAATTGAATTACAAAATAGATATTTCTCAAATGCGGAGAATTTATTTCAGAATAAGAAACACTTTGATTATGATCATTCTTGAGTTGAAATAAAAAGAATGGAACGAATTTAATCATTTTAATTGCAAAAGAATAATTTAAAGAAGAGGTTGTTTTTCTTTAAACAAATCGGAAATCACATGAGGTATCAGTATTCTGAAATTTTTAAGGTTTTGCATTTATTGAAAAAAAAAAACAACACAATTTCTAAAACTGCATAAACAGAAGCTAAGCGTTTCAGACGAATCATTCAGAACTATTTGATTTTCACAATTAATCAAAAGTTTACAGATAATCTATTATTATTTAATATATTATAATTATCGATTTGTTGGTCGAAACGGAAAAAAAGGAATTCTAGGTTGCATAGTTAACTTCCTTTTCACTATTGTGTTTGTTCTACACTTTTGCAAAAACGTCACTTGCTTGATAAAGCGCTCATCATTTAGAAGTAACAGTGAAAACTGACCAACTCGCAGTAAGCCGAATAATGTGGTAGGGTTGAGTATGTAAATATTTTCTACTGTACGTTAAGCAATAAAATGGTTCAATACATGTGTATTCCCTCAAATTTTATTTCAGATTTTTTGTTTTGCTTTATGGCTTCTAATCTGCATCCATTTCGGCATATGAAGTCATTGAACGTACATTTTGAACGATCATCTTTAACCTTTCATCAACTTTTTCGGTTCTTATAAATTCTTGGCTTTCACATATTCGGTTTTAACATCCAATTCAGCGTGTTGGCCTTGTAAAGGCTGAATACATTCATACCATATAAACATATAACATAAACATTATTTTCAGGCTGCATATTTATGTAATAATTGCCGGTGTACGTAGAGCGTTTGTGTAGCTGTCGGAATTTTGATTAATGTGTGTCCTCAGTTTTAATATATGAGCAACACTGTGTTAATTATTTCAATGATTCAGTTTTGAGGTAGTTTTGATAACGAAATATGTTTTTGTGTTGTTATTTTGTTTGCGTATGCGTTGTTTTTTCTCTCTTGGAGAGGGCTTGCAGATGCTTAGCTTGTTGCACCTTTCAATTTAATATAGTTTGAAGAAGAAGAAAAAACACACTGTTTAAACAGAATCGTAATTTGAAATAATTTTTAAACGTTCATATCAACGATAATCATATATTAGTGACCAATCTAAATGGTGATCTATTTTGGTTTCTTTATGTCATATTTACTTTTTGCTTGTTGTTTTAGCATAGTTAAGGTCGTTGGGTGTCTCAATTTATTATGTCGTGTAACACGTTAGGTAAAGTGTCCGGCTGAGATCGTGTTTTTCGGTCGAATCGGTCCACTTTTTTCGAGTGTAGATCAGGATTTTCGAGTGATATTAAATACGACCAGATCGATTCAATGCTATTTCGCAAGTATGATAGTTTTATTCATGACTGTTCATCCTATTCTGAATACTATATATATTTTAAGCACAAACTACGCAAAATTGCCATAAATTTCACTTAAAATTCAGCGTTGTACATTGTCCGGATTATTTTCGAGAGCTACATTTAAAACGTCAAGATTTTTTAACAAACGGTCCAGGGTTTTTGAAGAAAATGTGAATAAGAAAGAAGACATTCTTGGTATTCAAAACTGATTTTTGTCCAGTTTATAACAGTAATTTGGGGAAGAACAATATCATATATTCCCAATAAGTCACCAAACATATTACAATGTTGATCAAATTGAACCATTTTCGACTTAAGGCGAAGTGTACGTAATTAACTACTCCACAGAATGTTTTTAAATTACACACATGAATTCTGCTTGTAAAAATACACCAGAAATATAATAGAAAAAGGGGTTAACCGTTTTCGTTTTTGAGATACGAGCTGTTGAAATTAACAGCATGATACACCAAAAATACAAAGGATACATAGGGAAAATCATAAAAATCGGCAGATATTTTTACATCACCAAGATTTTCTGTTTGTTGGTCCACATGATTTAAAAAAAATAATATTCGATTCAAAAATGAACGGCGAATCCATTGGTGCAAAGAAAGTCCTTAGCAACCGTGCTAGTTTTCAATCTATATCCTGTGGAAGTTTGATATTTAGCGGAAAAAATTAAAAATATTCGGCGACGTTATTGATGTCTACAGTAACGTCGCCACAACTTCTACGCTAAAACAAAATTCATGCTCCCAGCAGTAGTACAACAAGAAACACATTTAAGGGACTCTTTAGAATTTATAAATATTATTGAGAAATTGCGGGTGAAACCTGATGCCTATTTAGTCAGTTTTGACATAAAAGAAATGTAGAACAATATGTCCCATGCAGAAATTATTGACTCAGACAAACATGCTTGGCCTACGATAATTAAATGTAAAAATGCGATACCATTGCCTCCCCTGTGATATATATTGGAACTTCTAAAGATAGTTCTTGAAAATAATGAATTTATGTTCAATGATAAATTATAATGAAATGCGGTTCCTTCAACCAACATACGTAATAAATCTCAAGTCTTGAGATTTATTACGTATGTTGGTTGAAGGAACTGCATTTCATTATAATATGCAAATTAACCAAGTGGATAAATAGGCAGACACAACACTTTATCTTCAAATATGTCGAGGAACTACAGCATATTTATAAAGAGACAAT
The DNA here is from genome assembly GCA_017311375.1 of Mytilus coruscus. Classification (NCBI taxonomy): domain Eukaryota; kingdom Metazoa; phylum Mollusca; class Bivalvia; order Mytilida; family Mytilidae; genus Mytilus; species Mytilus coruscus. The sequence continues at coordinate 69,136,452 of CM029607.1, forward strand.
CACATGTCAATGACCACAATTTTCTGACTTGGGACAGACGAAAATTATTTGCAGTAGAATAAAAATAGTTTTGTTCGAGGGTTTCATGTAAAAACAACACGCACACACACACACATAAACAGTAGAAATTAATCGGAATGTACCGGTATTCAATTCGTCCAAAAGTACTTAAACAAAAACGACAGTACCGAAGGACAAGTAAACCAAATATTAACGATGAATGCTAGAAGTTCAGGACGCAAATACTGATGAAATACTGCAAATTCAGAAATTTTTGCGATGATTTTATTAATGCGAATAATGCAACAGGATGTTCGTCGCATTATAATGAAAACTCTCATTTTGATTTTATCAGTAACTATATCATATAACATTTACTGAAATCGCAATAAAATATTAAACTCAAATTTTGGACAGTTATCAAGGAATCGCAAAAAAAAAAAAAAAAAAGCACGCATTGATTTCTGAATTTCAGTACTTATCAAGCCGACATAATGATTGTATCAGTCGCAAAACTTTCTTATTTATTTCGTATTTCAGCACCATAGATGATAATGTTCTCTTACTGGCCTTCTTCATACAATACCCCGTATATGCCAGTAAGAGAACGTCACAGACATCTTATGCTTATTATTTATTCTTACATATAAAATGTAAAAATTAAGGACTTTTATGTCGACCAAACGTTGTTATATGGACCTCCTGAACCAAATTAACCTCGGACTACCTTTTTTGTCGATATAGCTTCAACAGGTTCGTATAACAACGAATTGACATCGTCAAAAGTACATAATTGATAAGTAATTGATGGCATTAATATTTCAGGTTGAGGTCGAAGGCTTTTGATCATTATAATATTTTGATTAAATCAGTTTCGATAAATTGATATTTTACAACTTCAAAGGAAAAAGTTAAAGAAATGGCACTGACTGTGATGCTTAATGCAAAATATAACTGCCATGTCATTGCTGGTTCTAGAGAGGATTTTAATATCCTTTTTTCCAATTAAAGCTTATTTCAATCTTCGGCCTTCTACTGCTAGGATCCCAGACCTCCATATCCTACTTGTGCTTAATTCAAAATATAACTGCATTATCGTTGTTGGTTCGAAAGAATATTTTTAAAGCTTTTGTACATTGAAGATTATTCTAAGCTTTGTCCTCATAAATGTTGGTACCAAAAGATCACTGTGCATTGATTTATATACATTTGAAACTTTGTGTACTATTCATGCTTCGTGCAAAACATGACTGCCTCATCAATGCTGGTTTGTGTGAAGATATTTTAAAATCTTTTCCCATTTAAGCCTATAGATATTCAACTTTGGACTCCTGGAGAGCTAGCATCCAAAGGACACTCTCACCTTCATTTGTACGAACTTGAATATTCATGTCTCTTCTATGCTTCATGCAGTATATGACTGCCTTGTCGTCGCTTATTCTAAAGATTTATATATACATGTATATCTTGCGTTTTGGGAAAGGATTTATAAAGGCTGAGCCTTTATCCAATCCCTTTGTTTGAATATTTAAACAATAAAATCTTTGAATTGGTATATCTGTGTTAAACTTGAGACATTAAGTACTCGGACCGCATGGACCCCTGCACATTCATTTGTTCAAAATTGAATCTTCATATCCTTTTGATGTTTCATGCAAAATATGACTGCATTGCTACTGTTGATTCATAAAAACAAGATTTTCAAAGCATTTTCAAATTAAAGCTAACTATGGACCCCAATTGTTCGGATCCCATGGACCCCCGGACCTTCATTTGTACAAACTTGAAATATCATGTACTTCTGATGAGTCAGACAATATGATTGCCTTGCTGGCTCTTAAGAAGATTTTTAAAGCTTTACCTATTTGAAGCCTATATTAAAACTTTCGACCTCAAGTTCTTAGTCCTCATGGACCTATTGACCACCACGTGAGAAAAAAAAACATGAATCCGCTCCTACCAAGGATCATCTCTGCCATTTTTGGTCCGAATTGGCCCATTGGTTTCAGAGGAGAAAATTAAATGTTAATTGTGGACGGGCGGACGATGGACGCTTATTGATGACAATAGCTCACATGGTCTTTCGGCCAAAATGTAGAATATTAATCAGCATTATTTCTACACACTGTTCGTGTATTTCGTGCAAACTGTTAGCAAATTTTATTAATTTGAAAAATAATTGACATTATCTATATTGTAAATATAATTTATTGAAATAAATCTGTAAAATAAATCATTATTCGTCAATATACATTTTAAATCATTATTGACATTTTTAATATATTTTACGAGCTATTTTACGAGCTATCGACTTCATAATACTAACTTTTGCTCTATTTCACGTAGATTGATTCTGCTTTCATCTCAGTAGCCAAATTCGAAGTTTTGTATTTAAATTGTCAGTTCCAGATTTAAAAATGTTACTGACATGTTGTTTTTCATTTGGAAGATATGTAAAAATTTAAATTGAATGCCGTGTTTTTGAAAATTTAGTTAAAGAACGAATTGTTAAACTATGAATTTGAAGACACGTCAAAACAAAAAAGTTAGAATAAAAAGCGAGAAAGGGCATGCTGTTATTCATAAATCTTTATCGTTGTATTGTACTTTAAAACAGGATGTTATTGGTGTTACGTCGTCAATTTCAGAAACAGGTGTCATGTACAATTAGAACATATCGAAAGTAATAAATAAAGTCATAAATTGAAAATAGGAAACACAAAATACGTCATATGTTTATTGCACGTCTATTTTTCTGTTTATTTAATACGAAATTGTATTATTTTATGAGAAAATTTATAATCAACATAAATTTCGTACAAGGAAACCCAATTTACTTGTGTCGAAAACTTTTTTTATTATTCAAAGAACTTATCCTCAAAATGAACAATATGAATAACTTTAATGAACTTGAGATAAAATATCATATCAATGTGACATTTGTGAAGATTGAGAAAGATATATATGAATTCTGACAAAGGTCTGTTCATTTTTATTGGAGCAAGTTTTTAAGAATTTCATTAAACTAATTCAAATGGTGACAGAAAGTATTGTGATCAATGATATAGAATAATGGTTTTGTTTTCGCAGACGTACTTTAAAAGCTGAGAAGATAGACAAGAAAATTAAAGAGCAAACTATAATTTCAATTTAGGTTTTCGAATACTTTTTGTTCTAGTAAAATAAAATTGAGAACATTTAAACGTTACAGCAAAATGTTGATTAAAATTTATGATGAGTCAAGCTATTCCATCTGATTTTAAAGTTTGTTCTTATTTGTGCTGTTACTCAATGTCCTACAATTTAAGTTGGGGGAGGGTTGAGCGCTCGCTAACAAGTTTAACCCCGCCACGTTCTGTATATACCTGTCCCAAGTCTAGAACGTATTATCCGGTTGTTGTCGTTTGTTGCTGTCTATCATATTTGCTCTTCGTTTATTGTTTTGAACAAACATCAGGCCGTTAGTTTTGTTTTGTTTGATTTGTTTAACATTTGATTATTTTTGGGCCTTTTACATGTATAGCTTACTATACGGTGTAGGTTTTGCTAATTGTTATAGGCCGTACAGTGACATAGATATATATAATTGCTTACGTCATTTGGTTTCTGGTGAATAGTTAACGCATTAGCAATCATACCACACCTACTTATTTATAGATATATTTCAGCGGCTTTCTATGATTATCACATTTTTCTATCTGTAGAAATGGGACGATAGACTAGCAGTAGTAGCACAAAAATGGGCAAACCAGTGTGAAGCAGGACATGACAAAGAAAGAAATATTCCTTGTAGGTGTACTTTCTTTTTTGTCTATTGTAGTAAAAAGGCTAATTTTTAGGAGCATTTATATGTATACACGTCTAAATATGTGACATCTTTACGACAGACGTTCTCCATCGGATAAGCTGTGGTTATACAGGGCTTACACCATACTTTACGACAGACGTTCTCCATCGGGTAAGCTGTGGTTATACAGGGCTTACACCATACTTTACGACAGACGTTCTCCATCGGATAAGCTGTGGTTATACAGGGCTTACACCATACTTTACGACAGACGTTCTCCATCGGATAAGCTGTGGTTATACAGGGCTTACACCATACTTTACGACAGACGTTCTCCATCGGGTAAGCTGTGGTTATACAGGGCTTACACCATACTTTACGACAGACGTTCTCCATCGGATAAGCTATGGTTATACAGGGCTTACACCATACTTTACGACAGACGTTCTCCATCGGGTAAGCTATGGTTATACAGGGCTTACACCATACTTTACGACAGACGTTCTCCATCGGGTAAGCTGTGGTTATACAGGGCTTACACCATACTTTACGACAGACGTTCTCCATCGGGTAAGCTGTGGTTATACAGGGCTTACACCATACTTTACGACAGACGTTCTCCATCGGATAAGCTGTGGTTATACAGGGCTTACACCATACTTTACGACAGATGTTCTCCATCGGGTAAGCTGTGGTTATACAGGGCTTACACCACACTTTACGACAGACGTTCTCCATCGGATAAGCTGTGGTTATACAGGGCTTCCACCACACTTTACGACAGACGTTCTCCATCGGATAAGCTGTGGTTATACAGGGCTTCCACCACACTTTACGACAGACGTTCTCCATCGGATAAGCTGTGGTTATACAGGGCTTCCACCACACTTTACGACAGACGTTCTCCATCGGGTAAGCTGTGGTTATACAGGGCTTACACCATACTTTACGACAGACGTTCTCCATCGGATAAGCTGTGGTTATACAGGGCTTACACCATACTTTACGACAGACGTTCTCCATCGGATAAGCTGTGGTTATACAGGGCTTACACCATACTTTACGACAGATGTTCTCCATCGGGTAAGCTGTGGTTATACAGGGCTTACACCACACTTTACGACAGACGTTCTCCATCGGATAAGCTGTGGTTATACAGGGCTTCCACCACACTTTACGACAGACGTTCTCCATCGGATAAGCTGTGGTTATACAGGGCTTCCACCACACTTTACGACAGACGTTCTCCATCGGGTAAGCTGTGGTTATACAGGGCTTCCACCATACTTTACATATACTTCGTCTCAGCTCAACAATGTTTGTTCTTCCCTCAGCAGGATTCGAACCCCTACATCTGAAACATCGCAACACCGCCTGCAGTATGTCCAGCGCCCTACTTCACTCGACCAACTAGGCCATACAATATAGCTTTCGTTAATCGAGTAATGCCTTCCCTCGTCGGATATATCTAGGGTTGTAACACAGTATTTGATGTAAAGTGGAAAGTAGATGTTGTACCTTGCAGATCAGCTGTTTGTGTCTGTCGTAAAGGATGATGATTTACTGACCATACAGTCACATCAAATAATAAATATGTGACAAGTTTATGTAAAAATAATCTTCTTAACTTATAATTCCATAGCGTTGCACTAACAATTATGTCCAGATAAAGAATTTCAGCAACACTTGCAGAACTAAAATTGAGAATGGAAATGGGGAATATGTCAAAGAGACAACAACCCGACCAAAGAGCAGACAACAGTTCACCTGCGTAGATACCCATATTTGTGAGGCAATGACGCAGGATATATACAATTATGTGTTTTGATGACCACTACACTCAACATTGGGATAAGACAGCACACAACGTTGGTATTACTGTTTGTTTGGCTAGTTCTCAACATTATGATTGTGCCCCAACCCCTTTTTATACGACAAAATTCAAATAAAAACGGTAGAATTATATGTTTCTATTAGGTTTTGGTTTTCAAATGTTATGGCCTCGAACATCACTGAAGAGACATATTATCAAATCAATGTTTTATAAAGAAATACTTTGGTATATTATCTTCAATCGTTACTGATGTCTACATATTGAAGAACATAAAGACAAATGAGAAGACACATTTGATAAATTAGTTCTTATTTCCACTGTGTGGGAAGATAATCCGACGGAATTGACTAGGTTGTTTATCAGTGTCTTTTTAAAAAGCTGTGGCGGCAAAATCACATTTAGTATTCCCCGATTCAATGCGTTCTTCGATAAAAATTGTAAGTGAAGACATTTTAGACGCACTTCAATTTGTCGGTTAAAGACAATTGCTGATTTATCTCAAACATCGATACGCATTAGAATAATTTCAAAAAAATGTTTCAGACCATGGCTGATATCTTTATATTGCGTAAACTTTGAAATTACCATGTAAAAGCATTTTGAAGATTAAATTACACGAATAGAGATTTCGAGTAATTATTCAAATGATAAGAAAAAATGAAAGACGTACTTATTCCTTTCAAATTGAATGCTGTAAGGAAAAAAGGATATTACAAAAACTAATCAAAGTATATATGTCTATTGATAGAACTGAAGTCAACCTAGTCTAGAAGATTGTAACTTCAGTAATTTCACCTTGTACAGTTCTTGAAATGAAGAAAAACTCGATCCGTGTTAGGACATCGCTTATTATCGTAATAGACTAGTACCAATGTGAATAAAAAGGTTTATACAGGGGGGAATTTGTGAATAGTGAATAAAAAACTTTTTCTAACCGCTACGTTTTTTTAAAAACTGTAAGATAAGAAGATGTGGTATGATTGCCAATGAGATAACTACTCACCAAAGTCCGTTAATGCCGTAGATTTAAGCAACCGTACGACCTCTATATAGATATAGGAAGATGTGGTATGATTGCCAATGAGATAACTACCCACCAAAGTCCGTTAATGTCGTAGATTTCAGCAACCGTACGACCTCTATATAGATATAAGAAGACGTGGTATGATTGCCAATGAGATAACTACCCACCAAAGTCCGTTAATGCAGTAGATTTAAGCAACCGTACGGCCTCTATATAGATATAAGAAGATGTGGTATGATTGCCAATGAGATAACTACCCACCAAAGTCCGTTAATGCCGTAGATTTAAGCAACCGTACGGCCTCTATATAGATATGGTATGATTGCCAATGAGATAACTACCCACCAAAGTCCGTTAATGCAGTATTTCAGCAACCGTACGACCTCTATACAGATATAAGAAGATGTGGTATGATTGCCAATGAGATAACTACCCACCAAAGTCCGTTAATGCCGTAGATTTAAGCAACCGTACGACCTCTATATAGATATAGGAAGATGTGGTATGATTGCCAATGAGATAACTACCCACCAAAGTCCGTTAATGCCGTAGATTTAAGCAACCGTACAACCTCTATATAGATATAGGAAGATGTGGTATGATTGCCAATGAGATAACTACCACCAAAGTCCGTAAATGCCGTAGATTTAAGCAACCGTACGACCTATATAGATATAGGAAGATGTGGTATGATTGCCAATGAGATAACTACCGTCCGTTAATGCAGTAGATTTCAGCAACCGTCCGATTAATGCCAATGAGATAACTACCACCAAAGTCCGTTAATGCAGCAGATTTAAGCAACCGTACGGCCTCTATAAAGATATAAGAAGATGTGGTATGATTGCCAATGAGATAACTACCCACCAAAGTCCGTTAATGCCGTAGATTTAAGCAAGATATAGGAAGATGTGGTATGATTGCCAATGAGATAACTACCCACCAAAGTCCGTTAATGCAGTAGATTTAAGCAACCGTACGGCCTCTATATAGATATAAGAAGATGTGGTATGATTGCCAATGAGATAACTACCGACCAAAGTCCGTTAATGCCGTAGATTTAAGCAACCGTACGACCTCTATGTTTGTTTGTTACCCATACATTTGTTTTCTTTTTGTTTTCTTTTTTTCTTAACTATATTTCCACGAAAAACCGCCACCTTATGTGCTCAAGAGGAAACAAATCCATCAAAAATTAAAACACGAGAGACGATAAGAAATGTTGGCGTATTACTCAATATTCAATTTTTTATTATTTCTAAAAAAAAAATCACAAAAATATATGTTCAAACGTTAATATTGTCTTTCAGCAATAGGAATGACTATTGGGCAAAATGTGGCCGGTGGTTATCGTTCTTGGAAGAAAGCAGTGCAGATGTGGTATGACGAGATTACGATGTGGAAGTACGGGATCGAACCAGATTCTTATCTCGGTCACGAAGGATGGAAGAAAATTGGACATTTCACACAGGTATATGAGTTTTGTAATAGACAAAATACGACAAGAGCAGGATCTACTTACCCTTCCGGGCACCTGAGATCACCCCAAGTGTCGGTGGGGTTCGTGTTGCTCAGTCTTTGTTTTTCTAAGTTGTTTTGTGTATTGTTGTTTGTCTGTTGGTTTTTTTTCAGTTGTCAGTTTTTTTTATCCACTTATGAGTTTGAATGTTCCTTTGGTATCCTTCGCCTCTCTTTTTCTGTAAGGACGGGGTTTTGATAATACATTTTGAATGCAAATTCAACAGAGAAAGAAGTAAGTGCATGTATTCAAATGGATGAGACCAGTTGTTGACTACTACAAACAATTTACTTCACTTCATTTAAAATAATGTTCTACAATATATCACATAATTGGCGTCGATTTCCTCTTGTCTTTATGAGCTACATGTAGAATAATATTTGTCAATTTCAGATGGTACAGAATGGTACATACTTAGTTGGTTGTGGATATGCAGTTTGTAAGAATTCTATGTACAAGCGTTACTATGTCTGTGACTACGCTGCAGGGTGAGGGCATTTATTTTTTAACATTAACTTGATCGGTATTGTTTCCTTAACGTACACATTAAGAATTCAACGCTCAAATTACACCTGAATTTACTTATTTATATACTAGTAGACTTTCGGTCTTCACGGGCCTGACTGGCCTGGGTAATCATACTTTTATTTCCAAACTACACGTTAAAAGTATCTCTCACAAGACACAAGTACTTGCTTACATCACATTTTATTTGATATCTAAAGTAATTAAGCACTAAATGTAATTAAATTATCCAAATTGTTCACTTGAATATATTTCTGCAGACATAACAGTGCAACTTACCTGGTTTGATTTTATGCAACACATAACGTTTTGTAGTCTTATGATAAATTAAAAACAACATAAATATTTAAAGTTTACACACTTTTTAACACGTTTTTCAATAAATTAGAACAACAAATTCATAGCTAACTGCTCTGATAAAGTTTAATCAGTTTTAATGCCTTATTTACATCAACATTAATATCAACATAAGTCCCCAGAAGCTTTATACTGGTTTAAACACTTTTTCCTTTGCACGGTTCTGTATTTGATCATGCAGCAATGTACTTATTTGATGAAGTACTAGTATCTGTATTTGATCATGCAGCAATGTACTTATTTGATGAAGTAGTAGTATCTGTATTTGATCATGCAGCAATGTACTTATTTGATGAAGTACTAGTATCTGTATTTGATCATGCAGCAATGTACTCATTTGATGAAGTACTAGTATCTGTATTTGATCATGCAGCAATGTACTCATTTGATATTTGATGAAGTACTAGTATCTGTATTTGATCATGCAGCAATGTACTTATTTGATGAAGTACTAGTATCTGTATTTGATCATGCAGCAATGTACTTATTTGATGAAGTACTAGTATCTGTATTTGATCATGCAGCAATGTACTTATTTGATGAAGTACTAGTATCTGTATTTGATCATGCAGCAATGTACTTATTTGATGAAGTACTAGTATCTGTATTTGATCATGCAGCAATGTACTTATTTGATGAAGTACTAGTATCTGTATTTGATCATGCAGCAATGTACTTATTTGATGAAGTACTAGTATCTGTATTTGATCATGCAGCAATGTACTTATTTGATGAAGTACTAGTATCTGTATTTGATCATGCAGCAATGTACTTATTTGATGAAGTACTAGTATCTGTATTTGATCATGCAGCAATGTACTTATTTGATGAAGTACTAGTATCTGTATTTGATCATGCAGCAATGTACTTATTTGATGAAGTACTAGTATCTGTATTTGATCATGCAGCAATGTACTTATTTGATGAAGTAGTTCATGGATATGCATACTGTTATACATGCAATGACAAAATAGTAACGTAATACATTACATATAACTGTAAAGTTCCAGTTTTCATTTGTTTACCGTAAACTGCTAACACGTTTAAGGTCCTCGACAAACACTACTGTTCTTAAAGTCCTTGAGTAGGAGATACAGGTGCGGTGGTGTATTGCCATGGCTTTATTTGGACTTGTTTGTTTGCTTTTTGGCCTTGAATGTTTGTCCCTAATATTTTATTAACTATGTATTTACTTTCAGGTATCACAGATCGAATTTATTCGTTCATAGTGTGTTAATTTACGTTTTTGATTGAGTTAAGCCTTCCAATTGATGTTTTATCGTGTGTTTTTCTATGTTGTGATGTTATACTGTTGTTTCAGAGAAAGGGAGAGGGTTTGGTACCATTGAAACGTTTAATCCCGCTGCAAATGTTTGCACCTGTCCTAAGTCAGGAATCTGATGTACAGTAGTTGTCGTTTGTTTATGTAATTTATACGTGTTTCTCGTTTCTCGTTTTTTATATAGACTAGACCGTTGGTTTTACCGTTTGAATGGTTTTACACTAGTACTTTTGGGGCCCTTTATATCTTGTTGTTCGGTGTGAGCCAAGGCTCCGTGTTGAAGGCCGTACATTGACCTATAATGGTTTACTTTTATAAATTGTTATTTGGATGGAGAGTTGTCTCATTGGCACTCACACCACATCTTCCTATATCTACATAAATCTCGATATGTAGTCAGACAATAATATGTAACGCCTAATTTCTGACAATTTCGGGTCGTATATGGAATATGCCAAGCTTTCTGTATGTCCCATTATTTGCAGATGACGAAATGATTATCCCAAATCTGGATCATATGGCTAAATTGGTCGGCATTGGTCAGTTTCTCATATTCTTCCTGTATCAGTCACTTGGATAAAAAAAGTGAAATAATTACCAACGAACAGTTATCACCTTTAGATAAACTCAACTCACTTAATATAATTTTATATTTGATATGCTTTAAATATGTGTCCTAAACAATTTCACATAAATAATGGGTTGAGGTAGTAGTGATCGCAATTGTTTTATTGTCTTTCTGTAATGCAAACAAAAAATAAAAATAAAACAAATTAAAGTCACATGTTTGGCATCACGCAAGAAACGTCTTTTTGTATTTTTTGTTTTTAGTTATTTAAAATCAAACGAAAACGAACATTTAGAACCTTGTTAGCGGTGGAGAAACGATACCAAATTATTAATGTTTATCTTGAATTATATCATGTATAACCATATATCGCAAGACTTATTTTTGGTCCATTAAGTGTTTTGTTTAACCATTTATGCAAGAACAACAACAACAAAAAATAAAAACAAAAAAGGAAACTGGATTTTTGTACTACATCAGGCAAATTAAAGAAATGTCTTGTTAAATAATTTGTATTCTAACATTGTTTCTCCTTCAATGATCACATGATTGGTTCCAGATAAAGGGAGGATTCCTCGCTCACAAATATGTTTAACCCCACCACATTCTGTATATGTGCCTGTCCAAGTCAGGACCATGTACTTCAATACACCTAATCTCTATTTGTCTGCCATTACTGGAAAATATAAAGGTTCCCGACAAATTTTGACGTCACAATAGAAAATGTCTGACGCCACAAACGAAAAGTGATTGTTGTATGAAGTCAATAGTTCAAGTGTCGCAGATTCCCAAATAGCGATAAGGTCTATGGTTGTTATTGGTTGCTGTATGTCATATTTCTTTCGTTTATTGTTTTGTCATACATCAGGTGATTGTTTTTCTCGCTTGCAGTGTTCACATTTTGTCATGTTGTTGCCTTTTAAAGCTGACTTTACGATATGGGGTATGGACATTGTTGAAGGCGGTACAATGCTTTATAGTTGCTTACTTTCACGTCACTCAGACTCTGGTAAATAGTTGTCTAGTTGGCAATCATACCACATCACCTTATTTTATTTCAAGATCATCAAATCCCCATTGGGTACAAATTTGTCTAGATTTAACTTATTGCAAGCGATAGTGCAATGGATTGTACTGGAATCTTGTCCTGACAATATGCATAATTCACATAATTATACATTTTGTGTCTGTAAACACTTAGGTGTATGGTAACTCTAATGCTTATTTGTCATTTGTGTTTTTAGACAGTCTAACTTGGCAATTCCATACACAAGTGGTCCTCGATGTTCCAAATGTCCCCATTCTTGTTCGAATGGACAGTGCGGTAAGTGTAATGTACTTGCGTGTAATAATTGTAAGACTCAATTATTCGTTCTCCAACCAACCAAAACCAAGCAGTGGAAAAGATACACATTGTTAGGTTAGGTAAAATCAAGGGAGATAATTATATCATTTCATATATAATAAATTATAAGTCAATATAGTGATGTCAAATTGTAATTAATATGAAACCGAATTTTTAATTTAGGTGAACTACTAGTACATATCGCCTATATCAGGAAGGAATAAAGTAAGACCGATTTATATGATCATAGTGTACCGGGATACACAACTATTAGAAAAACAAGCCGGTTCTGCATCGATGTCAATACGTGATGGTATAATTCAATAGTGTTTTTTGTATTTAATATGTAGACTGCAAAGGGATAGTGTGTTATAATGGCGGGAAACTAGACCCAGATAGTTGCCAGTGTCAATGTACCAAAGTATACAAAGGAAGAACGTGCGAGGAATGTAAGTAATGAAACATGTATATTTAGGACAACGGTCTTCTTTTGGTTAATGAACTTCGGCAAAAATAGACCTTATAAAAAATTATAAGATGTAATGCATTTGTATTGGAAAAAACTTCGAGAGTAAGCCATATAACAGAGTTAACATGTCTTTAATCAGGTAACCCTTGTAGTCTTCTATCAGATTGTTATGGAGACCACAATTCTTTTGAAATGATTATTTCAGTTTTGATACCTCGTAATCTATCTGAATTCATAATGTTGTTTATAGGTAACACAAGTGGCAAATATTAATAAAACATTCAATATTTAGATTCTGCAAAGTGGGTTATGCGGGTGGAGGGCGGATTTTCGACAGCAAAGTTGTCCGAAGTCTTTTTTAACGTATTGGGAGTGTGACACTCTCCCCATAGGACAGACATATGCATTCCTTTAAACATCCCCATTCATACCAAATATGGCCGCGTATTTCTACAAATCACGAGTGTCAATTATACAACATGTCAATCTCTTAATCGCCCTGAATGGACCAAGTTGTGAAATGATTTAACAGAAACGATATATAACAGGTTTGCAATCAACACAAAAAACCATTAAGATATCCCATTAGACAAAAGTATTCTTCGGCTTTCAACAACTAAACTTGCCCGCAAAGATCGACTTGGTTGAGCGGGATATGATTACCCTTCCGGGGCACCTAACATTTTCCTAAGATTTCGATAGGGTTCGTGTTGCTGAGTCTTTAGTATTTAATGTAGTAATTTGTTAACTTGTTTGTCCTAGATATGTTAACATTGCGTTGTAAATTTCTCTCGACACCTCTTTTTGCTAAATATGTACATTGTATATATAACATACGTAACGATCGGTTACATTATAACCTAACTTGAGCAACATGACGGATGCCACTAGTGGAGCAGGATCTGCTTACCCTTCCGGAGCACCTGAGATCACCCCCAGTTTGGAGGGGTTCGTGTTGCTCAGTCTTTAGTTTTCTAAATTGTGTTTTGTGTTTTGGGTACTGTTGTTTGTCTGTTGGTCTTTTTTTAGCCATGGAGTTTGTCGGTTTATTTTCGACTTATGAGTTGAATGTTTCTTTGGTACATGTATCTTTCGCCTATCTTTTATACTTGTGTAAAATTCCTTTACCCTTAATAGGACTTATCACCTACAATATAATTCGCCTGATATAACTGCACATTTACCATCATTTTATTGCTTTTGTGTAAATCTGTTTACTAGAAATTAACATTATGCACCATTTTACCTCGTGAGGTACAACAAGTGGATATATTGTTTATAGAATACCACAATTTTCAACCAATATCTATATTATGTGATGTATTGCTTTAAATTTAATCACATGTATTGTTATATGTTGTTGTTTATTATTATTGTTTATTACCTTGTGTCACATTTTTTATATTGATTAATACGACAATAAACTATTGAATGTTGTGGTTAAAGAAAGACAGAAGTAGCAAAATTAAAATTCACAATTGTTTTAGTTTTATGACAACTTTATTACTTAGTACGAAAGCTATATTATTGTTATTTTGTAATTATATATTTATAAACATGATCTACGTCATTTTGTCTTTGTGTAGCCAAATCTACAACATCTTCTAATTTTTATGTGGTTCCGATATAAATATTGGAATATGAAAAGAATCGCAAATTTGTTCATAGCGTGTTTTATCATTTGTTACAGTGAACTGTCCAGCAGAGGACGCCTTTGTTTGTGGTAGAGATTGGCCTCAGTCATACTGTGAAAGATTCTACAATGTCCCGGATGAATGCCCTTACATGTGTGGAAGATGCAAAGGTCGGTATAACAAGGGATTATATATGATATACATTAAAGTAGCTTCGGATGTAAGTATAACATTCAATGTGCAGTCTATACGTTTCTGCACTAAATCTTTTAAAACATACACCAAAAGCGTTGAAAGTCATGTCATACATGATTTTTTTTAGCACCACTTGATAAGAAAAGTTGTAGTTATTATACCTTATACATTGAACATGCTTAATTTTCCAGGTCACTTGATTTCAACACCGAGATAAAGAAGGGTTTATATTGCTTAATCCTGATATAACTGTTTAACGCTAATGTATGTGATTAAATAGTGAATATTTCAGAATAAATCTAAATCAACTTTTTAAAATCAATGTTCCGGGCACCAGTTTTAAAATTGTTGAACTATGAGTGATCTGCCTGCTTAAATCTTAATATACATTAACGTTATTCGAATGACCAGTTGCATGCTTGCTTGTTTTGCTTCGTTTTAGCCAATAAGGTCATACATAGAAATACAGTTGTGTTATTAAAAACCTAAGTGTTCAATAATCATTTACGTCCTCTAACTGGTCAATCCAAAATGTTCATTTATTTATTTGATTATTGTTATGAACTATATCTATTTAACTGTTATTTCCTTTTAGGAGGATCAACAAGTGCACTCAAACCACCAACGACTTACACCTCAGCTTTCGGATGTACTTTCAAAGGACGAAGGGCGAGTCACAGTAAGAATATGATTTCTGTGTCATTTGGTCTCTTGTGGAGAGTTGTCTCATTGGCAATCATACCACATCTTATTTTTATAATTGTATTCAATCTATTAGATAACATTACATTCAATATCTTCAGTCTTTCTTGACAGAGGTGTCATTTAAACGTGGAAAACTGTTTTTTATAATTAAGAAAAACGTAAATAATATATACGATTTATTGATTGAAATGTTATATATAATTGTAAAGTTAAATAATATTTTATTACATTAAATATCATTTAATCTTATTTACAAACTATGGTTTGATTCAAAACAAAACTGTTTTGTGAAACATACATTGTTTTCCGTTATGATTTTTCATAGATATGCACTATGATCGACGTCAATTTTATGATGAACAATGAACAAATGATTAAGTTTTGTAAAATATAAATTTGTGAGGTTGTATGTTCATTTCGGTTTATTTATTTTTAGCGGAATGCTCAAAATATGGCGACCATGGTCAAGACATCCAGAACTGTGCAACACAAGGGGGTAATGTAGGATGCAGTGATTGTGCTACCTACTACAATGTCAAACGTGACATGTGTCCAGTAATGTGTGGATTATGTGATGGTATGTACACAACCGTTCAAAGTGATATTTTGTTCAATGGTAGAAAAAAACTCGAACCTAGTCGATTAAGCAGGTTTAAAAGAGCCACTCCTTAGTAAGATACATTAAAAAAAGTTTATAAGCATATCAGTGCAATGCCAATAAGTTTTATAGATAAAAGAAATTAGGAAAATGCAACAAGTTATGCAAAGCAGCATTGAAAAAAATAATGAACAAGTAAAAATGTTATTGATTATAATGTGTCTAATATATCTTTCTTCGCTTTTAAATTCGAAGTCCATATGTTCATATTCGTTTAGCTCCATGTGGTGGAAAGATGTGTCAAAATGGCGGGAGTCTGAATACAGCCACATGCACATGTACATGTGTACCTCCCTACAGTGGATCTACATGCGCAAAGGTAATGCAGTAGATGTTTCTGCTACACTAATAGCACGGATTGTGACTCATTTAGCGTTAAAGTGTATGCGACGATGTCAGAAACGCGAAAAGAATGACAATATCGGACTTTGACACATGATATCTATCAATGGTCTTCTATTCAAAGAAACAAATAATATTACGATGGCTTCAGTAAAACTTGAATTTAAATAATTTACTTTTTTCCACTCAATAATAGGTCTAGAAATGTACATGAATAGAATTAATCCTAAAAGTCTGTGTCTAATACTATTGATGTCAGATGAAACAAACCTCATCAATGAAACCATGCTTATAATTGTTTACGTCAGACACGTGTTTTGTCTACATAAGACTCAACAGTGGCGTTCGAATATAAAATGCTGGAAGGCCATATCAAGCACAAAGTTTAAGAGCATTCGAAGACAAACATTTCGAAAAAGTGCGCCAAATACGGCTATGTCCACCTATGTCTGTGGGTAGAAACACCTTAGTATTTCGAATAATTCAAAAAGAGTCGTCGACAGGTATGTAACACATTACAGCAGAGAACCATTTAATCCATTTAAAGCAAGAATAAACAGATTGAGTGTATTGAAGAAAAGTTATATTTGCTAATCCGTGAGTTTATGCTGAAATAAAAGCTTTAAAAAACACGCAAAAAACTGTTTTTCAATTTTCTAATTCCAGCAAAATGCCCTGCCCAGGATGCAGCCCATTGCAAATGGTGGCCGAAATCTCATTGCCGTACTTACTACAATGTTCCCCAGGAATGCCCAAGAATGTGTGGTATATGCTAGAAGGTATGATAGAAACACGGCACAACAGCAAACATGTTTAGCAAAAAGAATTCCATTTATAGAAAGAAATGTATTCTAGTCCGCTAAAATTATTATTTTAATGAATAAAAACATATGTAGCCATAAAACACAATAAAACCAGAAAAGACATATAGATAAGCTGCTACTTACGGTCTTCACAACAGACAAAAAGCAACCAGACTCAATTTGGTTAATTTTTCGACACTCAAATTAAAAGAAAAACAAATTTTAAGTCAAGAACACATAACGGACAATAGCATTATGATATTTCTTTCCATATTCAAACATTAAATTTTGATATTCATTTCACTTTTCATTATTCAATTTGACATTCGCCATTTCGATTCTGACATTGGACATTTTCAGTCCGACAGAATCACCATATTCATTTCCTTATTCAAATTTAATTGGAACTCAAACTGCCACTTTGACAGCTGATTTAAGATCATGAAGAAGGATACATTGCAAGACAAAACAAGACGCCTTGCTCCAGGAAAAATTTACAATGTTCAGATGTCACATTTAAGATTTTTCAAAGACAATATGATTATACTCTCTGTTATATGCAATATACATGCATTATTAAATTAAGATATTCAAGGATTAACTCTAAAATTATTACAGTGACTCTGGTTATCAACTTTGATAAAACAGTAATTTCTAGGATGTACAACTTTGTAGGCACCCCAGCAGAGACAATACGTATTTAGGAACAGATTGTATATCTCATTAGTTGGATAGTCAGTTCTACAGACAAACAATACACAACAACCATGTCATTAAGATTTTTAAATGTCTGGTGTATTCCAAGAATATATAGACATAGTTTATTGCTATATGACCTGAAGTGTGGATTTGTGTTTTAATATGTGATAAAAATGTAATTCGTTGTAATATGTACACATAAATGGAAATCTGTTGTTCATTTATACAAATAAAGGATAAAAATGGAAATGTTGTTATTTGAATTTATATATTATGGTCTATAAACTATATTTGTATGATAAAGAGGGGCATATGTTTGGCTGGGTGGGATGTATAGATACTCAACCCCAGCTCTTTCCGTCAGACTAGAAACATTACATCAGACGCCTCGTGTATGAAGTGCTAGGCGTTCTGCACGTTAAAGGATCTTTGCTACAAATATGTGTGTGCTATAGTAAGTAGGTGGCCTGCTTCAATACAGTATATCTGTCCCAATTATTTATTTCAAGTTTAATGAAACCGTTAATATTACTATAGCCACCAAATGTTGAATTATATGATGAAAATACATAATCTTTATGCCGTAATTTGAAGTAGATATGTATGCTAGCTTTTCAATTATTCTTTTTCGAAGAAACGCTTTCATGAGGTCTTCTTTATATAAATAAAGGAACAAGGCGGTTGCCTTGTCAGAAAAGCACATTTGGTTTCTATATGGGAATGCCGACAGTCTGAATAAAATGGTCACACAAAGACATTACCGGTACTAAAGCCGTTTACATTACTTCCAGTAGCAAATGTGTCGTGCATGATTAAGACGAGAACAGATTCAGAATAAAAGCATCCGATAGGTTCTGCTTAGTGGGTCGACCGAGCTTTAACTTGAAAGAAGGGTGTGTGGGGGACCTTTGAAAATTCCTAGAACTTGTCTAGCAGCTAGCAACCTACGAACCATTTAGAGAGTTTTTGAAACGAATTTGAACGGACAACTACGAGACTTCAAATTTATACCACCCGGACAGACGAAAGAAAATATAGATTTTTTTCTGCCGGAAGGGAAAATCGAAGTGACCATGTTTCCATACCCTAGTCAACTCGTGGGTTAACATAGCATTAAGACGTTTACATTAATTAATCTTAACCATTCTCTTTCATGAAACACAATTAAACATCAATATAGACTCAGCATTAAAATGATAACATACACTTTGTGATGAGATTAAGTTTGAATAATTGAAACACCTACAATTATTTGATATTTTAATAGTAAATTATTTTCCAAATACTTCTTTCATTGGTGTTGTTAAGTTGTAAAATATTTCCACTAGTAGAGATGCTTTGGCGTTGTTGGTCATAGCTGCATGAACCTTTATGTTGTTATGGTCACGATGCATCCAGTGACCACCATTCGATACCTCTTGAGATTGATTGTTGTACAGATACTTATGCAACATTGATGATGCAACCTGATTTTCTTCAATCTAACAATATGTAAATATGTATCAAAATATTATACCCTTGCAAAAAAAAAGGCAAAAACAAAACCTTATTCCCTATGTGATTATTATTTTTTAATCTGCTATTAGCGTTTATTGTTGACACACAAAATGTATTTGACATTAAATTATCAGACGCTTATTTGCCTAAGAGTCGTATTTGTTTTTTTAGATAATGATCACATTTAGGGTATTTCGCATGTGTTGCTAAGTCTTTAGTTTTCTATGTTGTGTTTTGTATACTGTTGTTTGTCTTTTGATCGTTATTTGGTTTTTTTGCTAGGTTATTGTCGTTTGTTTTTTTGCTATGGCATTGTCGTTTGTTTTTTTGCCTCTCTTATGCTTCGCTGTTTTTATTTCAAGTGCCGAACATTTGTGGTAAAGTAATTTTTTATCAATTTCCTCGTATTGTAAACGCAACAGACAAAAGGGCAACTTTGATTGCAAGCTCATTTATACTTCGAACCACTACTTTTGTAACATTGGTTCTGAAGCCGCTAAAATAAGATCAGTTCGTTCTTAGTTCTTATCATTTAAAGCACTTGCTGATCATCTAAGCTGTCTACGTCCGTCCGAAAAAAAACCCAATATTTTCAATTACCTTCACGTTAAACCTATTAGAATATATACCATATACCATAGGAACTGACCACATGACCTCTATTTGTGTGTCTGTTCCATCAACAGTGTACGTCAGAGTTCCAGCTGTTCCGTATGTAGCATCTGTTAAAAGATATAAACGATTTATAATAACAAAATAAAAAAAAATCCTTACCAATTTAAGTCTTTAACTGGTGTTGACAGCTTCTATAACAGGCATCATGCTAAATAAAAAAAAAGATACGTGGTATGATTGCCAACGAGACAACTATCCACCAGAGACCAAAGGACCTGGATGTAAATACCTTTAAGGCCTTTATATATGTTCAGATATGTTTCATATAAGGTTTTAAGCAAGTGTTCCTACCGATTTGAAATTAACAATGGCTTCTAGCGGAGATCAACGTTAACATTACAAACTTTATGTGAATTTTTTTCAGTTGTTTTTTTTTAAGAACAGATTACTGTTTAATGAAATCAAACTGTACAGAAAATTTAATGTTTTAGAAGATCATAGTAAATGTCCCGTTATTTTTGTCTTGATGAAAAGTCTAAGGTGGCTTCAAACAATAGGTCGGCCAAAAACAGAGAACATATTCTTAAAAATAAGTATGGAAAATTGTGAACCAAACAAGAGAAATAAAAAAAAAAAAAAAACATCAAAAAAACAAACACAAAAAGCCGAAAAGTGAAAAAAAAAACAAACAAGTATGACAGACAGCAACCACCAAGCCAATTTCAACAATGATGAATAAACTACGTTTTCCAAGACTAGAATAGCAATTAATAAGTATGCTTCTGTGGTTCTATTTAGTGACCATCACAAGAAGGTATATTTTGCACGCTCATTTTGATGAGCGAAAATGACGTTCAGGGCCAAAAGTTGATAAAATTTGAATGTAGTGGGCACTTGCACATGCAAACTTTCTCTAACGAAAGGTTAAAACGTTTTGCTTACTTGGGTTTGCATATGACATTCTGTTTCAGCCACTGATTTTTAGACATTTTAAATGTAATGTAATGTGCCAGTACTCACAATTTGTCTTCTCAAATGTAAATATACCGGCGTCACCAGGTAAAATTTCTCTTGGTAGAGGATCTTTGATAATTCCGCTTTCAAGATACCAAGTTGGTTCAACTAACTTCCGATTTCCGTGATTTGACAATCCAATAGCACATACTCTTGAAACATCAATCTGTGATGCAACAGCTTTAAGTATACTAAATCCAGCCGTAACAGCAGAAATAATCCCGACAACTAAGGAGAAAGAATACATTGCAACTTAATATCAATAATTTTCAAATATAGATTACAATGGATTTATATTCCAGTTGTATTTCAACTGATGCTACTGTATCTGTTTGAATGGTTAAGGGGACAACCATTTAACTTTAAAAGGGGGGGAGGTATGGTTTTTTGTCTGAGTCTGAATTTTTTAGTTTTTCGACGCTATCAATCAAATCCTTTTTTTTTAAATTAAACACTATAAAGTAAGGGGAAAATCTGCATTTAGAATATTATTTTAGGAAAAAAACCATACCCCCCCTTGAAGTTAAATGGGCGTTCTCTAATTATCATGTAAATTTCTTTGCGTTGACTAAAATTTACTATTACAAGATTGATTAAAAATTGTTCGCTTATTGTTCAGTGGCAGATATTTGCTGCATTTTAAATCGAGAACAAATAAAAATACAATATGTACAACCTGCAATATGGGATAACCGAAATTATGGGCGGGGAAACTGGAATGCCACTGGCAAATGAGGGTACATTGGATCGGTACAAAATTTAGCTGTGCAACAGTCCACCTACGGACCCGAAAAGAGTTGTTACAAGGGTTCTAAAGATGCAGAGAAAGTGACTCCATCTCTAGATCTACACGAGGCATCGGATTTAACGTCATCATTCTTTCTGGATGTGACCGCGAATTTATATATCCCACGCAGATGTCATGTAGTGAATTAATTGATCGTTAAAGAAACTGGTAAGGTGCGTGACTTCATGGCAAATGAATGAACCAGCGCAAATGTTGTTGAATTCTTGCCTGCCATTGTAGACTTTAATAAAGTGTGTAGCGGACGATGATGACGCAAAAGTTATTAAATTACTATGTGCCGCTTGATGCTGTCAGGCGGCGCACTTAATTAATAAGTATATGCATATATTGTATGGTCGTGAAATAATATTTACTACAGAGACCTGATTAGCAACATTTTGATCATTGACCATACATTTGTTAAACTGAAACAAATAGAGGTGTAAAGTGAAAAAAAAATCCCTTTTTGATTTGAATGTTTAATAATTTTTTAATAAATTAAAAAGTCAAACAGATCCTGTAAACCAACTTAATTTTTGTCGGAAACTTTATTTCGCGTTAGGCCCTTCTCGCCATTTTTTTTTATTGTTTGTGTAATTATATATTAAAGAGAGTACTTAGCTAGGTTTGACATATTAGCGTTATTTTTTTCTAGTCGCGAAAATAAATCGCTCGAGAAGATGAATTGGTTTTCAGTGTACATGTAAAAAAAATATATAAGGAACGGTTACTTGAAATTGATTTGTATACAAATAAGGAGATTAATTGATTGTTGCTTGCTTATATTTAGGGTAGTATTAATACAATAAGTAGGTTCTGCAAGGTTAGACGCCTTGGAGAAAGGGAGGAATAATTGGATAAAAAAAATAAGAAAATAGAGTGCATGTTGGAAAAGGACAAACATTTTACCCTTCAAATTTCCAACTACGGACACCCCCACCCCCACCGAGATAGTTGTAAAGTTTTTTTGTATAGAGCCTGGGATTCAACTAAAACGAGACATCGAAATTTACACCCACATTCCGACAGGACGTGGCAGCGAGTTTATAAATCGCGCAAGATTTAACTTCTGGAATTATATTGTGATAGGGAAAATATACAAACCTCGCTTTTTAGGTACTCCAAGGTTTGTTAAATTATGGAACCCTTCATTGGTTTCCATCAGATTATCTAAATCTACTTCCTCTACTTCGGCTTTCCTCGCTGCATCTTCAAGGTTATATTTGTCTAAGTTTTTGGGTGAAGCAAGTTGTAAGTGGATACTAAAATATAAAGAAACATATTACCGAAAGATGATATAACATCCGGTTTTGTCCTACTGTTTGCTACGTGTTTAGAATCATTGGGTCGATGTTATTGCTGATTGAAGTTTCGTCTCCGAGGGTATCACCTGTCCAGTAGTCAGCACCATTGTGTTGATAACATTGAAATGTTCATTTTCTGTAAAAGTACTGTTTGTAAAAGAGAGGCGAAAGATACCAGAGGGATATTAAAACTCATAAATCGAAGACAAACTGACAATGTCATAGCAAAAAAAGAAAAACGACGAAAAGACAAATTATAAGTTGTTGAATTATTCAATACACTAAGATTTCTCCACCCCAGGCATACATTGACTTTGTTGTATTCAGGATTTTTGGTTCTAAAAGCTGTTCGACTTCGAAGTTTATTTGGGCTTCTAACTCTTTTGATTCGAGTGCCACTGTCGAGTCTTATGTAGGCAAAACGTGCGTCTGCCAAACCAAATTGTAAGCCTGGTATCTATGAAATTTTACGTACTTTTTGTTGGTTATGTCTACTTGGTCTAGTTGTTCTAAATAATTGATACTCTTGAAATCAATACCATTTTTGTTATGTATTATCTAAACTATTTAATATATAGAAATAAGAAGATGTGGTATGAGTGCCAATGTGACAACTCTCCATCGAAGTCACAATGTGTAAAAGTAAACAATTATAGGTCAAAGTACGGCCTTCAACACGGAGCCTTGGCTCACACCGAACAGCAAGCTATAAAGAGCCCCAAAATGACTAGTGTAAAAAATTCAAACAGGAAAACCAACGGTCTAATCCATATAAAAACGAGAACCGAGAAACACTTATGAACCACATCAACAAACGACAACCACTGAAACAGGTTCCTGACTTAGGACAGGTGCAAATAAATGTAGCGGGTTTAAACGTTTTAACAGACGCCAACCTTCACCCTTACCTGAAATAGTAGTGTAACATTACAACATAGAAAGACACACTATAAAATATCAATTGAAATGGCTTTACTTAATCAAAAGACATTTTACAGATATTTTAACAAAAGCAATTAAACATACACTGAACGAATGAATTTGGTCTATGACACAATTTCAAAAGACAACTATAACCTTGGACAAAATGGCGTTAAATAAAATAACATACACAGGTAAATTTAAATGCAATAATTTTGTTGTTAGGAGTACGGAGATTTTTGACAAAATAGATAAATTTGTTGTTAATAGTACGAGAACAGCAGTGAAAATTTATCGTCATACTAAATACTTATCAAAGGTGGTACATATTAAAAATAGTGAGACGAGATATAACACAAAATAAGTAAACATTACTGTCCTAAGTCAGGAATCTGATGTTCAGTAGTTGTCGTTTGTTGATGTGGTTCATAAGTGTTTCTCGTTTCTCGTTTTATATAGATTAGACCGTTGGTTTTCCCGTTTGAATGGTTTTACACTAGTAATTTTGGGGCCCTTTATAGCTTACTGTTCGGTGTGAGCCTAGGCTCCGTGTTGAAGACCGTACTTTGACCTATAATGGTTTACATTTATAAATTTTGACTTGGATGGAGAGTTGTCTCATTGGCACTCATACCACATCTTCTTATATCTATTGAATAACAAAAAGCATTACAAATTGTGTAACAGGTCATATTAACACGAAAGTACGATTTGAGAGTACTGCAGTTACTGAAAGCTAGTTAAAAGTCAAAACAATTAATAATAAAAATCATGCATCAGTGACTAAAATAAACTAAAACACAGGGATTGAGTGTTTTAACGCCATGGACACTCAAAGAAGACATGAATTGTGCAATGCCAAAATAAAAGTATCGACAGGCTGTAGGATAGTTTGGATTTAACCTTATAATAAATATGTATAATGTTATATATAGATAAAGCAACCTCTAAATAGAAAATTAATATGGTCATAGTATCTTCCAAGTTGTGACAATAAAAGATATGTTCAGTCGGTTGGTACAATAGCAAACAGAACATTTGCAGAATCGAAATTGATAAGTCAAACAAAATCCTTACGAATTCAGCATAACATGCTGAAAATTAAATGAAATCAATAGAGACATTTGTTGCAACATGTTAAAAGTAAGGGTAAGCTTTATAAATATTATTTAACGTGGGTTGAAAAGAAAATTGCACAATAATGCATGATATTTGTAAGACCATTTACAAGTAACTTTGTTGCGGATGTCTACCATATATAATTTGACACAGGATGAAATGACGTATATATATATAAACATGAAGGAACTTAAACTACATCTGAGTTGCAGTCAATGACCAAAACAGGTCCTAACTGTACCAACAACCAATAGTAAATAAACATTTTCAACAAATGCTAATTTTTATGGTATGCAACATTAGATTCCAAATGTCGCATTTGATAAGGTATCATGAAACTACGATATTTAGAATATATCAAAACATCATTTCCGAAGAAAGCCGGTGTTTCAAATAAAGGCAACAGTAGTATACCGGTGTTCAAAAGTCGTAAATCGATTGAGGAAAGCAAATCCGGGTTACAAACTAAAACCGAGGGAAACAAATCAACTATAAGAGGAAAACAAAGGAACTACAGGAACACTGAAGCGCAACAAAACAAACGCCAACATACATAGAAACGAACTATTTGATAACAACTGCCATATTCCTGACTTGGTACAGGACATTTTAAGAAAAAATGGTGGGTTGAACCTGGTTTAATGGCTAGCTAAACCTCCCGCTTTATGACAATGTTAAAAAATATCGCTAAAATGACAACACTACGTGACAGAAATACAGCACAAACATACGCAAGAACATTCATCACAGAGAAACGCACAAACAAATAATATAATAGTCGACACAACATGCAAACCGCAGAACAACAACGAAGATATTCCATCAACGACAAACACCACAGGATATCACAAACAATGACGCGGTATAACAGTCATATTCTGGAATATGACACTGATGGTATTGAAAGGCAATTTTATAATTATTTGGACAACAAACGATAAGACAAAACTTTATTTAACCGAAACCATAACAAAAATTTCAATAATAAATACATGAATGTTGGATGTTCTGCAAAGTCGGTCTTCATGATACAACATTGGTATACTCTGAACTGGAAAACAGACTGTATTTACTGATAAGACAAAGGATATGGTCCATCTTATGTGATTTTTGTCGCCAGAAATACGATAACCATCAATATTATTACTTTCAAGTTAAAGTCAACTGTTGGCCAATGCTGGTCAAACACAGTTTAATGTATCTAAGCAATAAGAATGCGCTGCTCTTTTTATATACCAAGCTGTCCTGCTATCGTCAGGGCTTTATCCCAAAACGTCAAAGATTATATGGAACATATCATGGCATGACTTTAAACAATATTTTCAAATCTGGTTTGCCATATAAGATGCTACCTGAATTCATCTGAGGTCACTTAGATTGGTTGATAAAAAATAGGTCAAACGCTTCTATACTAGTAAATAAGGCCAATATAGTGTACAATGCCAATGAATCGGGTAAATGGCTTAATTATCACATTGAAAAGCGTGGTCACGAACTAATAATTAAAGTAAAATTGGAAATTAAACAACTAAAAAAATATCTGAAAATATAAAGACTATGATTGGGAGAAAGACGATAGAGAAAGGATACTCCTGTTGAAGAACTGTAATTTACACAGGAAGTGTGTTCGAACCGATAAAACTCCGGACGTTGGGACTCTGAGAGGGTCGAGTAAGAACTATACAAAATTATAATTTATTCGTAACAAAGTTAAGGTTTCAATATTCAAATATAATATTGGTTCATGTTTCTCCAGTGAACAAAAACCTGTAAATATAGCATAACTGAAACAAACAGTCGGCGAAGTTGTATATAATATAGAATTCCATAATTATTGTAAAGATTATATAAATTATATCATATAATGATATTAAAATGTTACATTATATAATGAAAAAATATTTCTTTTTTAAACTTTTATTTAGTAAATATATTTTTCTTAACAAAGCAATAAGTTGCGCAATGACCTAAGCCCTCCGATGTTTCAATGTTTTAGTTATACACAAAAATTCATATACTTACACCAAGGTTAATAACACAACTGATGCTTTCAACAACATTTCAGAAGTTTAACCTAAAAATATACAATATATTTACCTCGGTTAGAAAAAGTTTCGTGTAAAGAAACAATGTTGAATATCATTTACGTCTGGTACACCTAAATACAGGTTGATTAATAATAATATTTTGTACGAAATTTATGCTATTTAGTATTTATAAAAACACCAACTAAAAATATGATACTTTTAATGTATTGGGAGAGCAAGAATTAGTTATTGGCGATACTGTAAACCAGTATTTCACTCGCTTCCTCGACATTTCAACAACAGTTTCCCACATTTACGTTGCTAGCCAATGTACAAGACGTTAACCATAGCAGGTTAGAAAGCTAGCGACCAAATTACTTTATCAATTGTTTAAGTGTGTACTCTATATTGTGATTTTAACTTCATATTTTCGCTTTAAGTGTAAAAATTCAAAAAGAATACGACTATTAACTCCGTAACGATTCGTCCTCAACGAATGTCCACATTCGTTAAGAAAATAGCTCATTCGATCGGCTGTTAATACATGGTATTTAAAAGGTACGTCCAAACGTATACTACATCAATACTTATTCAATTTTCATTTTACTGTATAAATAACTTTTACTTACTGTTGATATACAGAACTATTATCAAACAAAATGTAGACTGATAAGGACTTTTCTTCGGCCTTTACTTGTACACGAGTATGACCTGTCACTTTCAAGATTATTGTAACGTCACAAAATTGCACAATGTATGGATTACTAAGTAAGCTTCGTAAATGTAAATTATCCTGACAGCTTAAAAACCTGAGAGAAGAGGATGAAAAAGAGGAAAATATGGACAAAAAAAGAAAGAAGAATAAAGTAAACTTCTTTTTATACCTGGCAATCTTGCCATCTCAAAAGAGGACACGAAAGCAATAGTTGACAAACAAACTACAAAAAAGAACAAACGTTCATACTTAGATGTGTAAAATCTAAATTAAGTTGAAAACCAAAATGATAAAAAAACTTTGTGAATAGTATTTTCACATTGCTAAGAAAACAAAGGGCAGTTTACCATACATCTAAAAGATAAAAAAGTTAGCCGAACGACAAGCAATTTCCTTATGATAAAAAGAATGTAAAAAGGGTAAACAAATTTTAAAAGAAGCTCTTTTGTATCCCTATGGAAACTGTCAATAGAAAAACAGAAGAAAGGAGCTAGAAAATGACACTTTTATGCATGACACGAATCTATGTATTCTATGATTGGAAATTATATTATTATTGCATAATGAGGTATCTGTATTTATACAATTCGCCATTGTGTTATTGTGCTATGGTCATTTTGTATTCTTGTCTTTCATTTTGCCAATGTACTTTGTCTATAGAGTGTTTATATGCCATTTTATTTTTCATTGTTGATATAATTATTAGTTTTACAGTGATTAAGATTTAAACACAATGTTGACTGCTGTACCCCAATTTTGACATTATATCTGTTTGTTTTACTCACACATTGTTGTCAATATAATGGAATTATATAAGACTGTCATACAGGTGAGAGGTTTGGCTAGCTATAAACCATTTTCTACATAAAGAAATGCGTGTACCAAGTCAGGAATATGGCAGTTGTTTTCCATTCGTTTGATGTGCTTGAATGGTTTTACACTAGTAATGTTTTGGGACCCTTTATAGCTTACCGTTCGGTGTGAGCCAAGGCTCCGAGTTGAAGACCGTACTTTGACCTATAATGGTTTACTTTTATAAATTTTGACTTGGATGGAGAGTTGTCTCATTGGCACTCATACCACATCTTCTTATATCTATTGAGCTTTGATTTTGCCATTTGATAAAGGACTTTACGTACTGAATTTTCCTTGGAGTTCGGTATTTTTGTTATTTTACTTTTCAAATATACTAATCAAATCGTAGTGCATCCATTACTTGCGTCTTACAACATCAGCAAATAAGGATTCATTGATATAAAGAAAACATTGTGGTTATGGTTTCAATGCATAATGCATATGCATCATCTAAATTCAGGTTCATAACGACCTATATAAAAACAAGATCATTGTAAAGATTTAAAGACAATACATTAATCTACAGATGTCTGTACAAATCAGTAAAAAGGACATAATTTGAAGATATGTTTAATTATATATAGGAAACACATGCACAATATTTTCTTAAACAAGTCAATGGACAACTGTGTGTGATGGTGTTAGGTGCTTCCGTAAAATATGTACATGCACATTTTAGTGAGAAATGGAAAACTAGATGCATATAGCTGTCATGTAATTCGGGACAGCACACAATGTTTTCCACCCACTCTCAATATTTTTTGGAGAATTTGGCAAAAGACCTGAACAGGATTAACTGTCGGTACTGTGACAAGAATCACATGAACATTCTTTGTGATCTTTCCGATACTTGTAGGGCTCCTTCTCATGATAGAGCATCATTGAAAAAATTGATGTATCTAATATGAATTGAGAGTTACTTAATTAAATTGCATTTTGTTAACATGGTTCCAGTTTCTCACATGTTTTTTGTTTGTTATCAATGTGACGTTGCCCGTTGTTTGTCTGTTGTTTTCTTTATTTGTATTTTCTTTTCCAAGGGTTCGCCTTTGTCTCTCTGGATTTTTCGTCTTCGAAACTGATGCCTCTGTTTCTATTTGACAAAATGATGAAAGAGCTAGTACATGCACACACAGTACCTTGTGAAAGATTATGTAAAAGAGAGGCGAAAAAAAGTATCAATTAATAATCTATATTAATTGGTTTTGCATTTATACTTGACGAATTAAAATTGGAAAGCACCGATAAAATGAAAGTACCATATTAAGATATACAAACCATCCAGATATCAATAACCGGCTCTGGTCAGATGTAACCACGGATGGAGGCAACATCTACACAGTCAACAAGTCATTAAAAACTGTAGGGGCAAGTCTGGCCTTCTAACAAGTGTTCAACAGTTTAATCTGATAGAAAGTCGTCTCACATTTTAGACTTGTGGAGGAACAGTTAGCATCAGGTTTGTAATTAGATACAGTATCCGATGTCAAAGAAGACTGATTGATTGATTGTTGTTTGCTTAACGTCGACAGACAAGAAAACTGTTTCCCATATTAGTATTTACATAGAAACAGGTGAGGTTGATCATTCAAGCATAGTAGGTAATTCATGCACATTTACTCGTATTTAAACCAACCTGTAATTTCTTTCGATCCTGTTGAATCCACCGAGTCAGGTATAAAAAATACAAGGATGTAAGATCTATCTAAACAGGGCACAATCAATCAAACATGTATATTCTAGAAAAAAGTAAAATAACAAAAATATCGAACTCCAAGGAACATTCAAAACGGAAAATCCCTTATCAAATGGCAAAATCAAAAGCTCAAACACATCAAACGAATGGAAAACAACTGTCATATCCCTGACTTGGTACAGACATTTTTCTATGTAGAAAATGGTGGATTAAATCTGGTTTTATAGCTAGCTAAACCTCTTACTTGTATGACAGTCGCATAAAATTCCATTATATTGACAACAATGTGTGAATGAAACAAACAGCCATAATAGGTAAATATGTCAAAAATAGGGGTACAGCACTTTGACTTATAATTGTTTACTTTTACACATTGTGACTTGGATGGATAGTTGTCTCATTGGCACTCATACCACATCTTCTTATTTATATGTACAGCAGTCAACATTGTGTTCTAATCTTAACCACTATAAAAACAAACAAATATGTCAACAAAGAAATACAAAATGGCATATAGCTAGACAAAGCACATAAGCAAAAATGAAAGACAAGAATACATAAAATGACCATAGCACAATAACACAATGGCGGGATGTATAAGTACCAGGCCACGCCAAAAGGATATTACCAAAAATGGAATAAACATTAAAGGTTAATAATTTACAAAGACAAATAAAAGAACACTATAACACGTGATTAAGATGCTAGACAACGTCAGTACCAAGAATCTAAACTTCAATACTATCATGTATTATTTGTGAAGTTGATACGGAATATTTGTCAACAAGGTCTTGATATCTTCCGATGGTATACATCTCTTAACAAACTGTATGGAATAGCTAAGTACTATATTTTGTAATATTAATTCGTAAGTAAATCAATTTTAAACGTTAATTTAAAAAATAGTTTATCTGTAAGTAATGTAATTTCAAAATAGGTCTTAATTTGGGAAATATTTAAAAATGCATGGTTATTGGTTTATAACATATTTAAGTCTAATGTCCATAACAATCATTCTAAGATAAAAACTAAAATTCAGATTATTTTAAAAAGCAGTTGATTCTTCAGAATATGTAAAATTTGGTTTCTATATATACTATTTTGTGTAAAGCGAACGTTCTACATATGATTGATTAAAAAATATGGGGATGTGGTATGATTGCTTCTCAACCACGCAAGATCCATCCAGTAAATCTAGGTCGCTTAAGACCCTCGCAGGAGTAGTGTAGTTCCCAATGAGACAACTATTGACCTAAGACCGGAGGATATTATGAAGGATGTAAAAACGGCGTTCAACAATGAAAAACCCATATATCGTATATCAAATTTTCTGACTAAAATGAAAGTTTGGCTATTAGTTACTGTAGTTTTAAACTTCGATTTATCATCTTCTAAACCAATCTTTTAAATCAATTATTAATTCATACATTTTTTTATTTATTTTCATGATTTTTTGCCTTTCAATTTGCAAGCAGATCAGTCTATTACTCAGGAAGACTATATTGACAATCTTTCATCGACAATGTTAAAAATCAAATATCTGAATCAATGAATGTATAAAGAAACGTGTAAACTCTTTTTATAACACAGGAACGTCAATACTATTATCCGTAGTCTATACGGCCACGTGGTAAGGTGATGTGTAACAGCCGGTGTCACCATTGACCATATTATACTTTCCGTCCCATCCAACATGGCGAATATCTATTTTAATTTAGTTTTTATCTTACTTTTATATGTTTTAGAATTATTTGCATTGGATTTAAAAAACGGTAAGTCTAACTAGTTATAAGGATTTTTTCCCCGATGTTAATCAATCTACATGAATTTGTTATATTACGTGTATATTTCATGATACACATTATAAGCATGATTAGAAATTATTACATTATTTACTGCAACCGTAAACAATTTTTTCCAGTTCGTAAGAAAATTAACTTAAGCATCATATTCACTACCAACTAGAGTCTGTTGCATATTAGGAAGGTTTAACGGTTCTGTAATGTAGTGTACCGCGCCTGCGTTACAGGAAATATCAATTTACAGCGCTGTCTATTTATATTTTGAATTTGATAGAAATTAATTGCACCCTTTCTGAGATTATTTAAGGAAAGTTTAATGTCAAATGTACACATGTGCATCGTTGGATACATCATGAAAATACAGAATACAGACTTTACAACTATAACTAAATATGCAAGGGAGTTAAACTACTATAGACAGGTTTATAATATAAGCTTTAAGTGAACACTGTATTATATGACAATGGTGGCTTACATCACACATTCTTAGATTAATGTTCTGGGTTACATCGAAAGATTATTTATGCTCAGGATTTAAACCGTGAATGTGAAGGTGTGTAGAGCTAATTTCAAAATTATTACACATGCTGAAATGCTTTTGCATACGAGGTTGGTCTACTTTGGTTGGGTTGTTGTCTCTTTGACACATTCCCCATTTCCATTCTTAATTTTATTCAGATCTATTTAAGTAAAAATATAAACTGACTTAAAGTCATATGTTTGGTGTCGTGAGACCTGATTTAGTTAAATGATAAGAATTAACTAGCTATTCATTACGCGAAAAAGGGAAGATTGAAAATTGTTTGCTTAACGTTCAGTTGCAAATATTTCATGCATATTCAATACGAGAACAAAATAAACAAAGCAGTGTCTGCAAAATTGGGCGATCGAGATTAAAGGCAGGCAATTAGACTGTTACTAAAGAAAGAGGTATGTTACATTAAGACAGACACTTGGCCTTGAAAGAGCTTCTTGTGACCCCTAAAGGAGCTTTTGGCAAAGCACTTTAACGTGAAGACAGCGTGATAGTGTGCCTTTACGAGGCATCAAAATTAACGTCCAAATATGATTACATGTACATGTAGATGCGTATGTAAATATCAAGTACATTCAAAAGGGCGACCTTTTTTCGCATTGGTTTTACCGCGGGGTGGAAAATGTTAGGTGAATATATTTCTGCACCCACGCCAGTCAAAGTGAAGACAATATTTTTACATTTGTGTTCAGGCAAAATATTAACGTAAAACCAACGAATCAAATTTTGAAAGGATTAACATTTTTATTTGTTTTGGAAAACAATGATGTTCAACAATAAAAATTTTGCATTTTATTTCAATATGTTAATCATATTCGGCAATGAGACGTCCACCTTTATCCTTTTTTTTTGGGGGAGGGGGTAGGGGTTGGGAGGGATTTAAAAGAAATGATAATGTACACGAATGTTACTTTTATCATGCTTTTCACTTTGAAATGAGTTGCATGCCCAAAATAGCTTAAACAATTCCAGGTTTGTGTAAAATGCAGTCGTTATGTAAATAATTCAATACTTTTAACAATATTAAACAAGTACATTGTAGTTGTGTGATTCGATGTTATACAATTAAATTAAGTACAGATTTGCATCTTTATTATATTTATTAAATTGATCATGAAGTCGACATATTTTATGTATTATAACGATTGATTACGTATAGAGAACACCTGGTCCAGTGATTACATATACAATAGAATGTGGTCTTTAAACATGTTAATTAATCAAACACTACTTTCCTGGATTATATACTTTTCTGTCAAATGTTCTATTTTATATAGCAGCGTAAGCTATTTAAGATTTTAGGATCATTACCATAATTCTGAATGCTTGACCCAAAGTTTGGTAGCAAATATTTTTTTTCACAACATTAAAAAAAAGTTATGGAAATTTTGTCACATTTTCTATTCTTATGAGCAGTGGATGCAATGTCTCAAGGCAGAAAAATCAACAGAATTAACTAAAAACACCATGCTTTTCCTACCCAAGGTATATATTGCCTCAGTCAATTATTTTGATTAGAGCGCCACTGATGAGTCTTGTGCAGTCGAAACGCTAGACTTGCTACATGTCCCTTCCTTATTTATTTTTTTTTCAATTTTGCCCCTTTAAAAATTTACTGCTATAACTAAGAGATTACTTTTATACTGACATTTCCAAGGGCAATGAGTATACTGGCAGTTTTCAGTAAACATATAAATAAGTAAGAAAGAAATAAAAGAAAGAAAGGAATTGTAGCAAGTCTAGCGAAACGCCTGTATGCCCTTCTAAATTATTAACTTTGTCTCATTGATAAGATTTTACAACTGCTGGGTCGATGCCAATGACATCCGACGGTATCACCAGTCCAGTAGTAAGCACTTTTATGTTGACATTGATAT
Source organism: Mytilus coruscus (assembly GCA_017311375.1). Taxonomy (NCBI): domain Eukaryota; kingdom Metazoa; phylum Mollusca; class Bivalvia; order Mytilida; family Mytilidae; genus Mytilus; species Mytilus coruscus. Next base: position 69,170,962 of record CM029607.1, read on the forward strand.
GTTAATTTTCTGTAAATCTACTGTTTATAAAATGTTGATTTATTCGAAACACCAAGTTTATCTCTCGAACTTCGTATTTGGTTTGGCGTTCTGACTTATTTTCACTCTGAAATTGATTGTACCAAAGTATAATGGTGCAGTCTTTCTCGATTTGTTCCATCTAATGACACATCAAAGAGTTTTCTGTTGGTATGTTTTTAAGTGAATTTGTATATCTACACTTTAGAATTACTTTTTTTACTAAATTTTATCTTTTCAGTTATTGATCATTATGAGAGATACAACTTAATGAAAGTTTTAGAAGGGGGTAAATTTCTTAAAGGAATAAATGATCCGAAATCGGAGACTGGAGAATATCCGGTAGAGGTAGCGGAGGTGAAGCCATTCTATATTGACGTATATCCGGTTACAAATGCACAGTTCTGGTAAGTTGTTATCGCGATTAATGAAAATGTGTCATCGTTGTGTGGGATTTGTAGTATACATAGTCTATTCTAATATTCTATGCTTATTTCGATTTATCCATTTCTTTGCCGTGTAATTTTCAAACAAGTGGGGATTTCCATGTGGGTTTGAGTATCTCAAAAAAAAAAAAACTTAGCTGAAAAATTTATTTTTTTATTTGTAATAACCAGAAACTTTTTCCAGAAACTTTTTTCAGTGAAAAAGGTTCTGTCTTGTTAAGAAGCTATTAAGACATGTAGATCTATTCTTTTATTATCTTTTCATTGCATATAAATATTAAATAAAGATTTTGTGGGAAAACGTTAATAAGATAGTATCTTAACTTACAAAACGATATTCTAACCAACAACATGCTATCCCAACAAACACCGCGATATCCTTACCAACAACATGCTATCCCAACAAACACCGCGATATCCTTACTAACAACATGATCTTCAAAATAACAATGCGATATCCTAACCAACAACACGATATCCCAACCAACAACATTAGCAGCTACAATACACAGAGAGATATAAAACATAAATATTCAGAGGTATTCAGCATGATTTGAACACATTTAAAGGAGACCACTAGCAATCATGTTCGAAACAAACAGTGTTCGTTGGTGACTACATTTTATTTAAAAAAAATATTTCGATGCTTGATATAAGAGTGTAATATATTATTCTTGGTTTAAAGAAGTAAATTGTTAAATTAATCTATTAGTTTTGACAAATCTAAATTTTAATTTTCAGTTTTGATATGTTTATAAAATGTTGGTCCCGAATTAGGCCAATTGACAATTTGTAATAAAAAAGATAAGATTATATTATCATTATAGTGTACAAATTGTTTTTTTTTCCAAATAGATGACCTGTCTTTGCTAATGCAAACTTAGTCCCAGGTATAATTTTACTTTTTACAAGCAAGTAAAATCGATTTTGTCATTTGTTTTGCTTGGTATTCTAGTTATAGAGTTATCTATCTTGTTTTGCCTATCGATATCTTTATGTATGCTTGGTCTTCTAGTTATAGAGTTATCTATCTTGTTTTGCCTATCTATATCTTTATGTATGCTTAGTATTCTAGTTATAGAGTTATCTTTTGTGTTTTGCCTAACGATATCTTTATGTATGCTTGGTCTTCTAGTTATAGAGTTATCTATCTTGTTATGCCTATCGATATCTTTATGTATGCTTGGTCTTCTAGTTATAGAGTTATCTATTGTGTTTTGCCTATCGATATCTTTATGTATGCTTGGTCTTCTAGTTATAGAGTTATCTATTGTGTTTTGCCTAACGATATCTTTATGTATGCTTGGTCTTCTAGTTATAGAGTTATCTATCTTGTTATGCCTATCGATATCTTTATGTATGCTTGGTCTTCTAGTTATAGAGTTATCTATCTTGTTTTGCCTATCGATATCTTTATGTATGCTTGGTCTTCTAGTTATAGAGTTATTTATTGTGTTTTGCATAACGATATCTTTATGTATGCTTGGTCTTCTAGTTATAGAGTTATCTATCTTGTTTTGCCTATCGATATCTTTATGTATGCTTGGTCTTCTAGTTATAGAGTTATTTATTGTGTTTTGCCTAACGATATCTTTATGTATGCTTGGTCTTCTAGTTATAGAGTTATCTATCTTGTTTTGCCTATCGATATCTTTATGTATGCTTGGTCTTCTAGTTATAGAGTTATCTATTTTGTTTTGCCTAACGATATCTTTATGTATGCTTGGTCTTTCAGTTTCGTTGTTTCTTTTTTCGCTGCTTTGTCTCTATTATGTATTCCAGTTTATCTTTTTACTTTCTATTTGGTTACCAAGTTATTTCGGTGTCCTTGAATAGAGGTTTATTTTGTGCCTTCCATTGTCATATGTTATCTCACTGAAATGTCGCTTTTGTCCGCCTTGTTCCCTATTGTCATTAATTTCTGCTTGTCTTTTCCATATTTTTGTATTTGTATATTTTTGTGTAAACTAGCATTACTATTTTGATTTAATCAGGAAGTTTAAACAATTAAGATCCGGATACAAAACTGATGCAGAAGTTCAAACCTGGTCATATGTACTGAGACCCTTTGTAAACGGAACTGACATAAAACAATCCAAAGATGCGCCGTGGGTTGAGGTCAAAGGCGCACAGTGGGATAAGGTAAGACATTTTACGATAAATAAAATAGAGATCAAGCAATTCAATGTTTTGTTTTGTTTTGTTTAGAGTACTGTCCTGTTTATTCATAAACAATAAACAGATATTAAAGCTATAAATGTTTACATGTGATGCAGCTGACACATTATCCATTATAACAAAATAAAGATACACATAGTATTAGTAATATTTTCACCTTCTTGACTTACTAAAAAGATTAGCTTGCACAGGTCTGGTTGTACAGTAGAAGCCCTGTTGATTTTGATAATAACAAACTCTTATTAAAATGTATTTGGCTCTTAAACATTTGATAGCGATCATGACGATAATGAAGACTATACTTCAATAGACCCCATTCGCCCTGAAATTGGTATCAAGCGTGTATATTGCTTCAAACAATAAAGTGTTTTATTAAGGAAACTACCAAATAACGAAACATATTGTTTATTATATACATTGATTGCGTAAAGATGATCGATTTAATGAAAACAAAGTAGTAAATAGGCCAAGTTATGCATGATAGCATTTTTTAATCATTTCTAGCCAGAAGGTCCTAATTCTACCATCATAGATAGACTGGATTATCCTGTTGTACATGTTAGTTACCATGATGCAAAAGCTTTCTGTGCACACTATAAGAAACGAATACCATTGGAAGTGGAATGGGAGTTTGCAGCCCGTGGAGGGTATTATGGTATACATTCATATTCGCTTATTTACTATTCAGGTGTTAAAGTAACAACTAAAGACCCATTTGTGAAACATGAAGATGCCAAGCTAGAATTGTAATGATTTTTTTTTTCGAAATTTAATTATTTGATACTAAAGGGGCATTAGCTGTCAAATTCATATTCACCGATTTGACTCAAATTCTCATATTTGATTCATAACATACTAAAACGTATATCCAAATTACAAAAAGTCTAAAATAGACAATTAACAATGCATGGTCTCGATGATATGTATCAACATTGTGTGTGTATTTTTGTCTAGATGCCATCTAATTAGCCATCGAGATGACCTCCGAAGACTGCCGACGGTCTTTTAACCCGATATAAACTTAAATATAAATATAAACAAATAGTGACCACGTGCAAATGGATTTTTCTTAGTCCGTTTGATTTCATATTGTAGGTTAAAAAGTATGTTTATCATCATTTTTACCTGTATAAGTATGATTATTTTGTGGATCGAATTGGTCAATTGAATGGTTCGTCCTTGTTTCAATTTCAATGTTGTCATTCTTTTTCTTTTAATAGCTGAATACATGCGTAATCCATGTCCAGCTAAGGGGTTAAATTGAAGGTCACATAAATACGGATTCAATGATGTCGAATTATTCACTTGCAAGTGAATAATTCATCAGCGATGTTTCTAAGCTTATTTTGACAAAATTGAACCAAATTGGCTGCTTAAAGCTAACTATCATTTCACTATTTCACTTTTATTAATGATTGAACACAAACAAATCATTTTACATTTTATTTTATTTCTCGTAACTAATGCCCCTTTAAAAACAAATTAATAATGGGGTCAGTTCTAACCTGTCTTAAAAAATGTGAGTTTACGTCAATGAACAGCAACCAAACGACACACATATACAAAAGAAAAAAAAACCTTTACATACTTCGTAGTGGATGGATCTTCTTTCACACATGTAAATATGCACGGGAAATTTGACAAAATTAGACAAAAAAGGGAAAATCGTCATAATTTCAACACACATGAAATACGATATCTGCTGAGAAAAACATAATAAACCCTATATGCAAATTTTATAATAATAGGTGACTTAAATTCTATTGGACATTTATATTTTACAACTTTTTGAAGCACTAGTTTAATGTATAAAATAATTAATAAAATTTTGTGGCAGACTTACTCAATACTTCTCTGTCATTGATATTTAACTTTTATCACTGGTCTGTTCATATGTGTATAAGGTGATGGGTTTGAATTTGTAAATTTATAGGGATCTTTATAGACTTATTTCACATGTTACGTGAACAAGTTTGAGGAAAGTTTAGAAAAGCATCATTTCCTCTCTCTCAGATTAAAATGATCGTTCCCTAAGCAAAGCGCAATTTATTTTATTCAATAATATATATATATAGAGTGTTTAACCCTTTTGATGAAGCGCTTACCTGAAGTTGAATCTTGTGTCAAATGTAGCTCTTTATGATAACTGCAAACGTTAAAAAGCAAACCCTTCTCGATAGAAAGCATCGGGTGGGAAAATGCGTCAGCTGTGGGAAGTCATTTGTGTAAACTCTTTAACGCGTAACAATGTTCATCGCTTGAGAGAAAAGCTGACTAAAGGACCTCAGTGTTTTGGGTTTTTTTTAGCTAAAGACTATCCGTGGGGAGACAGATATCAAAAGAACAGAGCTAATTTATGGCAGGTAAAATATGATTTCATATTAACACATCATGTGGATAGGCATTAAAATAAAAACATCAAACGGGCGTAGGGTTTTACTATTGAACAAGAAGTCCAGGAATGCTAATATTTCTTCCTGTCGACTTAAGATGAGAAATATTTCCGCCATGATTGAATCATAAACGAAGATAGTAGATAGGAATAGTGGTCACAACAACTAGAATATATCTAAAACTCATCTGGGACTCGAAAAAAAAAAACTCGTATCAAGCCTGATCAAATCATCAATAAAATTGAGAATGGAAACGGGGAATGCGTCAAAGAGACAACAACCCGACCAAAGAGCAGAAAACAGCCATTAAGCTCCCAGTTTTCATTTTGGTCCTATCTTATTTTAATCATTTAAACGATACCAGACATTTTCCAATTTCTTTTTGCCAAATCGCACAATAATTTTTGAGATAGGAAATGGGAGATAACTCAAAAGAGAACAAGAAGAACATTATATAAATTGTTGTTAAACTGTGAAAAAAATAATCAAAAAATGTATTTTGCTTAATTCTTCTCCGCGATATATTGCAACTATGATATATAAAGAAAGGATAACTTTTTCTTCTATCAATCGTCTACACATCAGGTATCAAAATAGGCAGTCAATGCATTGCTTTTTATTAGAAATGTAATTTGAATTGAAAATAAGAGGTACTAACTTACTTTAAATTACGAGCATTCTTTGCATTATCAATTTTATTATAATTCTTTTTTTTTTTTTTTTTTGGTTTTTCTATGTCACATGTATTTTGTCACACTCGCATTTTTGTATGAATTAATAACAATAAAGCAATTTGACTTTGAATTACTTATCTCTATAAAGTAACAATGTCATTTGACCAGACAAATCTATTTCACCAACATGTTTAATTCTACGTTATTCGTTAATGTTGCAGGGAAAGTTTCCAAATGGAAATACGAAAGCAGACAAGTGGGAAGGATTGAGTCCTGTTCATGCATTTTCTGCCCAAAATGATTTTGGTAGGTATAAAAAAAGACAAAACTAACTTCGTAGACCTCTTATATTAACTTCTAATGAAAAAAAGAAGGACAGAAAGCATTATGGCAAATTATAAGCAATATTGTATGTATGACAAAAACAAATATTATTATTTTTCATATCGTTGAAAGATAAAAGATGGTACAATGAAAAATAGTTTCCTATAGTTTCATGAGGACTGTTTCCAAATAAAAGTTTTATAAATTGCAAATTGCAACTTTTATGGTCATATTTTAATATTCTGTGTAGTATTAGAAGATCAACCATGTACAAAACAAAAATGAATATAGAAAAACATAAAGATTTATAGATTATCGTTGATCATCTCAACGAGATTGATTTTCTCGCTTGAGCCGGGACGGCGAAAGCGAGAAATGCAATCGAGTTGAGATGACCAATGATAATCTGTTTATCGCTATTTTACCTATGACGACGTTGTCACTTTCATGTCAATTTCATTAGCAACGCCACGTGCCTGCATAGTTTCTAGCGATAATTTTCCATCTCAAGCGAGTAGCATGATATGAAAATTATCACAAAAAGATCAAAGGAAAAATGCACAAAATAGCGATAAAATAAAATATCACCAAAAAATGGGGTTCTTGTATTCTTATTTTCTCCAAATAATAAACAAGACCAATATCAGGTCTGGACCTGTGTCGCTGCATGCAATTGATTGAGTTAATGTGTGTACTGAAGCATGCCTGATGAAGTAAATGTCCAAAACCATGTACAACTGGATGATACATAAACGATTTTTCCGTACACAATGAGAGTTATAAAATTTCAAACTGGCAACAAACAGGAAGTGGCTACACGACAGTTGTCAAAATCGGGTACAAACCACAACTCAATGTTATCAACCTCCAGACCAAATATAAAATTATTTGATTGCAATAAAGCCAAGAAGACTTGGACGGAAGGTTTTTGTCTCGCCTTGACGGAGTCAAAAAGCCAGACATAGGTATGCTGTTTCCGGCGTCGGCGGCGGCGACGGCGACGGCGGTGGCGGCGTCAACAATGTATTAGTTTGTGATTAGGTCTAGTTCCTGGTGAACCACTAGCGGTAGGTCAATGATATTTGGTATGCAGTTGTATTAGCGTTGGCACATCTCATTACCATGGAGATTATTTGGCCCCGCCCCCTCAGTCAAGGTCTATTGACTTTGAAACTTTTCATAGTTTACATGTATTAGTTTGTGATTAGGTCAGTTCAAGGGGAACCATTAGTGGTAGGCCAATGTTAATTGGTGTTCAGTTGTATAAGCATTAGCACATCTCATTTCCATGCAGAATATTTGGCCCCGCCCGCTCAGTCATGGTCTATTTACTATGAAACTTTTGCTTAGTTTACATGTATTAGTTTGTGATTAGATCAGTTAAAGATGAACTGCTAATGTTAAGTCAATGATATTTGGTATGCAAATTTATTGGCATTTGCAAGTATCGTTTCCATGGAGATTATATAGACCCACCCCTTTGAAACTTTTACATAGTTTACAAGTTAATGTTTGTGTTTAGGTTTGTTTAAAGGGAACGACTTATAATAAGTCAATGGTATTTGGTATGCAGTTGTATTAGCATTGGCACATCTCATTCCATGGAGATTGTTTAGCCATGTACCTTCAGTCATGGTTCATCGACTTTGAATATTTGCATAACTTACATGTTAAAGTGTTGCTATTTTAATTTCAACATTTGCATTATCAAAATTACAAAAAGGCGAGACATATCTCTGTGATAACAGTTTATTTATTACCCAAGGTGTATTTGACATGATCTATAAAATCAAATCTTGAATATTGAAGGATAATACTACACAAAATAGCAGAATGTTTCCTGGTCCTGGTCGGTACCATTCATAACTCAGGAAAAGATACTTTTGTTTCACGATGCAAACATAAATTATATTTGATATTCTGCATGATGAAAGCGTTATTTAGCCCTATTTTTTCAGGATTATATGATATGCAAGGCAATGTATGGGAATGGACAGACACTAGATATTATGAAAGAGTAGTACCCCGACACGTACAAGATCGGATGTATGTTGTCAAAGGTTGCTCCTTTGTGGATACCAGGGATGGTAAAGCTAACAGTATAGTCAGAGTTGCTCAAAGGTAAAATCAGAGATCAAAACCTTGAACGTTATATTTTCTTATTGAATATGTTTTCACGGAACAAGCGCTCTTGCTTCTACTCCTTCTAGCTGATATAGTACATAGTTTGTAGAGTTGTGTAGAAAAGTTTAGCCAGGGATGCAGCAATTTTACAATGCAACTTCACCCAAAAATGTTTTTGTTTTCTTGATTAGTCTAGGAGGACCAAGTGTTCACACAAAAGTCAATATTAAATCGCCAAAGTCTACCAGGAATAAACGGTTTTATTTGGAATACACCAACGAAACAGCTACCAAACGACACTAATTAATTAATATTTAATGAAACACTTTTACTGTTTGTTGAAATTTCGAGCTTGTATATTAATACTGAATTTCTTTATTTAATATATTACTAGAACACACCCGCGAAATCGCGGGCATTAGAGCGTAATTGAAAGTATGTAAACTGTTGTAGGATGAATTTTTGTAAAAGATTTATGACTGGAGAATTTCAGGAAAGGTATCAAAAGTCATCTGTACTTGGGGACAGGACAATTTTTTTAACCCTCCCCCTTTTTTCCAAAGTCCTTTAATTTTTGTTTTCTGTTTTTCTGTATACTATGAACATACATATACTTTAAATAAAGTGTATTTGCTATTTACTATCAATTCCAAGTTTACTATCCACGGCGGTCACTGATATATTTTATAGACTAAGAGACTATCCACGCGGCGGTCACTGATATATAATATAGAGACTCTCTATATAATATATCAGTAACCGCCGTGGATAGTAAACTTGGAATTGATAGTAAATAGCAAATACACATTATTTATAATATATGTATGATCATAGCACTACAAAAGTCTGAAAGTCTGAAAAGACCAGTTTTGTCTTGATTTGCATGAACTTTTACTCGACATTCTCCAAAAGTATGACTCGTGTCTTAATTTTTCTTGACAAATTCTCATTTATATTAAATTTGTATGAAATTTACTCGACATATTCTCGACATTCTGAATATGGTCTTAAAATTTCTTGACAAATTCTTGACATTTGAATACTGTCTTGATATTTCTCGACATATTCTCGACATTCTTATTTTTCTCAATATGGCTTGACACATTCTGAACATTTTGAATTGTGTCTTAAATTTACTTGACAGTTCTGAGTTTTACAAATCATGACCAATATTCATGATATAACTTTAATCTTTATTTCTCTTTATATGATATACTGTTGTTCCAAGTTACACTTCTTACAACAAAAATAAAAGTTGGGCATGTAAAATAATTGAAAATTTGGGTATATAAATATTTTACAAATGCAAATATGGCTATGAAATCTAAAGTATAAAATAATTCAAATGAGGGTGTGTTGATATAAAACAATTTGAATGTGGGTTTTAAATAATTACAAATTTTGATTCCTAAATCTTATAAATTAAATGATTAAAACCAATCATACTGTAGACATATTTCATTCTACATTCATAATATTCAATGTTGATATGGTAAATAATTATTATACCAAAATGTGGTTTATATAAATAGCAAATTATGATGATATACAAATCATTCATTTAACAGAAGAAAAATTTGTGTAATGTCATCTGTTGGAATATATTAAGTATTACACATGGACAGGATGTTCCCCATAAAATTAAGATATTCCACACCCAAGAGTACACGCAACTGCCAAATAGAAATTACTGCTTTACCTGTAATCAGCCATACAACTTATCAGTTGACCGAACATGCCACTACAATTTAAAAAGTTTGTTGATAGATGAAAATGAAAATCATCATTTTGATGAAAAAAAATTTGAATTAAAATGGATTTTTTTCATCAAAATTATGAAATTAATTATTTTAACATAAAAACAAATTGAATAATTCCCAAATATTAAAAGAAAATTATTATCTACTCCAGGAATAATAAAAAAAATGTATTTATAATGGGTTCCATCAATATAGAAATCATTGGTCTTATGAAATGGATCTCAAACAGACATGCACAATATAGTTCTAAACATTTGTTTTCTTTTCAGGAAGGAGTTATCACAAATATTTATTTTTGATAAAAAATTATAAAATTCAACACTAAAATTTGAATAAAAAATGTTTTTGGGTTGTTCTAAAAATTGAATAAGGTTTTGAATCAAGATGGGAACAAATTCTTTGACCTAAACGAAAGCCCCCTCTTTTTTTATCCACATAAACCCAAAAGATGAATTGTGGGGTCCAAAAGAGACACACGGTCACATTTTAAAACTGCCTATAAGACACCTATTTTAGTAAAGCAAATTTGACTGGCAGTTTTGCGAACGGCAAAAATCTAAATGCTGTTTGTAAGTAACTTTGACTTATATTCCAAGTGAAAACAATTAATTAAATGTTTAATTAAAATAAATCAAAATTAAACTACATGGGGAATTATTCAGGGTATTCCAACTTAGTTGCACCAAAAGGGTATCTTACTATACTAAATTGATCCTTGATTCTTCAAAGTTTAGTTTAGCCATAATAAAAAGGAGTAAATAACAGCAATAGAATGTCATAAACAGTGCAGAATAAGTCTGTTCACATTTCAGGCCAAATTTATACTGTTGAGATAGTGTCAAGACATATTTAAGATTGTCAAGAATGTGTCGAGACATATTCAGACATTATTTAGAATGTCAAGAATATGTCGAGACATATTCAGACATTATTAAGAATGTCAAGAATATGTCAAGACAGATCGAGACAAATTTAAGACAGTCAAGAATTGGTCGAGACTAATCCAGACTCTTATCAAATGATACAGGAAGTGTCGAGAAATTTTAAGACAATGTTCATACTGTCAAGACACTTGTCAAGAAAAATCAAGAACCTTCTTAGACAAATTCATACTATGTCAAGAATTTTAAAAATTATTTAGACAAATTAAGAATGTCGAGTAAAATTCATGCAAATTCAGACAAAACTGGTCTTTTCAGACTTTTTGACTTTTGTAGTGTAGTATACAGAAAAACGCGAAAATAATTGTCCTGTCCCCAATGAAAATTATGTGTAATTTTATAAAACAGTCCTAAACGGAAGTCTTTTCTATGACTTAAAAGTCCGTCCGATGACGGAAACAATATCCGGACGCCTTTATTTTCGTTTTCCTCCCAAAATTACCCAAACTGAATAATCATAAGAGAGGATGACAAATGCGACTATGCATGGTACCTATAGGACACAGAGGCATGATGATTAATTTATTGTGGAAGGAAGAGAAGCGACACACAAAATGAGGTCTACTCGTTTAATAGTATAGATACCTACAGTAAATAAAAATTATTTCCATTACAGAATGGGTCTTGAACCGAGCTATACAGCACAAAACGTAGGATTTAGATGTGCCAAAAGTGCAAAGCATTATTGGAAACCACCAGTAGCTCCACCGAAAAAAGTCCTGCCATCGGAAAGACCAGCAGGTCCAAGACATCATCTAAGATCTGAAATGGCTGACCCTGATTTAGCTGAAAAATTAAAGAAACAACGATTAAAAAGGAAGGAAGAATTATGATGAAATGAAACTTGTAGAAGTTAAAATTACTTAATTCAAATTCAATGCGTACTTAATGATAAGAACATTGCAGTTTTGCTTGTTTAGATTTTTTATATTAAAGCATTTCTGAAAAAAATAGTATTGACTCATCCTCCTCATTTTTGTCCTTTCATTAGAAGAAATTATTTTGTTTTGTATATCCCACACAAAAGTTGAGCTATATCGCACATTGTCTGTACGACCGTTCGTCCCACATTGTCTGTACGACCGTTCGTCCCACATTGTCTGTACGACCGTTCGTCCCACATTGTCTGTACGACCGTTCGTCCAACACATATTTTCGTCACACTTTTTTAAGAAACTACTGAGCAGATTTACTTAAATTCATACTTGTTCACTAATGTTGAATAAATTACAATTTTTCGTCACATTTTTCTCAGAATTATTGAACAGAATGACGTCATATTAGGTCAGCAGGTTTACAATAATGAGTTGTAAGTGTGTGTGCGTTTCAAATACTTCCTGTTTTCCGATACATTGAATTACTAGTGTGGTACGCTGAGCGCGACTACGCGCTCATTGATGTTGTCTATGTAGAGCAGTGGTTTGCATTAATTTTACAGTAGGTATTATACCTAGTCCTAAAAGCTGATTGGTATTAAAGAAGACTGCAATACCTTCAAACATTTTTCTGTTTCCTCGTGACACTTATTATTAGTATGGTTTACAGCAATACAAAAAATAAAACGGCGAACTTTGATCTTTTAAGCATTACACTTTCGTAAATGATAAGCAACTGTAGTTTGTCTTACGTGGGTCATTTAAAAAAATGTCGAAATTTCAGTACACCTATGCTATTTGTTTTTATCTTTAATTGAAAATGCATGTTTAAACGAAAGTTTGTAGGATTTATGAGTCAGAACATCAATAATGAATAAGATTAAGATCTATTTTTATAAGATTAAAATATATTTAAGGCCGATTTTGCGTAATTTGTGTGCGTATAGTATCAGGATAACACATTTTAAACATTTTTTTCATATTTTCTGATTGCCTTGATAATTTTATAAAACAGTCCTAAACGGAAGTCTTTTCTATGACTTAAAAGTCCGTCCGATGACGGAAACAATATCCGGACGCCTTTATTTTCGTTTTCCTCCCAAAATTACCCAAACTGAATAATCATACGAGAGGATGACAAATGCGACTATGCATGGTACCTATAGGACACAGAGGCATGATGATTAATTTATTGTGGAAGGAGAAGCGACACACAAAATGAGGTCTACTCGTTTAATAGTATAGATACCTACAGTAAATAAAAATTATTTCCATTACAGAATGGGTCTTGAACCGAGCTATACAGCACAAAACGTAGGATTTAGATGTGCCAAAAGTGCAAAGCATTATTGGAAACCACCAGTAGCTCCACCGAAAAAAGTCCTGCCATCGGAAAGACCAGCAGGTCCAAGACATCATCTAAGATCTGAAATGGCTGACCCTGATTTAGCTGAAAATTAAAGAAACAACGATTAAAAGGAAGGAAGAATTATGATGAAATGAAACTTGTAGAAGTTAAAATTACTTAATTCAAATTCAATGCGTACTTAATGATAAGAACATTGCAGTTTTGCTTGTTTAGATTTTTTATATTAAAGCATTTCTGAAAAAAATAGTATTGACTCACCCTTCTCATTTTTGTCCTTTCATTAGAAGAAATTATTTTGTTTTGTATATCCCACACAAAAGTTGAGCTATATCGCACATTGTCTGTACGACCGTTCGTCCATATTTTCGTCACACTTTTTTAAGAAACTACTGAGCAGATGACTTAAATTCATACTTGTTCACTAATGTTGAATAAATTACAATTTTTCGTCACATTTTTCTCAGAATTATTGAACAGAATGACGTCATATTAGGTCAGCAGGTTTACAATAATGAGTTGTAAGTGTGTGTGCGTTTCCGATACATTGAATTACTAGTGTGGTACGCTGAGCGCGACTACGCGCTCATTGATGTTGTCTATGTAGAGCAGTGGTTTGCATTAATTTTACAGTAGGTATTATACCTAGTCCTAAAAGCTGATTGGTATTAAAGAAGACTGCAATACCTTCAAACATTTTTCTGTTTCCTCGTGACACTTATTATTGGTATGGTTTACAGCAATACAAAAAATAAAACGGCGAACTTTGATCTTTTAAGCATTATACTTTCGTAAATGATAAGCAACTGTAGTTTGTCTTACGTGGGTCATTTAAAAAAATGTCGAATTTTCAGTACACCTATGCTATTTGTTTTTATCTTTAATTGAAAATGCATGTTTAAACGAAAGTTTGTAGGATTTATGAGTCAGAACATCAATAATAAATAAGATTAAGATCTATTTTTATAAGATTAAAATATATTTAAGGCCGATTTTTGCGTAATTTGTGTGCGTATAGTGTCAGGATAACACATTTTAAACATTTTTTTTTTTCATATTTTCTGATTGCCTTGATATCTGCGAATGTAAATGAAAACTCTAACGAAAAATCACAGCTTCTTTAACATTCTATGTAACATTTTTTCTACAAACTAAATTCAATCGGCGCACATGAAATTCATGTCTATGCTGTTACCGCTACTAGATCAACCGTTAAATTGTTTCTCCCTATGAATATGGAACTATTCAGTTATGATTTCAAAAGCACAAAAGCATCCTAAAAATTTGACACAGCACGTTTCTTGCATAGCAGTGTAGAGAAAAGAAAATTCAAGAAATTTAGTAACAAAAATTAGTGGGTACCCTACAAACTAATGGTTACAGTAACAGGATAGACAATATTTGACTAAAACGTCTTTAAAAAGTATATAATTACATGTAATTTTACACATAACTAAATGTTTGGTTGTTTGAACTCATTTAAAGGTGACACAATGCAATACTGCTATCGGTAACATGATATCGGTAGACAAAAAGGGTAACAGGATAGAACTTAATATGGTGATATGTCGTTCACGTACGTTCCTGTTACCAAAAAAAAAAAAACAAACAAAAGTAAACCAACATGAAAGGAAGTTACTTGATAAAGAGAAAAAAAAACAAAAAAAACTGAACATTATGAATTGTTAGCTTAGACTTACGCTGCTGGTGGTTATTTGTATTACCTTTGAAAACCAATTCTTAGAGGTATTTTTTTCGGTACAACATGAAAAAATTACAAATAATTTATCATTACACAGATTGAAAATATATTGAAGTTTTAACTCTTGAAAACCATCTTATTGGCAATGAAAAACAAGCTTAAAATTTTATTGAAATCTTTTCTGAATTACCCAAAATTTCTTTTGAACGTGGTAACAGGAGAGGCAAAATATTGGACCACCTATCAAAAAATGTTTCAATATATTTTTGTATGACATTATAAAGATTGCATCTTTTGATATGTTACTCCATAAGTATTGTGTATTTTGATTTGCTTATGAAGAGGGTGGTTTAAATAAGGAACTTTTATTTAATTTTGCAATTTCAAGATTCGACAATTTTTTTAAATGACCCACGTCATAATGAAATAGAAATGCCTTGTGATCTTGTCTTACATGTCAACGTACGGCCTTCACCGAGCAAAACACATACTGTATACGAATAGTAAGTAGTAATAGGTTCCGTATGACAAAATGTGAAATAATTCAAAACAGAAAACCAACCGCATGATTTACATGATTTATAACAACAATGCAAATGGCTCACAACAACCAACGCTAACCAATAGAATGCATTTCCTGGGGAGGGGGACCAACACATATCTTATATAATTTCATTTATTAGAGGTGCTTCAAAGTTTAAGTTATTTCCAAAGGTGTTTTAATTTGCAAATGTGCGTTAACTTTATGTTTTTAATTTATTTGTTCCATTCACAGATTACCAGAACTAAGTTACTTAATATTCTATTATTTATAAAATCTGAAGTTTAGATACTGCATTCAATTCAATTTATTTTAATTTCCAGTTCCTCCCATCTGTAATTCGTGAAGTTTCTTCCCATGAAAATAATAACGACCAAAACGAACATATCAGTTTTCAGATAATTTTGTCATTTAATCAAAAACACGTTAAAAACATCAGCGAAATCAAAGAAAGATAAAATATTTGATTGATTAATGTTTCAATTCTACAATGTATTACCCATTACAGATAGTTCAGGCAAATTAAAGAATTTCATTATCTCCCACGTGTAATGCACGTGTAGAGAATATCAAAAGACTTGTTAACAGGTCGTTGTATATTGACATTAATAAATCGAATGTATACCAACAGTTTAAGCTGATTAACTGTATGTTTCGCCCCCTTTACGAATTGACCCATCAATTAAACATTTATGTGATGAAAGATGTATCTTGTGAAGAGAGAGTTATTTTCAGTTAACTACTGTCTGGAGCATACTGACATATAGATCATTGTAACAGTTGAAGGAGAATGGCTCCTATTATCAAAATGTTGACATTCAATGTAGTCACTGTATTCTTATTCCGAATGTCTGTTGGGAAAGTAATCTATGATGTTGATTTTGACGATGATGATGGAAAGTGGCTCTCCGACGATGAGGTAAGAATGAATTTTGTAAAAAAAAAATGGATCATTTAATATTAAATGGTGTATAGTACGTTCTTCTAAATAGATACACCACCAGAAGTAAATATAAAGTGGGTGTAGTTTAGACAACACTTGAAATAAAAGAAGGTAGTCAACACTTGAGAGGAACTACATTTCTATTGTTGTTCTTCATCATTGCAATTTCCGGTACAGATATTAAACAATGAACTGAAATTCGCAACATACAGCAAAATCAAAACTCACCATTATAAATAAACAGTACAAGGCAATGTACGTGACATATTTGTAAGAAATTTGGACAACGGAACCTGAAATAAAATACAGTACAAGGCAATGTACGTGACATATTTGTTAGAAATCTGGACAACGGAACCTGAAATAAAATACAGTACAAGGCAATGTACGTGACATATTTGTAAGAAATCTGGACAACGGAACCTGAAATAAAATACAGTACAAGGCAATGTACGTGACATATTTGTAAGAAATCTGGACAACGGAACCTGAAATAAAATACAGTACAAGGCAATGTACGTGACATATTTGTAAGAAATCTGGACAACGGAACCTGAAATAAAATACAGTACAAGGCAATGTACGTGACATTTGTAAGAAATCTGGACAACGGAACCTGAAATAAAATCTGGACAACGGAACCTGAAATAAAATCTGGACAACGGAACCTGAAATAAAATAAGAGATAAATACTGAAACAAACTGACTGCATAAAAATTCTTAGAAACACAACTACATGTTCAAACATATCTGCTATTGATATCGGTTAATGCCTTGCAGTTCCTACATGTACAAACATATCTGCTATTGATATCGGTTAATGCCTTACAGTTCCTACATGTTCAAACATATCTGCTATTGATATCGGTTAATGCCTTACAGTTCCTACATGTTCAAACATATCTGCTATTGATATCGGTTAATGCCTTACAGTTCCTACATGTACAAACATATCTGCTATTGATATCGGTTAATGCCTTACAGTTCCTACATGTACAAACATATCTGCTATTGATATCGGTTAATGCCTTGCAGTTCCTACATGTACAAACATATCTACTATTGATATCGGTTGATGCCTTGCAGTTCCTACATGTACAAACATATCTACTATTGATATCGGTTGATGCCTTACAGTTCCTACATGTTCAAACATATCTGCTATTGATATCGGTTAATGCCTTACAGTTACTACATGTTCAAACATATCTGCTATTGATATCGGTTAATGCCTTGCAGTTCCTACATGTACAATCTCAACGTACGCGACTTATATATATAAAAATTAATGAAATTGTAAAATACGGAAGCGTATTAGCGCCACACATTTTTTTTTTTTTTTCCTATCTTTGCGTTATAACGCAAACCTTTGCGTTATAACGCAAACATTTGCGTTGTAACGCAAAGGTTTGCGTTATAACGCAAAGGTTTGCGTTAAACGCAAAGGTTTGCGTTATATCGCAAATGTTTGCGTTACAACGCAAATGTTTGCGTTATAACGCAAAGGTTTGCGTTACAACGCAAACCTTTGCGATATAACGCAAACCTTTGCGTTACAACGCAAACCTTTGCGTTACAACGCAAACCTTTGCGTTATAACGCAAACATTTGCGTTACAACGCAAACCTTTGCGTTATAACGCAAACATTTGCGTTGTAACGCAAACATTTGCGATATAACGCAAACCTTTGCGTTTAACGCAAACCTTTGCGTTATAACGCAAACCTTTGCGTTATAACGCAAACATTTGCGTTTAACGCAAACCTTTGCGTTATAACGCAAACATTTGCGTTATAACGCAAACCTTTGCGTTATAACGCAAACATTTGCGTTATAACGCAAACCTTTTGCGTTATAACGCAAACCTTTGCGTTATAACGCAAACCTTTGCGATATAACGCAAACCTTTGCGTTGTAACGCAAACCTTTGCGTTGTAACGCAAACCTTTTGCGTTATAACGCAAACCTTTGCGATATAACGCAAACATTTTGATTTCAATTATTCATTAAGTTTTGTATATGCCCGTCTGTCATTAAACTTCTGTTGTGATTTAGTTAAGAAAAGAACCATAAATACAAGGAAAAGTCATTATAATAAATATGCATAGGAATCAGAAAAGTATATAATTTAACAAGAAAATAGATATGTTATAGACATATTTTATTTGAAAGGCCAACATTTTAAAATTTTGATGAAGTAGATAAAAGCAAAATAATGTCATACAATTGTAAAACTGTCAAGGCAAATAGACAAAATGATCTTTCTCCTGTAAAATGAATAATTAAGAAAGATTTTTTACGTTTTGTAATTTTGATGTAAGAAATCTTTTTTTAAATCTCAGAATATGATAAAGATTCTTTGATAAAAGTCATGAAATGTTCAATCTAGAGTGGTAACTTGGTAGCAATTTAAATGGAGAGAACATAATTTTATTAATAAAACATCTTCATTTTATTCATTTATTACAAAAGGGTAGTTAACCAACCTTACACAATCCTCAAAGGAGAGCTTACTTTGGAAGTATATTTATATTCGGCTATAGCTATATTAGCAGAGTTGTTTTTTTTTCTTTCTTCGGTATAACTTTAATTTACTCAATTTTCATTGTAATATATGTATATATATTATTATGTATATCATTTGGGGGCATTTTATAGCTTAATGTTCGGTGTGAGCCAATGCTCCGTGTTGAAGACCGCACTTTGAACTATAATGGTTTACTTTACAAATTATGACTTAGATGGAGAGTTTTCTCATCGGCACTCATACCACATAAAAGGTTTGCGTTACAACGCAAATGTTTGCGTTATAACGCAAAGATAGGGAAAAAAAAATGTGGCGCTAATACGCTTCCTGTACATAAATCATTTTAAAATCTGAAATTCTTAACGACTTTATCATAGCGTGCAGATAATGAGAGCAGATGAACGATAACTGAATGTTCACTTTTGAAAGAATTTGGCATTGAATTTGATCTTTATCATAAAATATAAAAAAAGGCAAAAATTTCGAACCCATAAGCTGTAGGGAAACATTGGTCGCAACGTACGATCCAAAACATTCTGTAACCAAAAGGTGCCAGGGTGCATATTAAATCCTTTGATACAAACAAAATCTGGATCAGGGTTGCGGCCAAAGAAAATTATGCCAAAACTGTTTAAATTAAGGAAAATTTAACAAAAAATACTTTACATCCCTCGCCGCGATATAGCCTTTTCGTGATGATGCGGCGTAAAGCAATCACCAATCAAAATTTTATGAAATAAAATCTGGACAACGGAACCTGAAATAAAATCTTGACAACGGAACCTGAAATAAAATAAGAGATA
Organism: Mytilus coruscus; assembly: GCA_017311375.1. Lineage (NCBI taxonomy): Eukaryota > Metazoa > Mollusca > Bivalvia > Mytilida > Mytilidae > Mytilus > Mytilus coruscus. The sequence continues at coordinate 69,190,577 of CM029607.1, forward strand.
AATACTGAAACAAACTGACTGCATAAAAATTCTTAGAAACACAACTACATGTACAAACATATCTGCTATTGATATCGGTTAATGCCTTGCAGTTCCTACATGTACAAACATATCTGCTATTGATATCGGTTAATGCCTTGCAGTTCCTACATGTACAAACATATCTGCTATTGATATCGGTTAATGCCTTGCAGTGCCTACATGTAAAAACATATCTGCTATTGATATCGGTTAATGCCTTGCAGTTCCTACATGTACAAACATATCTGCTATTGATATCGGTTAATGCCTTGCAGTTCCTACATGTACAAACATATCTGCTATTGATATCGGTTAATGCCTTACAGTTCCTACATGTTCAAACATATCTGCTATTGATATCGGTTAATGCCTTACAGTTCCTACATGTTCAAACATATCTGCTATTGATATCGGTTAAGGCCTTGCAGTTCCTACATGTTCAAACATATCTGCTATTGATATCGGTTAATACCTTGTAGTTCCAAATTTGTGACATTCATGTAAATCACCCCAATGGGGACGTTCAATCCGATTAGAACGCTCTCTACACCCAAATAACCATTGCAATAACTATTTGAATGATCTGTATGTTGTCTGTTGCAGAGCAAAGCCTTTGTCGCTATCCAAAATACACTTTTTTCCATTGACAGTCTAAATTAACCGCTCTTTATTCCAGTTGACCCAATTGCTGTTTAAGGCAACAGCCCTGTACAATCCTACCTACGTAATCCCCAAAGAGTTGTATCAAGGGTTTTTTAATTAACGCACAGAGAGTGTGGTACTTTCCCTACACGAGGCATCTGATTAAACGTCTTCTTTGCGTCTACACGTGGCTTCGTATATATTATACACCCTACAGCCACACGGAAGCTCATTGTTTTTTTTTTTTTTTTTGGGGCTAATCCTTCACATGGAGAAACAAGGATCAATTTCTATAAATCAGGTTCATGCCTAAAAAGTTTTTTTTTGTTACAATTATACTAGTAATTGAATATAAATTACTGTAGTTATGATATAAATGTTTATTTTAGAAAAAGTTTTTTCCCATCGAACAAATTGTTGCGGATGAAGCGACCAGCACTAATGTCACTAACTATTTAAACAACAACTAAATATATATGTTCTGAATTTCATACAACAAGACGGCTGTTAAGTTCTTATGCATTCATAAATAAATAAGACTCCGAATTTTGAAAAATACAAGCATGAAAAAGTTGCATTAAATTAAGACATTTTCTTACGAGTGATTTCGTCTATTTGTGTTGGTAATTACCGATGAATAATTGACAGTCTGCAATAACATTTTATAATTCCATCTTTTGCATTTCGACATCTGTTTGGCACAGATACAATAGACATATATTAAAAGACGACATTAAACACCGCGTAGACTATACAAATAACTCGTAGTTAAAAGGTTAGATGCACAAAACATAATTGGTTTTAATGGTAATTAGATTTAAATAACCATCTTCATAACTTCTCAATTATGTAATCGCGCTTATTGAAGTATGTGAAATTTTAAAGAAAGTAAGGCTATAACAAATATATAATGTTTTCTTGACTTTACAAGCAAGATATTTCATGATTTAAATTTAAAAAGAAATCTGTTCAATTTGTTCAAATCTAGAATTTCAAAATAAATATGTACTTGATAAATACAAACTGTTTGAAGAACACGACGGTTTTCACTTGTAGAGCAGGACCTGCTTAACCGTTCTGTCACCTGGGATCACCCTAATTTTTTGGTGGGGGACATGTTACCCAGTCTTTAGTTGTCCGAGTAGTGTAAACTGTAACAGTTGTTTGTCCTTTAGTCTTAATCCCATTATAAACATAGCGGTAACTTATAATTTTTTATTGTCCCATCTTTTGAAGGTGTAATTGTTTTCACAGTATATGTTAAGACTTTTTTTTTAAATTTAACTGTTTGTGAATTTGGTAGAGGGAAAACATAATAATAACTTAGATTATCAATATGGTAAGCATACAGAATCAGAAACAAATACATCATTTTGTTTTGGGCTAAACTTCCTTTTGTTCTTGCACTTCGAAAATATTTACTTTAGTTTACAAATTGTTTTGCAAAACTACCCAGAACATCCTTAAACACAAAAACAACAAATGTTACAACATGCAACTCGGACAGACTCGGTAGAATGAACCTCGCTAAAAACCTCTTTAACAAATTGTTGAGGGATCCATAGGTGGCGTGTTGCAAGGACATATTCCCTACTCCTATCTAACAATTTACTCTTCTTATCAACTGGCAGCCTTCATTTCCAATCCTTCATCCCGGTCGACCCACTTTGTAGAGTTTTAAGTAAACTTGTTCTCGTCCTCACTAATCGAGCATTTCTGTGATTGAATTAGAGGAATTATCGATTTATTGTTTGCTTCCATTCGAAAATACCTGTTTTATTCCGATCCTCTTTAACCACAAAATTCTTGTTTCTCTGTAAATATTTCGTATCTTTTCAACTATGACATAACGCATTAACTTCAAAGAAATCCGTTTCTCGTGTCAGCACTTTTTATGCAGTTGTTGCATCATTCTTTTTATAATATCACAGCGCGAGTAGATCATTATTTTACAATGAGTGCTATAAAAATAAATCAAAACACATTTTTCCTGATTAATTTCAACATTTCATTTCATTTGTAGATAACATCAAAGATACTAAATTCATTTCGTTTCTAATGATCTGCCTCCTACCTTAATCGTTCAACCTCTATAGCATCATCACGGAGATACAAACATAAGTTTCTGTTAAATTGTAGATAGAGTATCTAACATTCTGTGCGATCTACATTTTAATTAAATAGTAAAAGGAAGAACCCTTTTAAAATGTGTCTACCTACATGTAATCATCACACGTATGCGACCTGTATATAAAAAAAGTAATGAACCCGTAAAGGTCATATATCATTTTTAAATCTGAAATTCTTAACGACTTTATCATAGCGTGCAGATAATGAGAGCAGATGAACGAATGTTCACTTTTGAAAGAATTTGGCATTGGATTTGATCTTTATCATAAAATATAAAAAAAAACAAAAATTTCGAACCCATAAGCTGTAGGGAAACATTGGTCGCAACGTACGATCCAAAACATTCTGTAACCAAAATGTGCCAGGGTGCATATTAAATCCTTCTTGATACAAAAAATTCTGGATCAGGGGTTGCCACCATAGAAAATTATGCCAAAAACTGTTTAAATTAAGGAAAATTTAACAAAAAAAGTATTTTACATCCCAAATAATGCATAATTAAGGGTCATGAACATAACTTAGGTATTTATAATGTTATATGCAAAAAAGGATGTTATTTTGTATTCTAACATGACGCTCTTCTTTCGTCGCTTTGCAATCAAATAAATGATATAATTCCAATAACATGGGATGCACGTGTGTGACGAAACAATTAAATTTACAACGGTAACCGTCAATTATATTTTGAATACCGCCGGAGATCAAAATAGCTGACTTTCGAATGTGTGTCTTTTCTAGGTCCACTTCGACATACAAAAGTTCTGAATTTTATTATTAGAATCGAAATCATTCTATCATGTCATGCTCTATGCTCATTGTAACATGGGTAAGTTATATTTGTCAACATTTTTTCACCTCGTTTACGCTTAGTATGAAGGTACTGACAAAAATAGCTTAATCATTTTAAAATAAGCAAAGAGCATACTATATTAGTGTGAAAGAACTATTTCTTAAATTAATAGTTATACAACAACTATATATGTAATATTTATTTGTTTTCCCCGGATTCAATATTAAGATTTTAGGGCCAATTTGAACCCTTCGTGAACCTATACTCCTTTTGCATCGAAAACACTAAATATTTGGATAAAAAGAAGATAGTTCTGATCATATAAGTAGATATAAGAAGATGTGGTATGAGTGCCAATGAGACAACTCTCCATCCAAGTCAAAGTTTATAAACGTAAACCATTATAGGTCAAAGTACGGTCTTCAACACGGAGCCTTGGCTCACACCGAACAGCAAGCTATAAAGGGTCCCAAAAATTACTAGTGTTTGAACGTGTGATTTCAATATCATTACACAGTTAAAGAAATTTTAAACTCAATCAAGCCAATCAAGGAGATAATTATAAAAATGTGTATATTTATCAATCTCACATTATCTTTTATAATTGTTTTCTCGATCTATGATATCTAGCCACCTAGCGTTATCAGCATGTTAATTCATAAAGCAAACCAAAACTTACTCTTTTGTGTTTTTGTTATTTGTATCGAGCTGATGCGTTAAACCTTTAGTTTTTTCTTATGTTGTGCTGCTGTAACACCACTTTCCCAGGATAGGGGAAGGGTTGGGCGTAAACATTCTGTATGTGCCTGTTCCAAGTCAGTTATAACGATCTAAAGCTATTATTACTATCTCATAAAATCTTTACATTTCGTCATTGAACGGTATGAAGAATACATAAAACCAGACGTCAGGAAACCGTTTCGATTCATAAACACATGAAAATATTATTGTTGGAAAGATTCTCTATTGATATTCTCAACAAAGTTTGGTTGATTCTAAAAAAAAAAACACGTACTATCTGAATGAATTGTTTGTACTAGAAGGTCAGACTGTCTGTATTTTCTTTTATTGATATAAACTCGATTTGTACAGCAAAACTCATGTCTCCTCGCGGTCAGAATCCTCTTATGATACCAGAGTTAAGTATGTGCCACCTGTAATTATGAGATTTTGAGCCATGTAGTATTTCTCCTTCGGATAGATTGATACGAAATAATCCGGCTTTTTATCGAGACTATGATACATATTTCTGTGAGGATCAAGAACAAGTTAAACTATAAATTATAAATATGTTATTAAGTATTAACATTGTTTTTGTTTTAATTATGTCTGAAAAGAATCATCATTTTATTTATTTTTTGCTATAACAGTTTAAACGTATCAAATATCAGAAACAGGAAAAAAATAAAATAAGATAAAGGTTAAACAATTCAACGGTTACCAACACAGCAGATATGTTAAGGAAAATTGGAAAATTATTAAAACCTTCATCTTGGAAACATCTGGAAAGAACATACCAAAGAAAACATCAAAAAAGGTAAACAGTCACTGCCAAAGGAATATAACAATCATTCTTTTTGACACAACAATTCCGTTGAGAAAATTTTAACCAAGGTTCAAAGTTATGTTAAATCTGTATCATTTAGCACCAGGTAAACAAATGGTTTACCTACATTTTACAGCAATGGAAAACAACCAATGGCATAGATTTAACTATTTGGTGGTAACGATATTCAACCATATACCAAAATGTAAACCAAAGATGAGTATCCGTGCCCTAAACTTTGAAGAACCCTTGCAACACTTATTTAGGGTGATTTATGATAGGTGGCTTTTTGCATAGCAAATTTCTTCTTTTCTACATATATTCTTTTCTCAGTCGTGGTCTGAAGTACCCGTGCTTGATCCCCGGCAACCAACTTCGCACAACATAATTGGTTTTAGTCCTGAATATGCATGGATTATTTGCCAATGACAGATGCTCATTGCAAGTAGCCGTACAATAACATATAAAGCTTCGGTCCCACTAACATTCGTAGCTGGTTGTCGTCATATTGAAAGTGGCACGCAAGATTTGTTATTAACCCTACTGAACTATAAAATAATTGCTATTTAAGCCTTAACGGAATTTATTTTCAGAATTACGAAACGTCAAAGGATTATTTAGGGGATTCTGTTGCAGGATTTGTACTCCAAGACAATGAAAAATGTCCGCCATTACCGGAAGTTCCATCATCGTCTGCTTGCATGGCTACACCTTGCTTTAAGGACACAGATTGTGGAAAATCGGAAGGTCGTTGCTGTGATAATGGCTGTGTGTTTACATGTTTTTCATACCCGATAGGACCAACATGTACGTATTAAGTTACTTTATAGTTTGAAGACATAACATTCCAAACAAGACGTCAATACAGATCCCATTTTTCGAATTCCGAGGTGGTTTAATACTAATATATTATTTCCGAGTTTTGACTTTGCACTTGTTCACTGGGGGTACTGTTGAATTGTCCAGTATTTAAGTAATCCCTTGGGGTACGTCTGTTGAATTGTCCAGTATTTAAGTAATCCCTTGGGGTACGTACTGTTGAATTGTCCAGTATTTAAGTAATCCCTTGGGGTACGTCTGTTGAATTGTCCAGTATTTAAGTAATCCCTTGGGGTACGTACTGTTGAATTGTCCAGTATTTAAGTAATCCCTTGGGGTACGTCTGTTGAATTATCCAGTATTTAAGATATTCCTGTTTTGTATCATTTAATTTGATTAGCCCCTATCGCATTCCAAATGCCAACTTGTAAAATTACTGAACTCCGAGGAAAATTCAGAAAGGAAAGTCCCTAATCAAATGGCAAAATCAAAAGCCCAAAGCTTGAAACATACCTTGTTTAAAAACAAACTAAAGAGGGAGACAAGCAACCTTCTGTTGTCTCCGCAAATAGTTTTTTAGTATTGCAAACAAAAGCTAATTTTAAACACACACACACTCACACACAGTTTTCCAAACTGAAAACTGGAGTCCGCTCACACTTAAAAAGAATGATAGCTTCGACAGTACTCAAAATCTCAAAGAATAATTCTTTTGAAAAAAAAAAAAAAAAAAAAAAAAATGATGAGCCTTTTTATCTTAGTCCTGATTTCTTACTAGTCATTATATTGATTTCAGATATTGACTGGGTGCGTGAACCAAGAAGACAACAAGTAAATGGTAAGGTAGCCATTCAAATTTATATTTATAGTTTTGTAAAATATCAATAAAAACTTATTCAAACATCTACTTGTCTCCTTGTCTAACGCAAAAATCACTGATCTTGAAATTAGTCATGTTTAGTGATCGAGTTAAATCCGACACATTGATCTTCCCGCTGATAGCTAATTAATCACCAAATGACTCGTTAACGTATTTTAACCGGATTTACATGACGGGTTTCTTTAATGGAGCTGGAACTACTGGTCTCTCGGAAACACCCGAGTACCTGAGTTAATCTGTGGCTTTGGTGTGGTTCGTGTCGATCAATGATCTTTAGTTTCCTTTGTTATATTTTGTGGACTGTTGTTTGTCTTTCTTTGTTTTAATGTTTGGCCGTTGTGTTCTCCGTTTTATTGACTTTTTCTTTCTTGTCCCCTTGGTATTTTTCCCTCTTTAAATTAAACCACAACTTAAAGATTATTTCAATTCAGATATTATGTCGAACGAATGCACATAAAGATAAAATGATATTGCAGACCTAAAATAATGGATGCAAAAAGAATAAAATAAACATTTCCACTTCAATATGGGGGAAATTCATAAGTAGCGCAAAGCCTTATATATGTTTTACAATTTGAATTTTAACAGGAATCTCATGGCTGATGAAGGGACCAAATTTAGCGGAAGAATGTGAGTATCATTATTTATTAAAGTTAAAAAATGTGTACTGCTGAAGTTCAAAGGAATACCGTGTTCATAAATAACTCTTGTCCAGGAGACCATATTGCATAATGTAAGTTTATCGCAATTATGTAAAAAGGGATAATTGGTTAGTGTGGTTTTTGTGATACATCTACATATATAATATAAATATGAGAATGATTGGCGAGAAAAAAATGTCACTCGATTTTTTATATAGATTTTGGGGCAGGATGAAATTGGGCATGATTGAGCGATATATACATGTTTTGGAGATGGACATGTGTGAGACTGTTACATATTTCTTACGAATGTATCATTCTTCGTGTATTACATGATAAGATGACATATAACTAGAACCTATAAGAAGTAAAGGAAGAAAAACAAAAACACTCCTAAAATATATTTGTAAAATATTTCAAATAATAATTTTTTTTCTTTAAATTGTTTCAGTTAGTCGTTATTAAAAAAAAGACACATCTTGAAAGGTTTGTTGTACATGGTAGAAACTTGTATTTGAATAAAATAAGTGTAAGGAATTGCAAAATGTTGATGATGTACTTGATGATTTAACGTGAAAAAAGAAAGAAGTATTTGATTTATCAATCATTATTTAAAGATGTTTTACTAGCTGAGATTTAAAGACAACAATTGGTTTTAAATTCCAGTAGAACCATGCAGTACTACACATCACGAAGATGAAGATCCTCTTTTGTGCCCAACAGGATACATTTGTCACGTGGAAAAGCTGGGAAATTCGAAAAAGGGCGTACCTAATTTAGGTCACTGTATTCCTGAAAAAGACGGCAAGTAAATTTATAATATAAATCTATATTAGCTACTAAATCGAGGCTACATATGTTTACTGCTAAATGTTGATTTTGAATGTATTATGGGTAAACTAACTTATGATGGATTATAAACAGTATCAGTTAAAAATGTGAAAAATCATAGTCATAGTTTTATTTGTTTTGTTTTGATCAACGTGTTGCTTTTCTTCGATTTGTGTTTGTTATTGCACATTGCTATATTCTCTCACTTTTTAGCATGTCTTAATCCATGCATAATTCAAAAATATATGATTCTCTGTACATCCTGATTCTGACATCAATTAACATCATTACAAATGATCATTAGTAAACGTTAAATGTTTCCTTGTGGTCAGTAATGTATTTTGATAACTGTTTGCATTTGCTACATGCACGATTTCTGTTATTGTTGGCACTGAGTCTGTTTTGACGCGACTAGCAGATGTCCATAACATCAATAAATTAAAAAAACAATTTCATAACTTGTTATTTCCATGCCAATGAATACAACTGCAAATCGTGAATACATATTGTAATAATAAGTAACCCACAATTGATTACTTCCTACTAATATGCAACATACAAAAACTTTAGAGACAAGAACAACATTGCAGTGCTTTTCTTTTAGGAGACTGTATTTCTGGATATTTATGTATTTTTGATTTATATTCAACACTTTATTTTTTGTCTTATTCTATTATAAATTATGCTCGCTACTGAGGTGTCATGAATTAACATTCAGGAAATTAAATTATACATCCTTTTCAACTTAGTATTAATTGCAGAATGATATCTCATATGGATACAGTAAAATGTGTCCCTTTAATTGAAGCATTTATACATTTAACGTCCAATGGCAACTATTACATGTACATTAGGACGAGAATATATTAAACAAAGAGTTGAAGAAAATTAATATTTCCTGCTTCTCCATTAACCGATGAGGTTTCTTAATGTCCAGTGGCAAATATTTCATGCATGCTCAGGACCATTATAAATAAAGAAGAAAGACAAAAAATGATTAACGCATAGTAATGTCCTGTGGGCTGTTGTAGTATGAAATTGCATGATTCAAAAGTAACTTAGCGTGGTCGGTGTAGTAAAAAGCAGGGTTCATATTAATTTATATCACAATATAATCTTTCTGCCCTGATTATGCATGTAATAGTTGCCACTGACCATCCGTCGATCATTGTTGTTATTAAAATCTACTCCATATTTTTCGTTTTAATAATACATGAAACAATCAGCAAAAACTTACACTAACTTCTACTAAAACTGGAATTAAGGTGATTTTTTTAGAAATATAAATGAATAATCAGTGACTATGTTTTGTAGTGTTTCCAACAGTTGACCCAAATTCAAACAGACATTTAGAAACCGACTGCTATTTAGAGAAATATTTAATGGAAGATGGCGCAAAGATAAAAGTTAGAAATAGGACTTGGTAAGTATATTTCGCCTTATAGCATGTCACAAAAAGATATATACACTTTTACTAAGATATATATATGTATATAATCATTCCATTGGGTGAAATTACGTAATTTCCCAGATATTTTTCATGTGAAAGATATTCTGTAATTTAAGTACTCTATCATTAAACAATATTACATGCTATCAAAACGAATTTAGAACGCATATTAACAAAGTTATTGCACTTTATTTTTTTTCGAAAACCATTAAAAAACAGATGATGCTTACCGGTATATAATTATTAAATAATTATTTCGTGTCATGATCTAGTAGGCTCATTTTAGCATGAATAGGCATTATATTGATAAATATCTTGAGCTGAGCGATAGCGAGATGTGCATCATTGACAAAAAACATAGTTTTTCCACTTGTAGAAATGGGCATAAAGCAGGAATATTTTCGTTGCGGACCTATAAGACAGGTTTGCAAGGCAGCCATTTTGATTGGACGAATTGAAAAATTTAACTGTTATACGATTTAAAAAAAGTGTTTGAATACAGATAGACCTACTTTTGTAAAAATTCTCCATACTAATACAATTAAGCGCCACTTCTACACAGAGTCGAGAAAGCATGTTTCAATCTGGTGAGAAGACGTACAAAAATTCCTACTGCATTTTGTAACATGCAGTACACATTGATAACATCAAAATTGATCTTATAAAAATAATTATGGCACAAACCATCCGATATTTGTGTTCCTTCGGCTTTTATAGTAATGATCATATCAATAGCAACATATAATTATATTTCAGTTACTGTAAACAGGGTTTCTTGACTTGTTTAAAAGACTAACTAGAGAAGGTATGATGTTAGACTGATATAGAAGGTATGATGTTAGACTGACTAGAGAAGGTATGATGTTAGACTGACTATAGAAGGTATGATGTTAGACTGACTATAGAAGGTATGATGTTAGACTGATATAGAAGGTATGATGTTAGACTGACTAGAGAAGGTATGATGTTAGACTGACTAGAGAAGGTATGATGTTAGACTGACTAGAGAAGGTATGATGTTAGACTGACTATAAAAGGTATGATGTTAGACTGATATAGAAGGTATGATGTTAGACTGACTATAGAAGGTATGATGTTAGACTGACTATAGAAGGTATGATGTTAGACTGACTAGAGAAGGTATGATGTTAGACTGATATAGAAGGTATGATGTTAGACTGACTATAGAAGGTATGATGTTAGACTGACTATAGAAGGTATGATGTTAGACTGACTAGAGAAGGTATGATGTTAGACTGACTAGAGAAGGTATGATGTTAGACTGACTATAGAAGGTATGATGTTAGACTGATATAGAAGGTATGATGTTAGACTGACTATAGAAGGTATGATGTTAGACTGACTAGAGAAGGTATGATGTTAGACTGACTAGAGAAGGTATGATGTTAGATTGACTATAGAAGGTATGATGTTAGACTGATATAGAAGGTATGATGTTAGACTGACTATAGAAGGTATGATGTTAGACTGACTAGAGAAGGTATGATGTTAGACTGATATAGAAGGTATGATGTTAGACTGACTATAGAAGGTATGATGTTAGACTGATATAGAAGGTATGGTGTTAGACTGACTAGAGAAGGTATGATGTTAGACTGACTATAGAAGGTATGATGTTAGACTGATATAGAAGGTATGATGTTAGACTGATATAGAAGGTATGATGTTAGACTGACTAGAAAAGGTATGATGTTAGAATGACTAGAGAAGGTATGATGTTAGACTGACTATAGAAGGTATGATGTTAGACTGACTATAGAAGGTATGATGTTAGACTGACTATAGAAGGTATGATGTTAGACTGATATAGAAGGTATGATGTTAGACTGACTATAGAAGGTATGATGTTAGACTGACTACAGAAGGTATGATGTTAGACTGATATAGAAGGTATGATGTTAGACTGATATAGAAGGTATGATGTTAGACTGATATAGAAGGTATGATGTTAGACTGACTAGAGAAGGTATGATGTTAGACTGATATAGAAGGTATGATGTTAGACTGACTATAGAAGGTATGATGTTAGACTGACTAGAGAAGGTATGATGTTAGACTGATATAGAAGCTATGATGTTAGACTGATATAGAAGGTATGATGTTAGACTGATATAGAAGAAAAAAAGTAACCACGCTCCAAATGTCACCAAACTTCCAAAATTTATACAATGAAATTACGTTGTATCGTTTATTTGAATTGGACAACATATTTGGTTTTTGTTTTCTGAAAAGAAGTTTTACTTCATGCACATTGTATGAGTATTTATTCTAAATTCATTTAAGACGTTCTAAATTTACTTATTACCTCCCATTGGATATGATTTGGAAGTTATTCGGACTCAGCAAGATATTCCTTTAAATAGAAAAATAGAAAAAAACTTAATGTCTGATAATGGATTTTGGAATGTCACGTAAAGAAGATGTGGATTTAAAGTTTACAAAGGCAAATTGAAAAAGTAAATCTAGTTAAAAGGTATGGCGATTCTAAGGTTTTTGTAGATCAAGCCTATATTGTAACTTGATTTTAAAAACCTGCTGAAGTCTTTTCTGTTTCTGTTATTTGAAGAAAACAAAACATGTCTATATGATGTATCTACATAAAATTGAGAATGGAAAAGGGGAATCCGACCAAAGAGCAGAAAAAAGCTCAAGGCCACTAATGGATCTTCAACACAGCGAGAAATTCACGCACTCGGAGGCGGGCTTCAGCTGGCCCCTAAACAAAAATGTGTACTAGTTCAGCGAAAATGGACGTCACACTAAACTCCGAAACATATAAATGAGCCAAAATTTAAAAACATACTAACAAGACTAACAAAGGCCGGAGGTTCCTGACTATGGAAAGGCGCAAAGATGCGGCGGGGTTAAACATTTTTTGTGAGATCTCAACCCTCCTCCTATACCTGTAGCCAATATTGAAAAGATAAACACACAGCATTACGCACAGTAAAACTATGTTTAAAAGAAGTACATGTATATATATATTCACTTTGATGCAATACCTTTATTTTATTAAATATTATCAATATGCTTCAATAGATTGTGAACCATTAGTTCGGAGGTTTTTTTTATATTTCAGACGTGTCTTATTCTTTACATTCCAAAGGGAAAAATCATTACAGAGTAATGAACCAACAGACAGGACACAAATCCAAAGGAAAAATGACTAAACAGTATTTAAAGGACCAACAGAAAAGACAACTAATGAATTTTCAAAAAAATTGCATTGATGTACGCGACCTTTTAGATGCATTCGAAAAACATGCTACATCTTTTGTGCCAAATTTATAGCTTGACATATTTAATGTATTAATTGGTTGATATATATTGTATGCATATTCATTAGTTATTTGTATGTATAATCGACAATCCACATTGTTTTATTTTGGTGTTTGCTTTTTATTGAAATTAAATTCAAACTGTAGTTTGTTTTTAATTACAATTAAATTTAAACGATGTAACTATTTTTTAGTCCAAAGATCTCTCATCCATTTATCAATGAAAACTACCATGTAACATACGAAGAAACTGAATTCAATGTCATTTATACTGACACATTTCACATGCAATTAGATACCTTTATTAATTATGAGAATAAAAATACATACTAATAATATATTGAAATAAATACATGTAATTTATCACAATTTCAATAAAAAAAAAATAATATTGTTTTGCATTGACCCAGCAATATGGTTTTTCATTGACGCGGCATTTATGCTGGATCCTCCTCCTCTTCTATATCTCGTAATCTAAAAGAAAGGAAATCATAATTGTATTAAACAAATATAATCAAAGAACAGTCTGAGGGAAATTTACATGCAGGTTTCAACATGTTTATTTTATGAACTGAAAGGGAAGGGAAAAAGTACATGTATGTCTCGTGAGAAAGAGTATGCAATATATAAACAAAACATATAAAAATTTTGTATCGTGTCACACAAATGTAGCTAATATGCAAAATGAGAGCTTCTGCTCTCATCTTGAGTTGTACTTTGGTTTTCATGAAAAGTAATTGCATTGGCAATCATATAAAGCCGTTGTCGTTGGTTGCTGTTTGCGTTATTTATTTTCGGTTATTGTTTAAGCATAAATCATGCGGTTGTTTTTCTCTTCTGAATTGTTTCACATGGCCATGTCGTGGCCTTTTATAGCTTACTATACGGTATGGGTTTTGCTCATTGCTGTAGGTCATATGGTACTCTACATTTGTTTACATCCTCGTCATTTGGTCTCTGGTGGATAGTTGTCTCATTGGCAATCGTATAGAACATCGACTTATTTTTATTTACTCAATTACATAAGTAATTACATATATAACATTGTAATCTTAAGATGCAAATATTGTCATTTTTAAAAAACCTTTAAAAAGTTTTTAAATAATGTATTCTGAATTTGTTTTGTAAGTGAACTAACTTACTCAGTCTGACTAATATGTTCTTTTCTCCATTGGTCCAGGGCTGCATGAATTGTATCTTGTACGTACTTCTCTATAAAAGCTTAAATGTAATTAATGAAGTATGATAGATAAGGGAAAGATATGAAATTGAATGACGTTATACAATTGAACAAACCTCCAGTTTCTTGTGGTTATACAAAAGATGCACCCTCTTAACACGAGGCAATGGATTTAACGTCCCTATTCTGATCTACGTGGTTACGTATCTATATATTACGCAAACCCAAACAAATGCCCATCTTTATCAGTCCAGATGCTCACATTTTTTTTTATCGCCAAGACAACAGTTTATAAAATAAAAGATTGGTTAAATCATTTATATCAAGACCTGAGAGCCCGCAGATCCAATATTATTGGGCATAATTTCAGACGAAATAAATGTTATTCGTGTTCTAGCCCTGCATAAATTCGGGTTATCCGATGGCCAATGTCGTAATGGTAGTAAAGGTGCGAGAAAAGGGGTTTAACGATATAATGTCTAGATGCACACAGTTTTATTAAAATTCGAAATACCTATTACATATGCTTCGCCTTAAACTTATCACACAAACTGTAATGCAGTTAGTTTGTAAAAACGATTTTAACTACACAACGTTATGTATTTTGATGGAGTATTTAATCCACGGTTTACCTGTCTGTAACTTAATGAAGCCACCATTTTGAATTCCGGAATTTATTGGTATGTGATTTCTTCAATATCAGATAAAATAGCAAAAAAATTAGATAAAAAAAAAAAACTGAATCGTTTTAGCTTTCCTGACCAAACACAAGATTTATCTATTGCTTTCATTTGGCGTCCGTTACATTTTGTAAACAATAGTTCTCCCTGAACATATCTAACTTGCTAATTAAATTAAAACCTTGTCACAATTAACAAATTGTTCCTGGAGTTCCCGTTTTACACCAGCATGTCCGTTTTGTCTTTAAATGAAGTATAAGGTAGAAGGGTTTACTAAGTCAGGAATGCGACAGTTGTTTTCCATTCGACTGATGTGTTTGAGCTTTTGATTTTGCATTTGATAAGGGACTTTCCGTTTTGAATTTTCCTTGGAGTTCGGTATTTTTGTTATTTTACTTTTTAATGGGAGTTAATATCGTATGTATATCTTAGGGAGCTACCATTTGATTTTTATGGGGGCCATGATAGACGCATGAAATGGTTGAAAATGTGCTCAAAAAGTCAAGATCTAACTCCATAACATTTCTACTAAATTTATTTGACCATCCCGGAAACGGATTATTGGCCTATACTGATATTTTTTTTTTTTTAAATCTAAACGTTTTTGTCCATCAACTTAAAAACTACGTAAAATGGATAAACAGGAACTGCACACATCAAGAACAATAAGCTATTACAGATCTACAAAAGATAAGCCAGTTTAAAACGGTTATGACTTATCTCCAAGATGATACAGTATTCCAAAGCATGCGTTTCCTATTTAAATTTCTTTGTTAGAACTTTGATGCTTACAATGGTCCTTTTTTGTAAATTGAAGTCATCCCGTCGAAATATTTACGAACGCCGTCATAATTTGGTTGATCGTTATGAAATATCTGTGTCACAAATGACGATGGAGTATTCCAACTCTTTTCCTCTATAATGTGATCATCAAATGCGACATGTCACCGCATTTGTGCTTGCCATGAACAATACGACGGGTTTCCATCTTCTTTCTTGAGGACCTTATATCACCCCTTGTATATGTTGGGGTTGCTCAATTTTTAGGTTTCTGTTTGGTGGTTTGTAGATTGTTGTTGGTCTTTTCGACGTTTTAATTTTTTTACCATGATGTTTTTTTTCTTCGTCTTTCAATCACGAGTTTTGATTGTCGCCTTGATACATTCTGATCCTTACATTAAACTGACAATTAGTTGCTAATTTTAGGTCTTCTGCCTATTATTTTTAAAGTATAAAATGTAAAAGCAATAAAATAAAAGTCTACAAAAAACCCTAAACTCATATAATAATTAATTGACAGTTTATAGAAAATTCATCGTTACGAAGATAATTAAGTAAGACCAATTTTAACATTTGTATTATCTTGAAAACTTGAGTGTATAATAGACAGAAACTGTAAAATAGTAGAGCTGATGGTTTAGCTAAGATATATAAATAAGTCATACATGTATGACCGAAACTATCACTAGACTGTTTACTGGAATTATTAAGTTTAAGATGGTTTGACAAGTTTACAGATAATATGTTAGCCTGAATTTAACGTAAATGAATAATGCTATCATAGCACTAAAAATAGTGTTCATAGTTTTATTTGAATGGACTCCAAGAATGTATACAATGTTTTTAAAAATATATAATGTATAAAAGAAAGAAATTTTTGATCACAAAATCAGTGCAAATTCATATCCTTTTGCTTTTGAATTTGTTATTATACCTTCAACTGTTAAAATCTCTCCTTCTTCGTATTCCGATTCGGATGATGATCTATCTGAAAACCGTTCATCTAGTAAGGCTGTTGTTGAAGAATTTTCTTCTGAAGCTTTTTCTTCACTGGCCTTCAGTCGTTCGTCGTATGTTATCCCGTGATCGCTATTGTCGTCTGAGCATGTTTCATCTAATGACTCCTGGTGTACAAATAGTGGCTCTACCTTGTTTACTTTTGCTGCAAATGTCTGAAGGCAAAAAAAAATAATACAAACATAAAAATAAACCTGGCAGAATTGCTAAAATAAACCCAGTTTTATTTTTGAAAGCAAAAAAAAAAAAAAAGAATAAACGGAATTTCGGATTTTTGAAATGCAGTTTGTTTATTTATTTATCTTTTTTTATAAACTCTTGCACAATAAATGTTAACTTTTTAACTCCAGCGCTGCTGATGTAAAGTCTAGCTTTGCATATACATTAAATTATTTAGCGCTGATGATGTAAAAGTCCTGCATTTAAGATACTAGTATAACGGCAAGCGCAGAAGATGTAAAGCCTTGAGTTGTACTGAAGACATACTCTAGCACTATGGACGAAAAATCCAGAGCTAGAGATGTAAACTCCAACGTTCGGGGTTTAAATTCGAGCTTTTTAGATGTAATGAGTCACTGCCTGCAATCCTCATTATATCTAAAAAGCTCGATTTAAACCCGAACGTTGGAGTTTACATCTCTAGCGCCCTAAAGATATATAGTCCAGCGCTAGAGATGTAAACTCCAACGTTCGGGGTTTAAATTCGAGCTTTTTAGATGTAATGAGGATAGTAATTAATACAACTTTTCGGTAACTAACAATAGTTTCTCTATGGGCATTCGATTTTCCAAGAATAAGCCTGTAATTAAGTGGTAGTCGTTTTTTTGCTGTTTCTCATATTTGTTTTTCGTTTATTGTTTTGCATAGTTTGTTCATGTGTTGTGAAATTACACCACTGTCCCAGGGTAGGGGGGAGGTTGGCGCATTCAAACATGTTTAATCCCGCCATTCTGTATGTGTCTGCCCAAAGTCGGGAGCCTGTTGTTCAGTGGTTGTCCTTGGTTCATGTCTGTCATTTTAGTTTTTTTCGCAAATTGTTTTCTTATAAATAAGGCCGTTTGTTTTCTCAACTGAATTGTTTCATATTTTTCATGTCGGGGCCTTTTAAAGCCGACTATACGGTATATTGTTTTCTCATTATTGAAGGCCTGACGTTTGTCTATAATTGCTTACATCCACTTCATTTAAACTTTGGTGGATAGTTGTCTCATTGGCACTCATACCACACCTCCTTATTTTTATATGTACGTCTCAAGCGCTGGAGCTACTTCTTTAGCACTGGATTTTGACTTCAAAAATCATAACTCTTATTCTTGCATCATACCAACAGAGCTCCAGTTCTGACAAACATTTAGACGTTGACGATTAAAAAGTCCTTGAGATAATATAATTCTCCTCATTATTTACACTTACAACACGGCTCCTCTCTCGTCGAACTTTTGGTTTCCTTTGGTTGATTGGATTCCATTGTCTTTTTCGTCTACAGCAAAAATACTGTCGCAACTAACAATAAAAAAATCATTATTGTTATATAATGAGCACAGCTGAAAAGTACAAGCACTTGGAGTACATCCCAATTTTGCTTTGCCCTGTCCCATTTTTCCCAAATCCTTTTTTTTTTTTTTTGTTCTCTTTTAATTTTAATTATTTTTTGTGTTTTTTCTTTTTGAGACTCACATAAATATTCTAGAAAACAACCCTAGTTATTTACTATTAACTGTTAGTTTACTATCAACTGAGGTCACTGATTTATCTATATATTATCAGTGACAGCTGTGGATAGTAAACTAGTAATTGATAGTAAATAGTAAACACATGTTGAGTCCTGTATATTTATGTAAGTCTAAAACAGAAAAAACGAAAATATTTTAACTTTTAGAAAACGGATTTTGGAAAAACGGGGAAAGGCACAAAAAATTGTCCTGTCCCCAAGTACCTATGTTACAAATTAAGTCAGTACTGTAAAGGATGTCCCTCGACGAAAGTTACAAGCATGTAGAATTCGCCATATTTTTACAAAATTTCATTCAACAACAATCTCCACTGGACGTAAAGCAACTAACTAACAATCAATCAATCAATCAACAACAAAATTTTGCAATTAATAACATTACGACTTTATGAGTACAATACACAATTGTTGAAAAGTCTTTCAAATATATATCCAAACCTTTGAAAACTTTTCTGTTTTGACTGTGCGAGTGAAACCAATACAGGGGAAATGTCTATTTTAATAGATTTCAAGAATTCGCGCTCAGCGAAGATGTAGGATGTTATACTGGCTCAGTCTAAAATATAGTTTTTTTGTGTAAATTATGGTATTAATACATTAAATTTTATGCATCAAATGTACATTTGGAATAGTAAGAAACGTTCCCATAAGCCATATTTTGGATATTGCTTGTCAATCGTGAAAAAAAAAAAAAAACAACATATGAATGGCTAATTTGTTTGACCGTGATCAGTCAGTCGTGCCATAAACAAAACCAATACCTCTAACCTAAATCCTGGTCAACCCATTTTAAATACTAGAAAACACCCCCGACATCGCGGATCCGTGACTAAATTAAAGTACCTACGCCTTATTTTAAGCATTCGTATTGTCATCTGTTAAAGTCGTGCTGACATCCAAACTACAGAGAAATACCAACCCAAGTGCTATTAACCATCAGCCAAATAACGCAACTCGCCACCTGAATAATCTCAACCTAGGGAGAAACAATAATAGGGGCCATACAAATATATCTAGAATCCCATCTTCAGAGCCAAAAATCTCAACACAACCTTCAAGATTAACAACAACAGAGTGTTCGCTTGAGAACAACCAAAATACTGTGCAGGACGTAAACGATCAGTCAGCATGGATATTCCAAGCTAAACCGACGAGCACTGATAATCAAGCAAAATCCGTAATCCACTCACAAGAGGACAATGAGATGTTTAAATAACCATCAAATCCAACCATCAACCGAGTGCAACATGACTGATACCCAAAATAACCATCAAATCAAATCACCGACCAGGCACAAAATACCAACAAATCTACTACAAAGATCAGTGAATGAATTAGATCAGGTTAATGATCCAAAACAAGTTCTGGCTCCCAAGGAAGATGTCGTTCATACCGATCCTACACATCATTTTTTATACCTTCCTCCATCGAAGGAACCATAAAAATATAAGCCAGGACCATTGGACAGGCACCCGGGACTAAGAATAATGACCTTAAATATCGAAGTGGTAAAATCAAATCTTAACTATCTCAGAGACATTGCTAAAGACCATAATCTTATTATATGCCTACAAGAACACTGGCTATGGGGATACGAAACAAATTTCTTTGAAAAACATTTTCCTCTACATTCCATTTGTTCACGTTCTCATGACGACAACGATCCCATACCAAATTTTAAAGCACGCAGAGGTCAAGCAGGTATAGCAATCATGTGGCCTACCTCTCTAAACAAATTTATTCACAAACTTCCAGATAGTAATTCAAGAGTAATGGCTATAAAGATAGAGCTAGAAAACCATACAGTATGTCTCATAAACACATACATAGATATAAGAAGATGTGGTATGAGTACCAATGAGACAACTCTCCATCCAAGTCAAAATTTATAAATGTAAACCATTATAGGTCAAAGTACGGTCTTCAACACGGAGCCTAGGCTCACACCGAACAGTAAGCTATACAGGGCCCCAAAATTACAAGTGTAAAACCATTCAAACGGGAAAACCAACGGTCTAATCTATATAAAACGAGAAACGAGAAACACTTATGAACCACATGAACAAACGACAACTACTGAACATCAGATTCCTGACTTAGGACAGGTGCAAACAAATGCAGCGGGTTTAAACGTTTTAATGGTACCAAACCTTCACCCTTTTTCTGAAACAATAGTGTAACATCACAACATAGAAAGACACACTATAAAATATCAACTGAAATAGCTGAATGCCAACTTTTGACAAATTTCACAAATAAGCTATAGAGAGCGTCTAGACATAGTGTCACATATAACAGAAAAATATTCAGATCTCATTCATATTCTCTGTGGTGACTTGAACGGAACTCTAAAACCATCAAGAAAAACTCCAACAATTAACTCTTAAGAACCTTCCAAACTCAAGGCAAATGGATAAATAAAGGCAATCATTTGGATAACGATACTTTCTTCCACCACAATGGGTTGTCATCATCTCAAATTGATTATATACTGACACAAGATTTGGATATACTAGATAAAGTTGTTATAGAAAACACCTGTGGAAACAATCAATCATCTCATGTTCCAGTTTTTGGCGTTCTGGCAGCAAAAGTACAATCTAATAACATTCAAAAAAGTTCAATCTCAGGGAAAAAGTTTAAAATTGAATGGGATAGGGCAGACTTAAATAAGTAAGAAGCAAAATTAAAAGAAAATCTTAAAAAAAAAAAAAAAACAATCACCAAATTTAACATCTACCGAACTGGTTGGAAATCTAATATACTGTCTAAAAAAGCAGAAAAATTTGCTACACCGTCTAGGATCATTAAGCTGAACGGCCCCAAGCTGAAGGTCTCAGCTAAAACCAAAAAATTGCTAAACATTAGTAAACAAAAACATAGGATCTGGGATATTGCTGGTCGGAAAAAAGGCTCACACGACTCCTACAAACAACTTAAGGAAGCTAAATATAATGCCAGGAAAATGATCCGGAAGGAAAGAGCCATGGAAAGGGAAACTTTTTACAGTCAACTAGAACAGAAACCTTCATCAAAAACCTTCTTTCAACTAATAAAAAGAAATTTGGGCAGTAACAGAAATTCTGTAACTCAGGTCATTCGCCATGAAGAAAAAGACATTACTTGCCCAGAGGAACAAAGAGAAGTTCTGGCCGAATAATATAAAAATCTAGCCACACCAAAAAACGACAAAAATTTTAATGAGGAATATCTCCATATGTGCCAGCTCCGTTGTAATATAATTAAGGAACTCTCAGAAAATAATCTTGAAACTAAAATTAATTTTACAGAGGAATAAATTATTCAATCTATTAAAAATCTTAATTCAGGAAAAGCCGGAGATGCATATGGCCTATTTGCCGAGCATTTGAAATTAGCTGATGAAGTAATCATCCCATATATTCAGAATCTTTTAATCAAATATTAGTTGACAGAAAAAAAAAAACAGAACAATTTAAATCTGGCATAGTAACACAAGTTTGTAAAAAGGGAAAAGACGGCAAAATATTGGATAGCTATCGTGGTATAACAGTTTCCTCTGTTCTAGGAAAACTATTTGAACACGCACTTCTAGAAAAAGTTATAGATCAAATCTCAAATGTATTATCACAACAGTTTGGTTTTACCTCTGGTCTATCCCCCACCATGGCTGCTCTACTGATATCTGAGGCACATGTGAATGCAAAAAGGATGAAGGAAATTCTCTTTTTAACAGCTTTAGATACTCAAAAAGCTTTCGACGTGGTCAACCACAGCATCCTTCTCGATAAACTCTTTCAAAAAGATATTCCACCTGAAATTTGGGAAACAATATACGAAATGTATAATGACCTTACTTCAAGGGTTAATTGGAAAGGCCCACCTAGTAATAGCTTTCCAGTACAACAGGGAGTCCGTCAAGGTGGTATCAGGCCCACCCATCTTTATAAAATATTTATTGAAGACCTCTTAAAACAGTTAGAAGACTCAAATATTGGTTTATATCTAGGCACTAATTATACAGGATGTCCTACTTGTGCAGACGATATCCTACTCTTATCTAACTCGGACGAAGAAATGCAAATCATGCTCAACGTAGTAGATACATATTCAAAAGAGCACCAATATAATATCTACCCAGAAAAGAGCCTACTCATTAAATAAAAATGAAAATTCCACAAACTCCAGAAAAACATCCATATGTTCTTGGTCTCTTGGGGACAGGTCCGTTTCAGAGACAGATAAGGCCTCACATCTTGGTATTTTAAGATCATCAAAAAATGAAAATCTAATAAATGTGAAAGACCGTATTAGTTTAGCCCGAAGAACATCCTATTCACTGATGTCAACAGGTGTGCATGGCACAAATGGCTTGAATCAAAAGGATTTCCTATAATATTTATAGAATTTACATATTACCCGCCTGCTCTATAGTCTCGAAGTTTTACCTCTTACCACCGGCTAAATCAACGCCTTGAGTGACTTCCACTTATCCTTCTTAAAAAATATTCAGGCTCTACCAACAAGAACAGCTTCAGTTGCAGTATACTCACTACAAGGTGTCCTCCCTATAGATGCTGAGCTTCACAAAAGACAATTAAGCCTTCTGCACTCAGTCCTTGCTTCAGAAAATCAAAATCTAAGAGATATTATGTTGCGCCAGTACCGACTAGAAATTTGCAATGGAACTTTTCTACACAGAACAGAAAAATGTCTTGCTTCAATATAGCCTACCTAGCCTTGAAGAGCTTCTAGCTAGTCTTCCAACAAAAATAAAATGGAAACAAACCGTCAGATATGCAATAAATACATTTTGGAGCAATAGATTTAGATCTTTAAGTAAAGAGAAATCAACCCTAAATCGACTTTGTACTGACACTATCAATATAGGGGAAATACATCCAGTCTGGAAAATAGCATCGGAAATTCCAGGGGATACAAAGAAAACCATAACAAAAGCTAGAATACTAACTGGGACCTACCTCTTACAAGCAACTAAAGCTAAATTTAATATAGGAAATACAGACCCAATTTGCCCGCTATGTAAACTTGAGGAAGAAAACCTTCAACATTTTCTAACTAGATGTCCAACTCTGGAAGGGGTCCGAAGGACTTTTTATGCCCCCATTAACACAGGCTGTAATCAATAAAATTGGGATTGATCAATGGAAAACTAATTTTCAAAATAGGGAAACACTAAGCCTATTAATTGTTGACTGCAGAAAACTAGTGGGTTCTACATTTCCAAATGACAGTAATCTTTTGAATATGGTTGAATCAATCTCTAGGAATTTGTGTGATTAATTACATCAATAGAGGTTAACTCAGATCAATGCTCTATCATTATAAAATTTGATCATTCATCACATGGATTTGAACCTTTTTCAATACTTTTCAGAGTACAAAATAGTGGAGTGTATACAGATCAGTTAGAAGTGAGAAGAACATGGAGGACAGTTGTGATACAGATGTACTTAGGAATACGTTGATATAGGAAAATTAATAGATATACAGACAATTGTTATATACATAGTAGTAGCTGATGTATTGAATGTAGAGACATACAGATATTTAATAGTGTCAGACCACGGTTTTACTATCGTCATAAAGTGAATCATTAACATTTTAGATTTTAAACTATTAGAAACGAAGTAACAAAGTGAATAACTTTTAATATCCTCCGTGTAATATAAGCCCATCGTCTTTTAAATATGCAATTGCGTTTTATACTGTAAAATACTAAAGTGATTTTAGCTATTTTCGACCGTGTAATATGAACCCATTGTGAATAATCAAGCAAATGATGTGCTCCTAACCACAGGAGGAAGTTACAGAAAGAAGAATAAGGTGCATTGGTTAGGAGCAAGTTACAGAAAGAAGAAGAAGGTGCATAGTTTTCTCTGCTATCAAAATCTTTCTGTTTGAAACCGTCCAGCTGGTCTTCTTACTACAACTGGAAAATTCATGTGACAAAAATTGAATTTAGTTGTATTAATCCCTGTATAATGACGAAGTTCATGACCTCGTTATTTTAGTATTATAAATTTTGCAGGCAGTACGTCGACTGAGCATGCGCGAAAGCGTATAAGAAACGGATCGATTACGGTCTCCGAATTTTGATATTTTCTCAAAAAATGGCGTTTTCTGTGGAAAAAAAAAGATTATTTCAAAGACAAATTTAGGAAGTACAAAACACTACATTTATACGTCATATCACAAATATTTCCGACTTTGTATGGTTTCAGAGGAGTTGCGACTCAATGAAATCGGTCTCTTCCTTTAGTAGTATAAAAGACATTTTGTAATGAATATTCCTGTAACATGCAGATTGGTTAATAGAGTTAAAACAAAGAACAAAGAGATTAAAAATCGGTTATCCGCATGTTATGAGAATTGGATATGTTGTCAGAGATTAAAAAAAAATGGTGTTTTTAGTAAAAGGTAATGTGTTTCTCTGACTGTTATTGACGTCTTTACACTAAATCCACTGGATGTTGGATGTATACTGTTTGATACTTTAGTATTTAAAACATGACTTTTTTATCAGTTGTTATTGGCTTTGAACTAGCTGTCAGTAACTGCGAATACTATCCGATCTGTAGTGGGACCTTTTCAACTGATGTATACACCACTTTTCCAGGTGAGGGGGAGGGGTTTGACGCCTACCTGCAACATTCGGTATGTGCCTGTCCCAAGTCAGGAGCCTATAATTCAGTGGTTGTCGCTTGTTGCTGTATATCATATTTGTATTTCGTTCATTGTTTTGTACATAAATCAGGCCGTTAGTTTTCTCGTTTGAATTGTTTTACAATTGTCATTTTAAGGCCTTTTATAACTGACTATGCGGTATGGGTTTCGCTCATTGTCGAAGTCCGTACGGTGACCTATAGTTGTTAACTTCTATGTCATTTGGTCTCTGGTGGAGGGTTGTCTCATTGGCAATCATACCACATCTTCTTATTTTTTTATAATTACAGGGAATTATAAAGTTTTAAAGTTTTATTGATATGAATTGTTTATTTAAAATACTAGCACAAGTCATAGATGTTTATTGTTTTAAAAAAAAGACAAATGCTAGTCTCTAAATAAAGACAAATGCTAGTCTCTCAAAAAAGATAGTAAAATTAAGTGATCAAATGATACTTACGAATAAACAAAAATTGTCCGGAAGCGGCTGCGATCTGACCTCCATCTTAAGGACTTATAAATAAAGGTAGATACACCGTCAGAATTGAATGAATGAAATATTCGTTGCTGAGCTTATTACTATGCGCAAAGTATGCCGAGGCCTTCGTGTAGAGGGATACAGAAATTTGCACGCTATGAAAATGTAAATTGCAAATGCATTAAAGTGTGAAATTATCGATTTCAAATATTATTTAAACTTTTTCTTAATTGATATCGAGTAATTGAATGTAATTATTGATTTGTTGTCATACATATTGCATTATTTTACAAAAAACAGCTTTATAAGTTCCCGCTTTTAGCACCTCTTTCATGTTGTAAAATCCTCCAACTTAACGTTTTATTACAGATCACTATTTTAAAACATTTTAATAAACGTTTTATGTATGGCTTTAAATTTATAAATTTGAATTGAAAAGTTATGGGTGAAATGTCGTACTTGACAATGTAATTATTCATTTGTATCTGATCAAGAGGGTCTT
Source organism: Mytilus coruscus (assembly GCA_017311375.1). Classification (NCBI taxonomy): domain Eukaryota; kingdom Metazoa; phylum Mollusca; class Bivalvia; order Mytilida; family Mytilidae; genus Mytilus; species Mytilus coruscus. The sequence continues at coordinate 69,216,661 of CM029607.1, forward strand.
CACCACAAATATTTTACTTACCACTAACGTATGCCTTTGAATGAATAAAACCTGTTCAGACAAAATCATGGCTTATTTTTGATGTACAAAATATCACTAATTGTTATCCATGATACATACATATATCTATAAGTCACTTTAAATTGTTATCTGTGAAAGATTGATTGATTGGTGATTGCTTTACGCCGCGTCAACACAAAAAGGCTATATCCCGGGCGAGAGCTGTTTCAAATATTATAACAAGAGATCTTTTGTGAACGAAAAATTTGGGAAAATGTCAACAGACAGCAATCTTTCATGACAAAAAAGATACAAGAGACGCTACCGAATCATTATACGAGTTTTCGGATGTTTAAAATTTTTGAAGACGTATATGTCCGTATTCCTGTACAGACAGAACAAACATGTTTATATATTACCCATATACTATAATCAAATTGTCAAAGACAAATTGAAATGTCTGTTATTGAAAGAAATGAAAGAATTTTGGATGGACGTATGAGTACAAATATCTGACGGAATACCTAAAAGTACCAAATATATATGGAAAACACTTTCCATGAGTTATTCATCTTTGAGTGAACACATTTTATGAATTTTACATGTATTGTACAGATTTGTTTAAATACGTAAGGTTACAAGGGTCTAACACTTCGATCGAGAACTGTGGAAGAGTTTACCTTATGAAAGTGCAATTTGACTCCTATATGTGTAACAAAAAGTAAAATAACAAAAATACCGAACTCCAAGGAAATTAAAAACGGAAAGTCCTTTGTCAAATTGCAAAATCAAAAGCTCAAACACATCAAACGAATGGAAAACAACTGTCATATTCCTGACTTGATACAGGATTTCTTTATGTAGCTAATGGTGGATTAAACCTGGTTTTATAGCTAACTAAACCTCTGCTTGTATGACAGTCATATCCATTAAATAGACAAAACAAACAGACATAATAGGTTAAAATGTCAAAAATGGAGGTACAGCTGTCAACAGTGTGTACAAATAACTATTTCAACAAAGAAAAACAAAATGGCATATAGATACTCTATAAACAAAATACATAAGCAAAATGAAAGACAAGAATACAAAAATGACCATAGCACAATAACAAAATGGTGGGATGTTTAAATACCTTGCCACCTCAAAAGTATAAACTAAGAATGGAATAAACAGTAAAGGTTAAACATATACAAAGACAAATAAAAGAACACTATATAACGTAATTAAACAATATATATTACTAGTATATACACAATTCAATCATTCAAACATACAAATGGCAATAAATGGCAATACTTGGTAAAGTTTTGATTAAATTTTCTTATTCTTACAACAAAGAAAGAAAACAAATTATTCGACTTGCGTAGAATTTTCAAGAAAATGATTATAACAATGTTTCTTAAATAATTCCACATTACGACAAATTTTTATTTTGGTGGTAAATTATTCCATACCTTTGTTGCAGAATAATGAAAAGATTTTTAAAAAATTTGTATTTAGTCTTGGAACAAATAGATCATTATTAGAGACAGATCGTAAGTTGTGGTGTTGCACATCATTAATATTTAGCATTGCTAAGTAATCAGTTGTTAATTTACAATTTTATACATTAGAATTGATTGTTGGTATTTTATTCTTTTTGTAAAAGATAGCCATTTTAAAGATGAAAACATAAAATTAGATGGAACAGAAATATCGCATTCAAGTATAATTCTTGCTACTCTTTTTTGAAGTTTTATGATTCTATCTGAATCTTTTGTAATAAATTTTCCCAAACTGAACTACAAGAGTCTATATATCGAAGAATATATGCATTATGAAATAGTTGTCTTGTGTGTATAGGAAAATATACTTTAATTTTATACAAAAGTGATACTTAAGATGAGATAATCTTACATATACGATCAACATGATCTTCCCAGCTTAAATTTTCATCAATGTCAATTCCAAGTAATTTGAAAGAATGGACATTTTCAATACATGTTTCATTGACGGTAAAACATAATTCTGATAGTTGTGTAAGTTTTTGTTTTGAACCCAATTTCATACACTTTGTTTTTTGTGCATTAATTTTCATACTGTTATTGTTACACCAAGATTGTATAGCATTTAAATCATTTTGCAATATGCTGTTTATTTTTTCAATGTTTTATTATGAAAATGCAATGTTGAATCATCAGCATATAAATCCATGTCGGATTATTTAAAATAAAAGAGGACCTAAAATAGAACCTTGAGGCACTGCATATTTTACAAACGATTTATCAGATTTAATGTTAGCGTTTTGAACTTCTTCTTGTCTCTCAGAAAAATATGATTTTATCCAATCTATCGTATGTTCTCCGATATGATAAAATTTTAACTTTTCTAAAAGTATGGCATGGTTAATAAGGTCAAAAGCCTTACTGAAATCTAAAAACACAGTACCAACTATTTCTCCATTATCTAAATATTTTAACCATTCATCAATTAGTTTAGTCAGTGCTGTTTGACATGAATGACCTTGTCTGAAACCTGACTGAGCGATATGTAACAATTTTTTATTATTTAAGAATGCATATAACTGTGTACATACATGTCTCTCAAAAATTTTAGATATGGTATTTAAAATAGAAATTGGACGATAATTGGAGGGAATATCTGTCTTATGTAGTGCCGATACAACCGTTCTTTCTCATAACTTTGTTGGCGCGGGTTTTGTGTAAGCAGCATATTCTTGCTAATGAAGTCCGTATTGTTCGAGCTTTACGCATCAATAAATTAAGTTACTGCTGGGAAATAGGAAGGTGACATTTGGAAAGTTGAAATCATCACGTTTGTCATAAAATCTAGCTTAAAGTCGTCCATCTGTGTCAATATCGAGGAAAAGATCACGATATGAAGCAAACCTTCTAGTTCTAGGGTATCCTACCCATATACTATAATCAAATTGTCAAAGACAAATTGAAATGTCTGTTATTGAAAGAAATGAAAGGATTTTGGATGGACGTATGAGTACAAATATCTGATGGAATACCAAAAAGTACCAAATATATATATGGAAAACACTTTCCATGAGTTACTCATCTTTGTGTGAACACATTTTTATGAATTTTACGTGTATTGTACAGATTTATTTAAATACGTAAGGTTACAAGGGTCTAACACTTCGATCGAGAACTGTGGAAGAGTTTACCTTATGAAAGTGCAATTTGACTCCTATATGTGTAACAAAAAGTAAAATAACAAAAATACCGAACTCCAAGGAAATTAAAAACGGAAAGTCCTTTAACAAATTGCAAAATCAAAAGCTCAAACACATCAAACGAATGGAAAACAACTGTCATATTCCTGACTTGGTACAGGATTTCCTTATGTAGCAAATGGTGGATTGAACCTGGTTTTATAGCTAGCTAAACCTCTCACTTGTATGACAGTCATATCCATTATATTGACAAAACAAACAGACATAATAGGTTAAAATGTCAAAAATGGAGGTACAGCAGTCAACAGTGTGTACAAATAACTATTTCAACAAAGAAAAACAAAATGGCATATAGATACTCTATAAACAAAGTACATAAGTAAAAATGAAAGACAAAAGTACAAAAATGGCCATAGCACAATAACAAAATGGCGGGATGTTTAAATACCTTGCCACGTCAAAAGTATATACTAAGAATGGAATAAACAGTTAAGGTTAAACATATACAAAGACAAAGAACACTATATAACGTAATTATGACAATAAACAACGTCAGTACTTAGTATCTATACTTCAAGACCATCATGTATTATTTGTGAAGTTGATACAGAATATTTATCAACAAGTTTCTTCTGTTTCCAGTTACTCAATGTTTAGTTTCCTGTTACTCAATGTTAAGCTTCCTGTTCCTCAATCTTAAGATATCCATTACTTAGTTTCCTGTTACTCAATCTTTAATTTCCTATTACTCAATGTGACAGTAAATCTTATAATAATAATAATAATAATAATAATAATAATAATATTCTTTATTTAAAGAGGGTAACTCAATTACAAGTAGTCTAATTTTCATTGAGGCCCTCAAACAAAATACATGTATACAGTTAACATTCATACATTCATACATTAAAAACAATATATATTACTAGTATATACACAATTCAATCATTCAAACATACAAATGGCAATAAATGGCAATACTTGGTAAAGTTTTGATTAAATTTTCTTATTCTTACAACAAAAGAAAGAAAACAAATTATTCGACTTGCGTAGAATTTTCAAGAAAATGATTATAACAATGTTTCTTAAATAATTCCACATTACGACAAATTTTTATTTTGAGTGGTAAATTATTCCATACCTTTGTTGCAGAATAATGAAAAGATTTTTAAAAAATTTGTATTTAGTCTTGGAACAAATAGATCATTATTAGAGACAGATCGTAAGTTGTGGTGTTGCACATCATTAATATTTAGCATTGCTAAGTAATCAGTTGTTAATTTACAATTTTATACATTAGAATTGATTGTTGGTATTTTATTCTTTTGTAAAGATAGCCATTTTAAAGATGAAAACATAAAATTAGATGGAACAGAAATATCGCATTCAAGTATAATTCTTGCTACTCTTTTGAAGTTTTATGATTCTATCTGAATCTTTTGTAATAAATTTTCCCAAACTGAACTACAAGAGTCTATATATCGAAGAATATATGCATTATGAAATAGTTGTCTTGTGTGTATAGGAAAATATACTTTAATTTTATACAAAAGTGATACTTTAGATGAGATAATCTTACATATACGATCAACATGATCTTCCCAGCTTAAATTTTCATCAATGTCAATTCCAAGTAATTTGAAAGAATGGACATTTTCAATACATGTTTCATTGACGGTAAAACATAATTCTGATAGTTGTGTAAGTTTTTGTTTTGAACCCAATTTCATACACTTTGTTTTTTGTGCATTAATTTTCATACTGTTATTGTTACACCAAGATTGTATAGCATTTAAATCATTTTGCAATATGCTGTTTATTTTTCAATGTTTTATTATGAAAATGCAATGTTGAATCATCAGCTGCATATAAATCCATGTCGGATTATTTAACATGAAGGGTAAATCATTTATATAAATTAAAAATAAAGAGAACCTAAAATAGAACCTTGAGGCACTCCATATTTTACAAACGATTTATCAGATTTAATGTTAGCGTTTTGAACTTCTTCTTGTCTCTCAGAAAATATGATCTAAATATGTAGTGCCCATAACAGTCGTTCTTGACCTTGTCTCATAACTTTGTTGGAGCGGGTTTTAAAATAGTGCAAATTGCAGCATATTCTTGCTAATGAAGTCCGTATTGTTTGAACGTGCATTGTTCGAGCTTTACGCATCAATAAAGTTAGTTACTGCTGAGAAATAGGAAGATGACATTTGGAAAGTTGAAATCATCACGTTTGTCATAAAATCTAGCTTAAAGTCGTCCATCTGTGTCAATATCGAGGAAAAGATCACGATATGAAGCAAACCTTCTAGTTCTAGGAGTATCCTTAATATCAAGTTCACTGGGATTTAAAATGAACAGCACAAATCATATAGCATTTTAAAACCGTGCAAACGACCACACCAATCATACCATCATACAGATTGTCAAGATAGCATGAATTGGTACAAGCACAATTTAGGCGATAATAATTACATAACTGGTATGTTTCATAAGAATCCGTACTTTTGATTGGCTAAAAGCAATCGCGAGGCAATCAAAAACAAATTGTATTTCTCAATAAAATTCGACATTCATGACTGCACGTTCTTTCAGTGAAAACGTTTCTACGATGCATAGGAAAACAAATAAAAATCTTGATATATCTCGAAATTTCATAGATGAAGCAAATAATTAAAATGTAATTATAAGAGTTTAATGCTTCCATCGTGCGCACAATTTTAGTATGAAGCGCGGAAGCACAGAAAATTTGTTCAACAATAGAAAATGTGTATTTCAACTTTACTTCATTTTACAAACATTTCAAATTTTATGTCTGTTTAAGTTAAATGAATGCGAAAACCAGATAACAAATTATATCCTTTTAAAGCTCTCTGGCCAAAAAATAAGTTAAAAGAACTAAAAATCGTTTTGGTACGTCCTGAAATAATAATTTCAAGAGCATAAGGGACAACATCAACAGATCAATGTAGGATAAAAAACTTAATTCATATAGTTTGGGGATGGGGGTCAACATGCTGCAAGTTTTGCAAGAAAAACTCAACGAAAATAACAGGCTTATAATTTGGAACACCAGATGCGCATTTCGTCTACATACATGTAAAATGCGTCAGTAGCACTATAATCAAAACAGTTTGAAGGCTAACTCAAATTTGAAGTTGAAGAGCACTACAAACAGAAAACTACAAAAGTGAACTGTTTCATGGTATATTTGTCATTGGAACCATAATTAAATGGCAGTTTTGAATTTTAGTGAAACATAATAAAGATCAACACAAGATTTGAAAGCCATCTAGATAGTGTCATGTTCTCTGCGCACTAAGAACCCGTGTAACAACTCTTAAAGGGGTCCGTACGTGGCCTGTGCAAGACTAAATGTTTGTCCCTGTCCAATTTACCCTCATTTTCTAGAGGCAGCCCAAATTTCCAGCCTTTCATCCTGGTCAATCCCTTTTACAGGACTTACCTATTGTATGTATTGCTAATTTGTTTTCGTCTTGAAAATGCATGAAATAATTGTCACTGATGTTAAGCAACTAACAATCAATCATTGTTGATGAAACAACACTCATGATATATCATGCTAAACAGCATTAAAAACATTCTTGCTCCGTGTTGACAGGCATATGCCTATACTCATACCACATCTTCTTATATCTATTTACAGGCATATGCCTATACTGTTTAATCAATATTTTCCAAATTAAGTTGCAAGGGGGTGGGTGGGGTCCAGGCAAAATCTATGTGAATTAAGTTTTCTTATCCTACATTGAACTTTTGATGTGGTCCCTAATTCTGTCAAATTTCGAAAATAATCAACCGTCGACAGTGAAACGTTGAAAAAGTCACACCGAGTTCACGAATGAAAACCTTTTATTGCCATTAAAGCTATCATTAAAAGTAGTATGGCGGTAACATGGACATAAAACGATGATATTGTGTATGTAAATTTAACAATTGATAATTTAAGTATTGTTATAAAAACACATTGGATCCAGGGAAATAACTGACCTTGCTTATATATCAAGGATACATGTATTTAAGTAATGACATGAAGTAATATAAAAACAGTTTATTATAAGCAATAAAACATGGCATGCTATTTAATATATCTGATACATTTACAATTTATTTATTGAAACCCATAGTAACGGTAATAACAGTGATTTGTGTATTTAAATTAATCAATCGAGCGGTCGGCAATATAACCACTACTTAAAGTACAGTTGAAAGATCTCCATCAAATTAACTAGATTGCTGGTATTAATGACCATCCGTCTTGGCCGAGTGGTCTAAATAGTTAATCTAAAGTGATCACTAGACACTCAACTCTAAGGTTGTGAATTCTAATCACGTTCGTGGCGAAATGTGTTCGACTCCGATCTTAATTGACAAGGATTACCAGTTTTCATGTCGAAGGTCGGTGGTTCTCTCCGAAAAGTGGTTGAATTTGCGTTTATATACCAACAAACAAACACAACAACATTTGTGTTCAAAATAAGATTAAGTTTAACATATTCGTTATTACTCAACAAAATGCTCATAGCTAAATCGACTTCGATACAGGTACCAGTCTTGTATTACAACAGTTTCCGTGCATCAAAACATGGAGGAAATAAAATAGTCCTTTTTTCTGAATTTTTTCTGGACTCATTTTTTCTGTTTGATTAAAGTTTATGCTGAATTGAAACATATATATTTTAAACAAATCTTGCATCTTTTGGGATACCAATCCAGGAAAGTGGAAGGATACCATGTTTACTGGAAGGTGCGGCTTAGTAAAACAGCAAACAGAAAGTAGATAAAATAGTTTTGACTTCAGGGTTACATAACTTTTATTCTTCGTGGCATGACCCTTTTTCGATTAAATCACAATTTCACATTAGTACATATATCTATGAACATGAAAAAATGTATATGTAGCATTTTTATTTTTATTTTCAAAGATCAGCAATGAGACAACTCTCCACAAGAGACCAAATGACACAGAAATTAACAACTATAGGTCACCGTACGGCCTTTTACTTACTAACTTAAACGATACTCTTTTATAATATAAATATAGTATCTTGGTACCCAACTTGCATATTTGTATTCAATCGTTTTCCGTCACATTTAGATTGACATATAATTGTCCTCTATGTTGTATAGGTCAAAATAAAGTGAACTTCTTTGAAAAATGAATACAATGGATTGTGTTTGTAAGACATTTAAGCGTTAAAATCTATAGATGTGTCACCTATATACTTGCATATCTATATTTGTATATATTGATTCAAATTAGGGAATTCGAATCAAGTCCACCTTAAAGGATGTATGAAATCTCTCATTTTATGTTATGCTGGAATTTAATGATAAAGCTAGAGTTAAAACATTTATAAATTAAACATGCTGTCTGTGTACCGTTTTTTTTTACCATCTCCAGATATTGCATTGCACAAATAAATGTTAGCGAGATATCAAATAAATAAGATCCTTTGAATTTATTTCCAAAGCACATAAATAAACATTATCGATACACAATTTTATACATTGCGGCAAATTTTCCGTTCCGATTGCTTACCAGTAGAACGGAATTTTCTTTGTCAATATAAATAGCTTGAGGACGTTCTAGTCCAACACTTTTCCCAAGTAGTATCCGAATTTTATTTCTATCAGGAGAAATAACTACAATGCAATGATTATCACTGCACGCGACGAAAATATTACCAAATTTGTCCGTTGTTACGCTCTGAGGCCCTCTCATGTACTCATTTTGGTACGTCCACATCAACGCACCCGTTACAGAAACGCAACACAACAAATGTTTCTTAGGGTCTGTGTAGTAAATGCTGTCTGAACCGATGTGGAAGTTTTCTAGCCTCGACTTGATAGTTGTACTCTTGATCCTGTTTCCAAAGTAATCTAATTCCAGTAGCTCGTTGCCTTTCATGCCAACAAAAATAGCATAGTCATCACTACAAAGTCCCCATCCCGACTTTTGTAATGGAATCGTGTCTATAATATCCCCATTCATACAGTTAATAAGTTTCACTTCGTTTTGGTCGGGATATGTGACAGCGATGGTTGTTCCATCTAACTGAGTTACGTCCCATGGATCGCCCGTTATTTTTATTTCTTTTAGATATTTCCCTAAAGCGTTGAATAAATAGAGATGACCATTTTTGTAGGACGACTCAGCCACCATTATTTTTTTGTCGATTAACCTAATAATACTAGAAATTATACCAAGTTGTCCAACAGGAATTGATATTTTCCTATGAAAAAGTAGTGAGATTTTCCTTACGTCAATTTCGTGTCGAATTGCTTCAGGGATTTGAGTTAGTGATGTTTTACCGCTTTTTAAAGTAATTTCTCTTGATGATCTTGGTGTTGTAAGAGATCTAGATCGAACCACTGGATGTAAAGCAGATTTATGCGCAGTCACTACGTTTATTTTACCGAACGATGTAATTTTACTCATGATAAGTTTGACACTGGGGGACGTTTCAAAAGAAATATCCACATCTACGGTCGTATCACTTGTTTGCAAGTACTGCAAGTAACTTTTGCTTGATTCCAGCTGGGATTCTGTATGTCTAATGCCATTGAATGCTTGTATATCAGTGGCATGCAATTTTATGCCCTTCAGATCTTTTTGTAGTGAAACCAAATTATCGCGCCTCTCGTTTACTTCCCGAAGAACAGCATCAATCTTTGAGTGCTCGAGAGATTTAATTACTTGTAAATCGTTTGATATTTTGTCCTCCAGTTTGTCTAAATGTTCGTTAAACTGTGTTCTTAACGTCAATATTTCACTTTTAATTCGTGCTTCTTCCTCTGTGATTCTATTTAAATTATTAGACCTACTTCTTGCCACCTTTTCTAAGTCTCCTAGCACACCTTCAATATCTCTATCAAGTTCATGAAAGGCAGACGACGACTTGACTGAAGCAGCCACACTTTCTAACGGCGTCACATCGATACATTTATGATGGTCAGTAAGGATACACTGCATACAACATTGGACCTTATGAGATGGACAATATAGTTCTAATTTCCGTTTGTGCTCGGTACAGTCGGGGTTGATCGTGTGAATGAAAGACGGAAGTTTTTCATACTGATTGGCGTCTATTGTTGTATGACCACGTGACATTTTCATCCGTTTGTGGTGGTCAACACAATCATCACAAAGTCCTTCTTCACACTCTAAGCACCATCTAGTTGATTTGGACTTTTTACGACTTATTGAACATGGACCACAGAAAAGCTCAGTTGCCATGTTGATGGGAACATCTATCTCATTTAGAACTCTGTCAAATAAGATAAAAATATTGATATTCATAATCAAACCAATTAAAAAAGTTACAGTCTTGTCGGTACAGTTCGTTTGATTTCCTTAGATCATTAAAAAATATTCTTATATCAATTTTTTTAGTTACATAGTTTATTTTTGCAGTCTATATTATATATTATGTATTATACGAGCTCTGACTTTTAATTTCAGAATGTTTGCTTGAGTAATTAAAAAATCGTCCATTATGTCTTATGATAAAAATATTAGCAAGCTAAATAATTGGTAACTGTTTGACCATTAGGCGTCAACTTGTCAGATACTCTGTTCGTAATTCTAATAACATCCATTTAATAGTTTGGTCAAGTAGATATAGGAAGATGTGGTGTGAGTGCCAATGAGACAAATCTCAATCCAAATAACAATTTATAAAAGTAAACCATTATAGGTCAATGTACGGCCTTCAACACGGAGCCTTGGCTCACACCGAACAACAAGCTATAAAGGGCCCCAAAATTACTAGTGTAAAACCATTCAAACGGGAAAACCAATGGTCTAGTCTATATAAAAACGAGAAACGAGAAACACGTATAAATTACATAAACAAACGACAACTACTGTACATCAGATTCCATTTAAGATGAAATTATTTGTGAAAATAAGAAAAAATAAGAAAAAATATGATAAAACAGAACGTTTGCGGCCAAAAATTTATTGAAAAGCAGCATTTTAATTGAATCATTAAATGACTACTTTTGCATTCTTTCAGATTTAAAAAATAAAAGAAATCGCTAATTGACAATGTACAAGAAATCTTAAATATGAATGTCTTCGCTTACCTTTATTTTAACAGGAAACACACATAAATGATCTAGTAATTGTTTATTTAAAACTAAATGTCTTTTGTTATCTGAGCGATTTCAACGACACTTGTGAAAAAGACGTGATTAAATCGTTAATGTCTTTAAGCTTGATTGATTGAAATAGATTCGTTCAGTTGAAAAGAACAAGTCAAATGAATAACCGCATATGAAAGTGTTTCTGTATATTGTTACTTAAAAATTTTACACAAAGGTAACAAAGTAAAACATTTCAACCGAACAATTGCAGCGAGCGAACGAGGTAAAGCGACGTTAACAAACTACACAGACAATTAGACTATAACGTTGGTTAATTTGTCGAAAAGCTCGTGTTAGAGTTTTCTTGATTCAAAATAGTAATGTTTTATTTGTATATAAAACATCGTTGTGGGGTAATCGGTACTAGGAACCTATAATATACTGTCTCATTGATCTCATAATGCGCGGAAATAATCAAGATTTTTAAATCTTTTTATTAAAGACTCACGATCCTTTCCATTAATGACATTTTCACTTTCCGAGGCTGCTACAAAGATATGTTCTCCTTTTCCGACACAACCTTTTTTCGTGTGGTAAATAACTCATGCACCCGTCTTCCTTGTACCCTGTTTCAAATTTCGTTTGATTAACAGCTGTCAAGTCAGGAATATTCTGTGAACTTAACTTTGGAAATAACAAAATGAAAGTGATTAAACTGACACTCAACTGTATATAAACAACCACGATGTCAAATTAACAAATTGTACATAAGATTAAAGCAGAGTATATCTACTACTAAGTACAAATGAGACAACTTTACTTAAACATTTATTCCCGTGATATACGGAAAAATAGCATGTTTTTGTGAAAAGTTATTTTTATTAAAGGAGACAATTTCAATAAGATGTAAGTGTCATATTACTTGATATGTATAGTTTTTGTATTTTCTGCTCCACAAATGACACCTGTTATAATACTCGTGTTAAAATCAAACAAATGTAAGTCATGGTCATTAAAAAGGCCTGATACCATAGAAGATTGTCATCTTATTTTTATCATACCATTATCGTTAACCATGGTGGTACATTTCAATTTACGTTATTGAAAGGCCGTTTGAGAAATTCGAAAAAAAAACCAAGTGAATGATTCGTCTGGACAGAGGAAACTTGACTCCATCAGTTACAAGAAAATACACGAATTTTAAAAATATCCCAAAACACATTACAGAAAATAAATGCAAGAAGCAGCGAAAGTGAAATGCACATGTAGCGTTAACGCGTACGGTTCCAATAAAACTGTGAATTAATTTTGTCTCTTGAGTGACGAGGGTAATAAATTCCTCGATTTAATTCACGTCGTGTACAACCCTTTTGCGTGGATCATGTTTTGAATTTGATTATTGTTTTATTAACAGCAATAATGTTATTTATTTAATGAATGAATGAATATTTTATTGCAGAAGCAAACATAATGCTATAGCAAAATATAACATAATATATAATGACAATAATGACAGTAATCAGAGAACAACACAATAGAGTCAAAGCAAGCACATAACTACAACTGTTATACAATTATAATTTGTGATCTTAACTTCCATGCCGCATTAAGAAATTTACACATTTTTTGGGTTAAATTCTTGGAGCTAGCTTGCAAAAGAAATACAAGCTTTCTATTATTTGGTCACGAACAATAATAATTAGGTACAAACTGTAGCCTGAATGATCTAAAGGCAGGACAAACTAATACAAAATGATACTCTATACAATTCATATCACAACATGTACATATACTATTATCTCTTGTAATATTGTCAAAACGACCAACTTCTATATTCAGTTTAAATGTTCCACTACGTAGTTTAGTGAGTAAATTACTATTAAAATCATTTTAAGTAATCCTCTAGACAAAAATCATTTTTAATGTTCTATATACATCTGTAAACACAGTTTTTCAAAATCGTTCAAAATAGCAAACCAGTTCAGGTAGTATTGATCGTTTATACGACATTTTATATATATTCAAAAGATACATAAATGTTCTCTTGATCATTCCATACATATTTTAGACCTAAACTAAATAGTAAATCGAGCACATTTGAAACGCAGTTTCTCTTACCATTTGAAGCATCAATGCGTAGGAGGTTATAAATATCATATACAATATTAGGATTATTATATATTATATGCAACCAAAACTTTATAATTGTATGTTTTCTTAAAATGAACATAGTAAATGACCAAGTTCATCACATAAAAAGGCGATTGGTACATTTCTACCAAGTTTTAATACGAAACGATAGAAACGATTATGAACGAGTTCTATTTCATTGGCTCGATGAAATCCCCAAATTTCAGACGCAAAGTTAAGTATAGAGGCCACCATACTGTTGAGCAAAAAACATGCTTGACTATGTTCAATATAAACTCGCTTGAGAGTGTCGAATAAGGAAGAAAGTGCCCTTTCTCCTTGCTGAGAAATCCTCTTCTGAGAGTGCAAGAACAAGACTATTCATAGTTTGAAAAGGTTATTAATCATGAAAATGAATATGATGTGAACACTCCCTGTGATGTACTAAAATATATAGATCTAAAAATTTTATTTAGCTATTGGTATCATCAGGTTAAAACAAAATGTTCTAAATGCTCGAGATTTAAATAAATATTTGAAAATCCTTAACCTGAAACAAACGTTCAAGAGATAATAAAACAAAATAAAAAGAACAAAAATATAGTAAAACCCGGTCAAGGAACAAAATATAGTAAAACCCGGTCAAGGAACCAGAGCTATGCATGAGTGTTTCTCAGTCAATTAACACAATATATAATATCTCTCCCATAAAGACAATTAAAACAGGTTATATCGTTACCTGTAATGTAGATATTATTCAAGACCAAGATATAATATAATTAATATCTTTGACTCTTTTACAGATTACTTTTCTAAAAAAAATCAAAAATAAAGTAGACGAAAAGGGGATGATTTCAACTTGACAATCACAAACGTTTAATGATGACGATGTTCCTATTGCTGTGTACACACAACAACTTGTACGGTTTACTGGAGTACCAGTATCTTATAATATGCTGACTTTAATGAACGGAACCTTGCAGTAACGCAAAAGTAACTTTTACCGACCTGAATATCCTAGGGTTACATATACAATATACTTTAAAAGATTTTACACTGCATCTAGGTATCAGCATCTAAGACTCATCTAATCTAAAAATTTTGTAAATGAAAAGATATCACTAGAATTCCCTCTATCAGGATCGCTCAAACCAAAAAAAAAAAAAAAAAAAAAAAAAAACAAAGGATGATGAATACTTGGACACGTCATGCAGTTAGGAGCTTTATGACAAAACGAGAGAGAATAATAATTTCCAAATCAATTTAAATCAACTTTGCCCGAAGGAGTAGGATATATTAGCTAATCAAGTTAAACCATTTGTTTTCGTTCGATGCTACGACGATTTAAAAGAGAAATGGTGATTTCTCACAAATAATGTCGATTTCAATTAAATTTCACGATAAGACTTGACGATCCTTTTTTTAGCAACAGATTTCAACGATAAGCTGTATCTACCTCAACTAACTTCCTATAATAGCGAGCAACTTTTGACCCTGCTTTCTAAATTATGTCCCTTTGTTATTTCCTATATCAAGTTAGCTGTCATCATGTTGGTAAATGCACTATCCATGTGTCTCAATGTCTGTTTTAAATAGTTTTACGACATGTAGATCTACATAGGCAAAAGGAGTGTTTTGCAAGCACGTCAATCTGGTTTAACCCTCTCAAATTGTATGCATAGACCAAGTTAGGTTATCTGGACCACGTGGTGCTCGTTGTGTTTTTTGTATGTCTTTTTCAGATGAGTCGAGTGGGGATTACTGATGTGGTCTGTTGTATTTTACATTGCATACAAAACTCTTGCTATATCAATAAACTCATCATAGATACCAGGATTAAAATTTGTACGCCAGACGCGCGTTTCGTCTACAAAAGACTCGTCAGTGATGCTCGAATAAAACAAAGTTAAAAATGCCAAATAAAGCAAGAAGTTGACGAGCATTAAGGATCCAAAAGTCCAAAAGGTTATTGCCAAATACAGCTAAGGTATTCTATTCCTGGGGTAGAGAATCCGTAATATTTATATAATAGCACTATCTCTATTGTAGGTTACCTATGAACGGTATGTCTATTGGTTATTTGTGTTGTTAGTGTTCTGTCTCATTGACGTATCCACCGTTTTGATTTTTCGCATATTTAAGCTGTCACAACATTATTTAAAAAGTAATATTATCCACATCAGCTATATGTGTTTCAGATATATAATGTATATGGTTCTAGTATTCTAATTCATTCTATAAGCGTTTACACTGCAACAACTCGTACCTGGATACAAATGCTTAATGAGACGCATTTCATTCCTTGTATTGATAAACAAATGGATAGTTTCTCCATTCAAAACAGCGGGCAAGATATAGTATATGAATGTATGTTCATTAAAAAGTGCGATGTTATTCGTTTTTAAAGCGGTCCCGGGGGAAAAATATTGTCCTTTTTTCACAACGATCTAATCTTGAAGAATACATATCTTAATTATGATAATATCAATTAAATGTGAATTTATAAATTCCACATAAAAAATGTTTATTTGTCAATATTCATAAGTATTCTGTAATGTGTCTTTTTAATTGTTTTATAATTCTACTTATTAAAATACCAAATGACAAGAATGTTAACAACTGAAGGTCAATGTTCGACCTTCAACAATACGCTAGTTCAATACCGTTTACATGGTATGGACAGGTTCAAAAGACTCCGGTTTACAAAATGTACAATCCTTTGTTTTTTGTGTGTTTTTTGCTGTGCATGTACTGATTTGTGCCATGGATGGATGGCCTGTATCCTGTGTTTTTCTAATCATTCTATTTCAAAATCGAAGACATGATTTAACTATTAATATATAAAAAAAAAACTAAGTTTGGCAGACATAACAAAATGACATCTTCTGCAATGATTTGGGACATGAACATATAAATGTTGCAGGGTTTAAATTTCTCAATCAAAGGTGCAATAGCATAACAGTAAAACAAACTATCATATGAAATACTTATTTGTTTTTTAAATGTGACACAGACTTGTGTTGTCTGATTAGTGAATTTTTATAATGACTTACGCAGAGGTTGATTCTGCAGAGTGCCTAAAGTCGTAGATGCCATTAAAAAATCTAAAATTTTGTTGCGTTGTTTGGTTGGTGAATATGGACACAGTTTTACATTGAAATAGTAAAACAGGTTCGTAAGGAAGTAACAAAATATTAACAATGAAAGACAACTCTAAAAAGAAACACTTAAAAATTACCTTGACTGATATCGTTCTGGAAATATGTTGCATATTTGATTTTATCATGCCTAACCTCTCAAGATTAAACTGAAATTTGAAGGATTGAGATAAAAATAAAATTTGAATGAATGTTTGAACTATGAATTTAATGCAAGAAAAAAGTGTGGATACTTCAGAATATCAGTGAAAAATTTGATAATGATACTGAAAATGCATATACAATGAATAAGTTTAGCATCTTTTCTATCATGTGAGTATC
The DNA here is from genome assembly GCA_017311375.1 of Mytilus coruscus. Lineage (NCBI taxonomy): Eukaryota > Metazoa > Mollusca > Bivalvia > Mytilida > Mytilidae > Mytilus > Mytilus coruscus. The sequence goes on from CM029607.1 coordinate 69,233,575, forward strand.
ATCCAATTTACACTTTTTAAAATGTGATCACTTACAGTGGAAGACATTTGTATAAGCTTTGCATTTGGTATTTGATTTCATCATGTCTAGACTCCTAAAGCCAAACTTGAATTTAAAGAAATTAAGTAAAAATAAAAGCTGATCAAACCTTTTGAAAATTTTTTTAATTAAAAAAAACAAGAAACAACATAAAATGTCAATTTAATTGACAAAAAAGTGTTTAGTTTTTTTTTTAAAAGATTTAAGGTAACTTTTGGCCAACTGTCTCCTCACGTATGTAAGTACTTGTAAACCATTGGCTTTCGAAATGTGGCTTTCGAATATTCCTGATAAAGGTAGATCATGAAAAGTGCTTTGGACGCACCAATTTGTTTTTGGAGAATTTCTATTTGACTTTTAAAAATATTCAACCTCTTGATTAAGAGTGTTTGTTGGTACATACATGTATATGATATAAGATTTCACTGAAATTAAATTAAACAACATTAAATCAATTTACAGAAACTTTTGTGTTTAGTTTAATCCATATTCGAAACTAAGATTGAACTGAGACACTTTGCTTGATACCAGTAATTTTTAATCTACAAATGCACCCGCACTTTATATACTGAGTAAATAATGTTTAGCAACACAAATTTTCGATTCTATATTTTGAATAACAAAATTTACTTTTTAAAATAATAATTAATAATATTGTAACAACGAAAATAAACCATAAGATACAATTTTCATTCAACATAATGAATTCATTTCCGCAACTTTGGATTCAATATAAAATTTAATAGATGTTGCTAAACTTTTTTTTACCCAGACGTATATTTGTGCGGTAATGAAGCATTACATTGTATTCGTTTAAACTTAACATGCTATCAACTTTTATAAAAAGATCATGGTTTGCAGTCTAAAGCAAAGTTTAAAACGAAAAGAAACCAAGTACTTTCGGCATTATGCTAGAAAAACATCAGTCATTATGTTGGATCTATTTCCGAATAACGATTTTGGAAAAGGATCATATCCAAATAATTTGAAGTCATTATGATACACATTCTGCAACTTGTACATTAAAGTAAGAGGAATAGTGTTATACGCTTGTATAAAAAGTTTCCGTCTTTGTACTGAAAGATTGTCCTTTTTGGATATTTGGTGTGTGGTCGAAATAATAGTTAGTAATTTTGATAAAAATATGTCTTGCGATTCTTTCTTATTTAAGGGGATAGATTTATTCTCAGAAATTATCCCCTATACTGTAGCTTCCTCCAAATTCGTTGCAAACCAGTATACGGATTCATGCATTTTTTAGACTCGTGTCGAAAAGCAATAAAAGCTTGAACTGTATCATAAATGGCATCATATTTATACTCATCGCTAAAATTTTGTGTAATGTAAGGGCTTGAGTTTATTTGAAATTTAGCAAAAATATTGACTGTATCATTTAGAAAATTTTCCATTTTGCCAATATAATGATAATTGACTTGACATGGTCTACAGATGGAATGGATGGGTATAAAATGATCGTCTAATTTTTCTATTGGGGTTTGAATGATGTATTCTACAAGGTCTCTGAAAGTAACAGCACTACCACACGAGGGTTTTTTACCAACTGTTTTCATAATTATGACACCTAGCGTTTTCCAAAAATACGGATTAGGTGAGTATAATTTATCGATATACGCTGACAAAATTCGTGAATAAGGATTTCTAGTGAACATGAAACTTCTGGTTTCTGTTAATATGTTATACGTCCAATTCAAACTATGCTTTGCACACGAAACACGATATTTGCTCTTTTCATCCTGTGGTTTTATACGAAATGGGGATAATTTAATGTTTCCTTGTAAATAGGCGAGAAGGCGTCTCCAAAATGTTGATCCTCCCTTATAAACTCTACAATAAGCAAGTTGCTTACTGAATAAAGGCATTATACTGTTCTTAAAAACGGCATCCATTTTAGTTTCGTTGAGACTTTCTGCATCGCAAAGATCTTTAGGGAAATGGTAACCATCTTTCCAAGACCCCTTTGTAATATCTGTCTAAAAAGAAAATGAAAATAGTCTTTGATTGTTTTCTCTCAATCGATTTATGACTTTTGAACAGCGGTATACTACTGTTGCCTTTATTTGAGAGTGTTATCGAATACTAGTATAACATTATTACCAAATTGAATATTATAATGGCTAGAAGGACTATTTTGCCTTAAAATTGTTTTTTTATATAAAAACCTTATTTTGCTTTTTGTTTTCACGGTTTTGAGCAATAAACATGTTTCTGAATCGGATTGATTCTATCCTACAGTGTGGTGAAATATATACTTATCAATCAATCAAGCATTTTATTTTCATATAAATGTATTACAATGTGTTGATTACCCTAATACAGTTTTACAATAAAGTAAATACTTGTATGCACACACACACATATATATATATAATCAATTTTTTGACAGCGAAACTATAGCTAGATACAAGTGAAATACTTTTTTGAAACTCTTTACGTGTTCTGCACCTTTTTTTTCGACAAGACTATTTAGACACCAGTTATAGTGCATCATTACCAAAGATAGCAATTTATGAAAACTGTAACCCTTTTACTGCAAAGATGTATTACATTTGACATTTTTTGTTTTATTTAGTTACAGTCATGTAAATGTTTGTTTGGAAAGGCTATTTAACACATTCGTTTGAAATCCTGGCATATCCTCTACGCATATGGTACCAGATATATTGCATTGGAGGCATCTGGGCTGATATGCATAAAACTACTTAAGTTAAGATATCCAATCGTAGTACTAATTTATCCAATCGTAGTACTAATTACGTTTGGAGGACGTGTTTTTCAACAAACAATCGGCATTCCCATGGGAACAAACTCTGCCCCTCTTCTTGCCGACGTGTTCCTTTATTCATACGAGGCTGACTTCATACAGCAACTTCTTAGGAAGAAAGAAAAGAAGTTAGCAGTATCCTTTAACTTTACTTTCCTCTATATAGATGAGGTTCTTTCACTAAATAATTCAAAATGTGGTGACTATGTTGAACGCATCTATCCCATCGAACTTCAGATAAAGGATACAACAGATACAGTTAAGTCTGCCTCATATCTTTACTTACATCTAGAAATTGACAATGAGGGTCGGTTGAAAAACAAAATTTTACGACAAAATAGATGATTTCAGCTTCCCAATTGTGAACTTTCCATTTCTATGTAGCAACATTCCAGCAGCGCCTGCATACGGAGTACATATCTCCCAGTTGATACGATAATCCAGGGGTTGTATTTCCTTTCATGATTTCCTTGATAAAGGGTTGCTGCTCACAAGGAAGCTATCACACCAAGAGTTCCAAGTGGTGAAGTTGAAATCATCCCTTCGCAAGTTTTACGGACACCATCACGAGTTAGTTGACCGTTATGCAATATACGTTTGACAGATGATAGCGGAAGTGTTCCTAATGTCGTAACTACAATCCCGTTCCCTCTTCCCGAATGTGACCTACCGAATTAGACTTATTACCGGGTTTGTACTAGCATGAGCAACACGACGGGTGCCACATGTGAAACAGGCTGTGCTTATCCTTCCGGAGCACCTGATATCACCCCTAGGTTTTGGTGGGGTTCGTGTTGCTCAGTCTTTAGTTTTGTTTTATGTACTATTGTTTATTTGTTGGACTTTTTCTTTTTGAGCCATGGCGTTGTCAGTTTATTTTCGACTTATGAGTTTGAATGTCCCTCTGGTATCTTTTGCCTCTCTTTTATCGTAGGATATGTAGAAAAATCCGTCTGTCCGAAACAAATCTTAACTTAAGTAGTTTTATGCATATCAGCCCTGACTTACTGGGTGGGAGTGCATTAATTGTCAATATATATATTTTAATTTATATTCCATTAGTGCTCATTCAATCGAAATCAGACGATAACAGCAAATTTACTATGTTCAGTTATGTTCTCCTCACCTTTGTTGTATGTTGTTGATAATTCAATACGAGAAAGGAGTCGTGTTTGGTGAATTTAGAATGATTGTGATACGACGTTAAATACTCCTTCACACCTTTTTTATCTAAAAAAGATTAAAAAACATATGTTATAGGTCAAGTTAAGAAACTAAATTGTGTGACAAGAAGTAAAGTTCTTTGAAAACTTGAATTTTCCATTGAATTAGAACAATGCATATTTTAAGTAACAATGCAAAACATGTTTTTATTTGAATATTCTGCTGTATGCAAATTGCCGTTTTCATTCTGAACTGATACCTGGCAAACAAATTTAAATTTCATCACAATACTATAAAGTAGTAAATGAGTCTGAGATATGAATCAAGTGTTCGTTTTACTTGACTATTGTTTGTCTGTTTGTCTTTTTATTTTTGGCCATGGCGTTGTCAGTTTGTTTTCGATCTATGAGTTTGACTGTCCCTCTGGTATCTTTCGTCCCTCTTTTGAAAGAAAAACCCCTTATCAGCATAACACTGTCAAATTTTATTGCAGTTACGGGCAAAATGTTCTCTCGATTTATAAAATTACGAGTGTAGCAATCTTGACTTCCACCCATAAATCTGTATTAATATTTGATGTAAACTATTTTGAATGTTAGTAGACTCAGTTTGCGATTTACATTTCCACCTCTTAACAGTGCAACATTAATGTTAGTTACCGTCTACGAAGAGAGCAAATTCAATGCTTTTACGTTGTAATCCACGTTTATCGAAAACTTACTTTCATCTTTCAAATTAGTGTAAAATTGAAAAAAATCATGCATATTTCATACAGTTTTCGTCGCAGTGCCTTCTCTGTTGTGCAGTTGGAAAACCCTGATGTATCAATCATGGACTGCCGTTGTGTTGAGTGAACGAGCAGTATTTTGCCTCTCCCTTGCAGATTAAGATATATGGGACCACTGCGAAAGTAGCGAGATTGTGTTCCAGTTGACATTATATCGTCGTACAATTGCACCCTCGGACTCTAAGACTTAAGGACGTTTAAGAGCGATATTCCGTGCAGCTATTGAAACTTAAAAAGAGAGAAGATACAAAGAGTGCAATACAAATCCACTAAAACAGACAATACCTTGGCAAAAAAAAAAAAAACCCGAGGAAACGAATGTTAACAATATAGAAGCATGATACAGAAAAGTAAAGAGTTAGCAATACGAACCCCACCTAAAACCGGCGTAAACGCGGGTGCTGTGGAGGGGTAAGCAGTTCCTTGCTCACCTGGTGGCTTCCGTAGTTTTACTAATTGCAAGTTAAAATGTCGCATTCAGTTTTGTCAAGATCAAGAAACAGAGGACGGAATAGTGGTTAACAAAAGTTGAACATATCCGTGGACGTCGATCTCTGACCCATATATTCCATAAAGCTCGATGCACATTGCATGTGAAGTTACCGTCACAGGGAGTACTAATTACCAAAAAAGTGAAGGATGAAAAAATGTATTCAGCGTTTATGATTTATTCAGTGGTAATGTAGAAGAATAAAAAAAGTATAATAAAAATACCGAGCTCAATTTGGGATTTCCAGTTATTCTTAATCCCCAGGTGGAACATTAAATTATAAACACTTGCAGTGCAATCATTTTGGCGCAAACACACTTGTTCTTTTAATTACCACAGTTGAAATGAGTAATAATGCATGTAGCAAATTTAGTGGTTTACATAAGAACTTTAAACTTCTGTTCGATGAAATGGAAATCACCAGTAGAACTCCATATAAATACATTTTAGTTCAGATACTACCTTTAGTGGTATTAGAAGTGGGTTTTTTTTTCAATATTCGTGGACAATGATTTTCCTGTTCTTTTGTACTTGTTTTTCTTCTTTTCCTTATTTATCGTTTTTGTTATTTAACTTTAGTTTTCATTTTCAATTTACATTTTATGAACCGGAGAGCAAGTCTCATAATGGCGACGATTTTATTATTCTGGTCACGTGATTTTTTCAATTGAAAAATTGACATTTTCAGCAACGGCAATGACGCCACGAAATCGAATGCGTAAAGACATTTTATGTATTTACCATGCTCGACCAAATATATCATTTGATACGACAGGTTTTAATCTTCACTACGCTATTCTTTTAATGCTGAACATGTAAAATGTCCTTGATAATTTGATTGGCAAAGATAAAAAAGTGCCGCGGCAGTCACACTTGTAAGTAAAAACATATATTCTATGGTTTATTTATGACATGTGTGTGCCCTCTGTCGGAAGAAAAACGCTTCGGAGGCATCTAATGTACCAAACGGTTAGTATTTTTATATGTATATTTTCAACTAAAAATGCAGCGAGTTACTTCTACACTTCAAATAGAGATGTATCTGTTGAAACTTTTCATCCCAAACGTTCAGTAATATAATGTCTGATAATTGCAAATTCCTAATATTTTCCCATATAAAAGGTCTCAGCATTAACAAACCAATTTATAATTATCAACAATAAAGAAAACATTTTATTATGATTAAGATTATAACACAATGTTGACTGCTGTACCACAATTTTGACATTTTTACCGATTATGTCTGTTTGTTTTGCTCACACATTGTTGTCAATATAATTAAATTTTATGCGACTGTCATACAAGTGAGAGGTTTAGCTATCTATAAAACCAGGTTTAATCCATCATTTTCTACATAAGGAAATGCTTGTATCAAGAGAGGAATATGACAGTTGTTTTCCAATCGTTCAATGTTTTTGAGCTTTCGACCTTACCATTTGATAAGGGACTTTCCATTTTGAATTTTCCTTGGAGTACGGTATTTTTGTTATTTTACTTTTTAACAATATCATGCGTCCGAAGCGCACTTCTAAATTTACCTTTATCAGTAACACTTAAACCCAAAGTTTTGAAATGTCCGGATGTATGAATAACTGAAAACATGAGGAACTATAATACCATTAAACACCGAAATAGCCAAATTCATATAAGGTCAACTTGCCCGAGGGAGTTGAAAGGTTGAATCAGCTAAGAAATAAACATACCCTACAACTTAATAAAAACTAGCAAGGAATTCATGTGTAAAAATGACGTTTACAATTTTGATTGGTAAATACATCATTGAATTCTTTTCTTTGATATAACAATATGTTAAACAAATATAATTTACCTCGAAACATTAGTAGTATATTCATTGTTGTTAAAATACCACACCAAACTAAAAGCATTAAAAACACACGGAAAAAGTTTCGAGCCATCAATCCATTTACAATCATATTGCTTTGTGAAATCTGAAATGCAAAAACATATTTTAAAGTCATCAAATAAAAAAAAAGAAATTGGACAAGAAAGGTGAGATATTTTGAAAGACAAACCTAATACATTTGCAAGTAAATTATCAATATAAAAAACAAAACTAATAAAACTTTGATTGATTTCGTCTGATAATAAATCATAGATACCAGGATTAAAATTTTGTATGCCAGACGCGCGATTTGTCTACAAAAGACTCATCAGTGACGTTCGAATGCAAAAAGTTAAATAGGCTAGAATAAAGATCAAAGGTGAAGAGTATTGAATAAGACTTCGTTATATTCTCGGTGACAAAATATGTGAACTGAGTAAACTGAGTGACACGACAGATGCTAGAACACTTGGAGACCCTTTTGTCATTTCACAATGATCAAATTCATAACTGTATATGGTTATTAGACTGAAATCTATCATATCATATCGAAATAACTATCCATCAAACATGAAAAATCATTTTGATTAAAGATCATGCATTCATTTGTCAGAATACTTGAAACAATTAATATATTACTAGGAATTTTTGTAACTAGTATATCATTTGATTTATACTTTCCAAGCAAGTTATGTGGCATTAAATAACAGTCTCTGTGTATTCTCTTTACTTTAGATTATCAATAAAGACCCAAACAATTTTCCATTTGTAACAAATATATTCTCAAGTATTAAAACAATTATACACCCTTGACTCTCACCTTTTCGGTTTGAAAGCTACTGATACATGTTAGTCCAGAAAACTCGTCGACGCAAAAATATTGATCAAGTATAATTTACTTATAGCAGCATAATAGAGGAGTCAACTGAAACGTCTGCTTTTTATTTTCCAGTGCTTTGTTTTCTGTATAGATATTTGCTGTAAAAAAACAAAACTACTAAATCAAGGGTTTTCATGAGTTGTGCTGATTAAAATGGGGCGACAATTGTCTAAACTGCTTACCATGATAGGAGAACCATTACTACGTTCAACGTCTCTCAGATAGTTTGTTTGACTTAATTACATCGCCAAACTGACAAAGTAAAGAGAACGATCGAAGTCAGTAAAGAGAACTATTGAAGTCAGTAATGAGAACTGACCTATAAATATATAAGTTTGTTAAATAATCGTGATGTGTAATTTTAATTGTAATGACCCAAATACAAAGAAGAGTGTATAACTTTAATTATCTGTCCTTTAGCGTGACTAATTGAAATCTATATTGTTTGTTTGAAATCAAACAAGTTAACCTAATAACTACATATGAATAGAATTGTAATAGTTGCATATATAGATCAGTAGTCCTTTTTGACATGGGATCGTTTTAAGTGCAACTAATATGAGCAATGCATTTTATAGCTGATCCACATTCCCGATAATAGAATTTGTTTGGTGTTTAAAGAAAATGATCTTAACATGGTTAAATAATTCATGAGGTTTTTCCTTGATTCTTGAATTCTGTAAAAAAAAATCAAACACCAGTTTGGTTAATTATATGCATGTCTTAATAATTAAACTAATACAAACGTATTTAGAATAAATCTTTATGATTTGTCAATGAAATTACACATTTTATGAGTGTTATGTTTTTTTACTAACCTTTTAATGTAACTCAAACTTGTGTCAATCCTCTGGAAACGACCAGTGGCAATAAGAAAAACATAAGAACTATCCTTTTTAGAAAGTGTCGAAAGTTCAAAAACACTTTTTAAGGAAAACAAATGTAAAAGTCAATCCTCTGAAGATGACCAGTGACGAATAATAGAGAGATATCAAATGAATAAAACTGCCTAAACGAAAGCAAGGACCGGGTGATCCTTTGGAAATAATTGATAAAAAGAAAAAAAAATCTAAAATACTGGACAATACACTAGACCATATCAATCACAAAAAACCAGCTTCTCTGAAATCTAACTGCCATACAATCAAGGCATAACAGCATCAAGCATGTATATTAATGGTGATTAACATTATTTGTAGACTGGTTAAACATGCAGATATGTGACGTATCATTCAAAGGAGTAGGCCCAGTAAGACCCCTTTTTGGCCCAAAAATATAGCAGCTTTACAAAATTGTTAAAATGTAAACTTTTAGCTATTTATTGGAAAGTAGAAAACTTCTGTTACATAAATATGGGCTGTTTTTGACGATACAATGCACATGTATCGGGTACTAGCATCATTAAATCATGCAAAATTACTAAAATCTTCATAATTTTTAGCATTTGAGTTAATTTTTAGACGGTTTCCGTCTTAAATGGAAGTGGCCGCATGCGTGTTCATTCTTAATATTTAAATGGAAGTTGTATTTGATGATAGTACAAAACATATATAAAGGTTGAGACTGAACACGGATGCGGCCACTTTCATATTTGACAAAAACCATCTGAAAAATGACACATTATATTTCATATTTAAGCTTGAATTTGAGCGTCTTTAATGACTAAATCAGTTCAAATCTTTTACATTTAAACTAATTCAATCGACTGTAGTAGACACTTAAGTGTTTAAAAGTGTCCAAAATCTTTCATCAGATAAACATGAAAATTGAGGCCAAAATCGGCCCTTACCGGACCTACTCCTTCATGCATATACTTTGGCAGCATTTGATATTAATTGACTTATGAGTGTATGCATTTGTAGTGATCTTTAAGTATCTCTACGACTGTATTTTTATGATTATGAAACTTACACTATAATAGATTATTAGATTAGCATATAAGAAACTCTCCTGTATAGATATTTGCTGTAAAAACAAAACTAATAATAGTTTACATGAGTTCTGCTGATTAAAATGGAGTGACAAAGGGTCTAAATCAAAATATTTTTTTATTTCTCTGAAAATCTAAATATCTAAACTGCTTACCAGGATAGGATAGCCATTAATACGCTCAACTTTCTCTCAGATAGATTTCTTTCTTTAATTATCACGCCAAACTGAGAGAGTAAAGAAAACTGACCTATAATTATATATACTTTTTAAACTAATCGTGGTTTGTAATTTTAATTACAATGACCCTATAACAAATAAGAGTGTATAACAATAATTATATGTCCTTTAGCGTGACTGATTGCAATTTATGTTGTTTGTTTGAAATAAAACAAATCAACCTAGTATTCGCGTATATAGATCAGTAACCTTTATTTTTAAATGGGACATTTATAAGTGCAATGAACATTAAAAATGTATTTTATAGTTGATCCAAATTTCTGATAATATAATTTTGTTCGGTGTTCATAAACAAAACAAAAATAAATTTGATTTCCTTAATTATCTCGCCAAACTGAAAAACTAAAGAGAAGTATTGAAGTCAGTAAAGAGAACTATTGAGGTAAGCAGTTAAGACATAAGATTTTCAGAGAAATAAAAAAAACATTTTGATTTAAAACTTTGATCAGCCAAATGTTTTTTTTTTTTATGAAACACATTGACTCATAGTGCCTAACAAGATTTTGTGAGGTACACGAAATTGACCTTAAAACGATCCTATTGAAGTTTGATGTCCAGATCGGACATATTTTATAATAAAATTGAGAATGGAAATGGGGAATGTGTCAAAGAGACAACAACCCGACCATAGAACAGACAACAGCAGAAGGTCACCAACAGGTCTTCAATGCAGCGAGAAATTCCCGCACCCGGAGGCGTCCTTCAGCTGGCCCCTAAACAAATATATATACTAGTTCAGTGATAATGAACGCCATACTAAACTCCAAATTGTACACAAGAAACTAAAATTAAAAATAATACAAGACTAACAAAGGCTAGAGGCTCCTGACTTGGGACAGGCGCAAAAATGCGGCGGGGTTAAACATGTTTATGAGATCTCAACCTCCCCTATACCTCTAGCCAATGTAGAAAAGTAAACGCATAACAATACGCACATTAAAATTCAGTTCAAGAGAAGTCCGAGTCTGATGTCAGAAGATGTAACCAAAGAAAATAAACAAAATGACAATAATACATAAATAACAACAGACTACTAGCAGTTAACTGACATGCCAGCTCCAGACTTCAATTAAACTGATTGAAAGATTATGTCTTCATCATATGAATATCAGGCACAATCCTTCCCGTTAGCGGTTTAGTATCATACCATCATAACATATATGAGAAGAACATAACCCGTGTCATGCCAACAACTGGTTTTTAAATAAATGTGTTTAGTTCCGATGCAAAGACCCTATAAGTGAATCAATATTAACGCCAAAATATGCAATCTTTAATGACCTGACAACAGTATCGTAACTATATCCCTTCTTAATAAGTCTATTTAAAGGTTTTGTTAGCTTCTGAGGTGAATACTGACATTTTTGTGCTTTATAAAGAATATTTCCATAAAAAATTGGATGTGAAATACCTGAACGTATAAGAAGTCCGCATGTTGAGCTATATTTACGAATGATGTCCTTATACCGATGATGAAATTTAGTAAATGTGTTGACTAGTTTGTGATATCGAAAACCCTGGTGTAGTAATTTTTCAGTAATACATAAATTTCTCTCGTTAAAATCTAAAACATTGTTACATACACGAGCGAATCGTACAAGTTGAGATATATAAACACCGTAAGATGGTGACAAGGGAAGGTCACCATTTAAAAATGGATAATTTGACTATATTAACTGACTACTTTTGTTTGGGATTAATTGTAATTATAATAGTATAATGAGACTGAAAAATGTTTTTTTTTGTTAAGATAAACAATAATTTTAAAATGTATTTTGGCATTTCTCTTCGAAAGATGACTTCTTAAATGGAATAAAACGCGTGATTTGTAAACTTTCTCTTTTTTCTCGGGAAAAGGATATTAAAAAATAATTTATCTTCTGGAGAATTTTGTGAAAATATAAGAAGTCGCAATTCTCACCTTTCATACCTTTAGTTTAATTTGATAAAAAATAATATGGACTCGTCCAGTGTTCAGTTTGAAGGTCATTTAAGTTACTGTACACATTCATGTAAGTTCTGATTTAATCAATATACATGTATATGAAAAAATTTACAGTTTGAAGGTAAAATAATAATAACTTAATCCAATCAAATTACGTAAGATTCAATAACAATGACCGGTCCACATCATAATAAGTAATAGGGGTAAACTGGGTAGGGAAAAAATGACAGATATTTTAAGTTCATTTTTGTAATAACGAATAAAAAGTTGTCTACCAAAAGTTTTCTGATGTTTCATTTGCGTATTTAAGGCACTAGAAAGTTTGGGCTTCAAAAGTCTTACATAATTATTGATTTTATACAGACAAATCGCCCTTTTAAAACATTTAATGTTTCACAAATAATACATGGATACAAAGTAAAATCATTTTTTTAAAACACTGCAAAACATTTCATTTTGATTGGTGTAGTGGTATTGTCATAAAGTGCGTTGACATGAACCGTGGTATAGCAAACATCGAATTCCCTAACAAAATGTTATCACACATTATAGCAGGTCGGGAACACTACCTTATATGGATATGCATAAATTAGTATACTAATGTCCTCGCAAATATAACTGTTTATTTACGTATGACGCATTTTTTAACCTGGGTTTTTGACCAATCCAAAAAATTAATGATCTTCTGCCATGTATACAAAAGACGTTGGTTATTCATCTCATTCATTCATCCCCTGTCGAAATGTTATTCTCTGTACAGCTTATATTTGGTATCATTTGTTATAAACCCCTATTCAAACCAGTTTAAACTTATAGCTATCATCTCGGATATTACCAGTCACAAACATTTCAGACCGGTTCCCCTCGCAAAAGATGAAAAGGGTAAATGCCCTTTCTTAAACTTTATTTGCCCACAACAGTATCAATGCAATCAAATTTGGCAATATCCTTCTTCATAAATCAGATCACTGGAAAGTTCCTCCTTGCTTTAGCCATGGTTTGTCAGTCTGTCTTTGACATATGAGTTTTGATTGTTCTCCTAAAAAAGTTGGTCATATTTCGTGTCATGTTTTCAGTGAATAAAGAATAAGATGGAACATCTGATAACACGAAAACCTTTCTTAAACTTTACTTACCCACAACAGTATCAATGCAATCAAATTTGGCAATATCCTTCTTCATAAATCAGATCACTGGAAAGTTCCTCCTTGCTTTATGGTTTGTCAGTCTGTCTTTGACATATGAGTTTTGATTGTTCTCCTAAAAAAGTTGGTCATATTTCGTGTCATGTTTTCAGTGAATAAAGAATAAGATGGAACATCTGATAACACGAAAACCTTTCTTAAACTTTATTTACCCACAACAGTATCAATGCAATCAAATTTGGCAATATCCTTCTTCATAAATCAGATCACTGGAAAGTTCCTCCTTGCTTTAGCCATGGTTTGTCAGTCTGTCTTTGACATATGAGTTTTGATTGTTCTCCTTAAAAAGTTGGTCATATTTCGTGTCATGTTTTCAGTGAATAAAGAATAAGATGGAACATCTGATAACACGAAAACTTACCCACTAATGCAAGATACGAATGATACACGAGTTATCATCAACATAAATCAATGAATAGAAAAATCGTAAACGTATTTCTTGATGTGTTGCTACTTATTTAGTGTAATATGTACTTAATCAATTTTTAAAATGTATAAAACAAAATTATCTATCAGATCTCCTGATTCCTCTGATAACATATACAAAGGTGAAAACCTAGATAGTTGTATCTTTAGGCATATTTGTTACCAACCAATAGTTCATTGAACTCATACATTTTGAAAAACAAAACATTAATCCAAAAATTAAAACGCATACGAAAACAAACAAGAGAGATATAATATCGAGGGAGCAATCAAAAAGTCGAATACAAGCAGACAAAAACATGACCAAAAGAACTCGACAAAAATAGCAATTTGGACAAAACAGCCATGAAAAGTCCTTGATTAAAAAATGTTACATAAAATCAACATTGTACAACAAATCTTTTTGCTACAATATCATGAATATATATACAGGAAATAAAGAAAACAGATATTCTTTCAGCTGCAATATAAAATAAAAATACTTTTCCATAATATATGGTGAACAACTTTCATTTCAAGCGACTCCAAAAGAAATCTTAAACAATTCCTTTGTCATTTGTATAATGATTCTTTAATTAAATGACAGTAGTTTAATTGAACAAAAACAGTGCAGTTAAACTCTGGCTGTCTCATATTGATGGTTTGCTGTTACTTGCTTGTTCAGAAACTACAATTATTTGATGTCACATTTAATGACATCATTTTATTTTTATTTGAAGCTGAAAAATCTACAAAAAGTAGAATAACAAAAAACCGAACTCCAAGGGAAATTCAAAACGGAAAGTCTTTTGCAAAATGGCAAAATCAAAAGCTTAAACACATCAAACGAATGGAAAACAACTATCATATTTCTTACATGGTACAGGCATTTCCTTATGTAGAAAATGGTGAATCAAACCTGGTTTTTTGTAGCTAGCTAAACCTCTCACTTGTAGAACAGTTGCATAGAATTTCATTATATTACTAATCATGGACTAAACAGTAACGGTTAAAAAGGACAAATCAAAAGACCACTATAACACGTAAACAACGCCAGTAGCTAGAATCTATGCTTCAAGACCATCATGTATTATTTGTGAAGTTGATACGGAATATTTATCAACAAGGTCTTGGTATCTGGCAATGAACTTTTTTTTAGAAAAAGAACGAGACGTTCTTTGACATAACCTTGGCTCATCAACTTTTTGTTCAGAGACTGGTAACGTTTTATAAAGTCAGAGTAACAGCTGCAAGCTCTTGAAGACCGAATGAGTTGTGGTAATGCATATCCCATATGCAGGTGAAGTTGGTATATTGCTGCTAAGGAGGGGGAAATTTTTAATGTCAAAATTAAAATCGTCTCGTTTGTCATAGATTCTGCATGATACTGAGATGACTGCGTATGTCAAATTCGAGGTATAAGTCTAAAAATGAGACAGAGGAAGCCATGTCTGTTGTTTCTGTAAATTCTAGTTCTTGATGATGTATTAATGGAATCAAATCAGAAAAGTTTGGATTGTTAATGGAAAGAACATCATCAATATATCTGAATGTTAAATTAAATGATCTTCTTCTTTTTGACAAGTGTCTGAAGGAACTCCGAAGAAGAGGTCGGCAAGAAGAGGCGCACAGTTCGTTCCCAAAACAAGCTCATTGAGTGTTAAGTGATTTCAATGGTCTATACTATGAAGCCTCTAAGTTGTCCCTAGAAACAACATGGTTTGGTTATTTCATGAGTGATAGCTGTTTGCAAATGTTTGTGTTTAAACGATCCTGATGACAGATGAAGGTAATTCGAGAAACGCGCTTCATACGCACGAAATTAATCAAGTGCTATTTTCATTAACAATATTCACTGAAACTTTTAATATATATGATACGAACTTAAGACATCATGTTGAATAACCGACAAATAAATGATGATAGACAAGAAAAACTGTTAATAAAATAACAAAACAAACAACTCATTTTAAGAACGTTTAATTGCAACACATTTATTGATGTAGGTAAGACTGTCGTCTATGAAACCGGTAAGCCGCCTGTCGCCTTGGAAATCGGTACGATTGTCGTCTAGAAAATCTATACGACTGCCGCCTAGGATAATTATGTCTTTTACTACCTGGACATGCCTGTGGAATTGATCCGTCTTTGTCACACACAGAACAAACTGTGCAGTTGTGACAGCATCCACATTGAGGTGGTGAATTGCATTCAAACGGTTCGTCAGCAGGACCTGCAAAATATATTTATTTTTGTGATATCTAATTTTTATCTATGTTTATTCTCATATATCTTTCTGTCTTGACTTACGTCAATTCGCTTTCTTCATGACGTAAAAATAGGAAAAATAGTAATAATAATAATAATAATAATGAAAATAATAATTATTACATTCATAATAATAATTATAATCCTCCTCCTCCTCCTCCTCCTCCTCCTCCTCCTCCTCCTCATCATCATCATCATCATTATCACCATTTGTAGTCAAATACTAAATTAATTCTAAAGGAGACCATCACAAACTGTCATAGTTATTACCAGCAGATTTGTTTGCTTATAGTGTCAAAGTCAGCCATACAAATTTATCAACTTATCTTATAGCTTTCAGTCTTTTTTTTTATATTCACGTTCATTATATATATATAATTAGGTGCTGGACAAATCTTTGAAATTATTTACATTTTATGAGGTGAAAAGCAAGCATCAGTTGCCTGAAATAATGTATTAATCTACACACTTTTGCTTTTTCTTTTAATAAATATTAAAAAAAACTATATAATTAAATAATTAATCGTACTTACGTGGAAATCCGGCCTCTGTGAGATAACAAAATATGATTATAGATAATGTACATTACTTTTCAATTGTAAAATATAATTAAGCAACATAGTTACATAAAAGCAATCTATACTTGAGAGTTCCACATATTATGATACATTGACACTTACCTGAAGAATTAAGAAATTACTGTTCTAGAAAGGCTTTTATTTTGACTCGATCATCCATGCATTTCATTTTCAGGACAAAAACTAACATTTTGCATAGATTGATAAGAGTATTACATGTATCAGACTCATTGAATATAAAAGAATTGCAAACTAACACACTGAATTAATGGAACAATACGTAAAAATAGGTAAAACAATAGCACAACATCACTGTATCGAATGTGTTGTTGGTGGGATATACTTTTAAATACAATATGCCATTCTGAAAACATGAATAGCATATTAAAATGTCGTAACTTTCCCAACTGTAAATACATTGACTTTTATTGGAATATTTTTTTTTATATGCCTTAATGTTGGTTTAACCTGATGTTTATTTCTTTTTTTCAGAACTTGCTATACCATAGAAAATTGATTTCCTGTATTATATAATTATAGCCTTTGTATGAGGTCGATACAAGGTTATATCGACCTGAGAGAAGCACATTGACTGAGGACGAAGGCTACAATTGTTATATTATTAATCAACAACTATTGCATGGACTATTGGGGATTTCGAGAATGTATATTTAGTAACATGCTGTATGCCCTGTGCAATTTGCTGTTTTTGATCTACGAAAAGCTATTTGCGTGCAAACTGAGTAAATACAAATGTATATGTGATCAAGTTATAACGAATCACAAATCCTTAAAAATATTCGATTTATAATATACTTGTATATTGATTTTCTTACCTACACCTAGTAACTTAACATCGGGGGATCCGCATATTTCACATATATCTTTGAATGCATCAGTTTTGTTTTCAATGTTCTGAACCGCTGTAACATATAAAATAATGAATTAATTTTTGGTTTTTTTCCAAGTACTACAGTACTTGAAACCTGTGATTTTACATACATGTAATACAAGCATCATGCACATCAATATCTGCGCATTAAGTAGCATTGTGTGCAAAGAAACAAAAGTTTTTGAAATTTTTATAGATTAAATATAGCAAAATCATATAAATCATAGTTTTATCTGTTTAAATATGATTTTTGTGGGCTAAATTGTTCGTCCGTTTTGCCACCTTGTTTCACTCTTCAATTTGGACATTCTTTTCTTTTGATAACTTAACATGCTTGGCACATACGCAGCATATCTCCAATAAAGGGTCAAATTAAAAGTTTTATGATAAGGACCCAAAACCTGGTTGAATTATATTGTTGCAAGACAAAAATTATATATCCTATTTTTACAAAATTGAACACAACTGTCTGTTAATAGCGAATAATTATTTCAAAACTCCGCGTTTAGTAATATTTGAAACAATGAAAATCATACGTTAAGTGTTTGTCTAAATGGAAACTTATGTCCCTTTCATTGGATTTATGGCATAACAAATATATAAGTAGATAGAACAAACCCTAAAGATGAATAACATTTATGACATGCTTAAAATAAATGTATGTTTAAAACTTGTTTACATGTGCATTAGAAAAATTATCAATTTAAATGTAGCGGATGCAATTTAGAGTACATTGACCAAACATGACAAACATTACGAAAAGATTTACAGTTCAGCATTTACTTATCCGACATCCAGAAATTTGTATAATGAACATTAGTACACTTGGATTTATGTGCAGCAAATACATTTTCGAAAAACTATATTTTCCCATTCTATCAATGTGACGACCAAGTTACTGAAAAATACACGAATAAATAAAGAAACCAGTACTGTTCAGACAATTGACTTTGAGTCAAGTAAGATCTTGTCAGTGTATGTTACAAAGTTCATTAGTCTTAATTAACCTGTACACATCAGTATCATACTGAAATATCTGAAAGCTACTGAACATTACTGAATTGACTGCAATCGTATTGTTTGAACAGAGCTGATTTTACCGCAGTGGATACGTCTGAAAATTGACTGAAAGACTAAACATGACTGAATAATGTATTGTTTAGGTTGCAGTTCGGATCAAAATGACCGTTTCAGGCCAAAATTCATATACTACTGTTATAGAATGATCACTGGTTAAATATTTTTAAACCTAAAATGTATTTTTGCAACATGCCCAGAAGGAATGCTCAGAAAAAGACACTCGATCTACCTTAAATAAACCTTTTCAAATGAGTCAGATTACAAATATATTATTCTGTCTGGATTCGTTTTATTTTTTTACTGCATTTGAATATAGCGGGAGACATTGCTATCAATATATGTATATATACAACCAATGCTTATAAGCATGTGAAATTGCCACATAATATTTAAGAATACATAAAGTGCACGAATCACAATTAACTTTTCAATACGTGAGTCGAATATATGAAACTCACCACCATCAAATATGAAGAACTTGACTGGATTGTCTTTAGGATCATAGGAAATAGTCAGACAAAAGAAGTCATTGAACTCTGTAACCCTAAAACATAGCACATTACAATGTATAAACATTGAACATGATCAAAAATATTTGTAGCATCCTGCTAGTCATCCAAAAAAACTATTATGTTTAATTTTGGACTTTGCAACTGTTTTCCTCGCAAGTATGTTATTTGTCTTAACGTTCTTTATATTTTGCCCATCAGAATATCCTTTTTAACCTTTTTATTTATTGTACCTTCTTTAACCTTCTATTATACCGAGTGTACCAACAGTGTAAAATACTCGACGTCATTTACAATGAACGCTTTGTTAAACTGATGAGTTATAGATGTGTACTTTGATATGCTAATACAATTGAGAAGAAGTTTTAAATTAGGGTTTCGTATACTGCAATTTTATCAATATAACGAAATTTCAAACAATTGGCATACAAGTGGGAGGTTTAGCTAGCTATAAAACCAAGTTTAACCCACAATTTTCTTGGAAAATGCCTGTACCAAGTCAGGAATATGACAGTTGTTTTCCAATTGGATGATAATGGTTGTTTTTTTAGTTGTTGTTGATTAAAAAAAAATTGAATCAAGTAAAATATTTTCTGTATAAGTAAAACCAGGAGATTGTGTCCTGCTATAACACTTTATTAATTTCGTGTGTCTGAATCGATTTTCTGTATTTTCCTTCTTCAGGTACGCTCAAACCCTTACATTTGAAAGCCAAGGATGTACAAGGCTACACGAATTTATATATGACCAAAAGAGACCTTTACTTTCCCCTTTTAAAAAATCATTTTGCCATATTCCTAACGTTGAAAACCTTTCATGGCATGATCTGCCGAAATCTATATATTGTTTATGTATATCTTTTGTAATTTCCTTTAAATGCAGTGCGGTTGGTCAAATAATATTTCTATGTTGAAAGATGTAGTAGCGAGCACATTTTGTCCTAATGCTCTTGTTCATCTTAGTGGTAATCTTTTTGGTGTATAAAATGTATTGTCTTTATAGTGTGTTTGACAAGGGGAATGTGCTCTCGCAGTTTTGGTTTTTACAACACAACTTTGTGTGCCTGTATTTATAAACTTATCATAAATACCAGGATCAAAATTTTGTATACGAGACGTGTGTTTCGTCTCAAAAAGACTCATCAGTGACGCTCGAGTCAAAAGAGTTAAAAAGGTCAACTAAAGTACAAATTTGAAGATCATCCAGGTCCCAAAATTTCGAAAAGTCTCGCCAAATACAGTTGAGGCAATATATATCCAGGGGAGTAAATCCTGCGCATTTCGAAAACAATCAGTTTTATGATTATGATCAGAAATGCTGACTACTGGGTTAGCGATACCTTAATGAACCTTGTGTTGTTCGGTGTTGTTTGTCTTTGTTGGCGCGTCTTTATTTCCTAATGAGTAATGTGATTATGATAGGTGTGGTACACTGTCCTATATCTATGGTGATATCTGTAATCCTTGCTAAGTTTTTAATGTTTGTATGTTATTAATGTTTTTCATATTTTAACTCGATAAAACAACTACTCAATTATTATTCATTGAGACAACATTACTGTTGAAAACATGTCTATCGAGATTGAGCTCAAAGATTTAGAATGCAAATAACACTATATAAAACTAGTGCCCCGGAACGTTTTCCGGATTTATCTTCACAAGGAATGTTCTTACCCAAAAGTTTATAGCCAAGAATGTAAAAAATGTTCTGCAACGTTCAACATTCTATACCCATTATCTTATTGATTAAACACACTATGGATAATTTTAACCGTCGTACAAATCTGTGTTTAAGCGTGTTACAATATTGTTTAAGTTTTCTCTTTAGTCACGATATGTGCTCTCTCTTTTGTGACATGTAAACTTTAAATAAAATGTATCATCTTGTAGACGTCTGATGTATATTTACATAAAATTAAACATACTTAATAACAAGAAACCGTCCCAACATTTGATAACATTCAAATGAGGCTATGTTGAAAGACGATGATTTTCCATCTAGATCGATAGTCCAATTAACGAAGGATGACGAGTTACCAAAGCGGTAAAGTTCAAACGTTTTGCCCCTCCACGGGCACGGAAATCTACAAGGAAACAGAGTCGTTTCTACAAATTAAAATAGAAAAGAAGAGAAATTTAAACAGTAAAACAATTATCATTAATAATTTCACTAATACTAAATTGCATAGATCGTAGCATCGAAACTATATTTTTTTTTAAGTTACAGCATAAAAATGTATAATGAAAAAACAAAAGATATGGGTCATCCATCCATGAAACAAAATCAATACATGCATAGCATAAAAAACAAAAACAAAAAGCAAAGTCACAGCACCGGTTTGAACGTTTTTTTTTTGCAAAATGATTCGGATATACTTTGTAAGATGTATCACCACCAATCGGGCCCGGCATCTTTGATAAGTTTTTACAAATGATTTTTTTTTATTCCAAACTTGAACTGCAAAGTATCAAATGGGTTCCTTCAATTCTACGTGTGTTTATATGTTGTCAAAACTATATATATATATTAAAAATGTCTAGATATTAGTCAATGATCTTTCTTACGAGGGCGCTGGATCGTTACGAGTAACGATACCTGTACACAATAAATAAATTATATAAACGCCTTAAAAGAGTACTAAAGAACAACAATATTAAAAAAAGGAAAACACTAAATGTAAGTATCTATAAATATTTCGGATAACAGATATACTTCATCAGTATGATTATGATGTAAAATGAATCATATCAATCTATTCTGATTTAACTATAACAATCTTTAAATCTATACAATTAAAACCGAACAACTCTTGTACAATTCTAAAATTTCAAAAATGACATAGGTTAGGTATTTACAACAGAGACAGCATAGATATGCTTCTAACAAAAACAGTAATGTGCTATATGAATTGGTACATTTCTATAATTTCACAGGTGACGCAGGTTGAGTTATTACAACAAAGACTAGTATAATACTCAAATTTCAAATTAGACGAAGGTAAAGTAATTACAACAGAGGCTGCGTATTTACACATCCCAAATAAACAGCAGTTTGATAATTTTTTAAAATATTTAATTTCGTCAAAGGTTAAGTAATTCCCCGTGGCTGCGTATAAATACATCCAAAATTAATAGCACCCTGCGATTTAAACTGGTATAATTCTAGAATTTCAGAGTTGACAAAGGTAAAGGAATAGCAACAGAGACTGCGTTGTAATATGTAATATAACCATAATGAAAAGCACTGCGCGAATTAGAAGTACACCTTTTCATTGATCCCATTTGGTGCCAAAATTTTAATTTTCGTATCCAAAAATTTTCCCGAGTGAGTCTATCCTCCGTAGACAAAGCAATGTTGTTGTCTATGATTGTATTGGTCAGTCAATTGAGATTTGCCTTAGTGTGGCCAGGGGATCTCAAATGTCGACTGGGAGGAAGGTCTGGCTTGTATTCATAGTCGCTACGATGGCCGTTCATACGTTTGTAAAATGGCTGTTCTGACTCGCCAATATACTGTTTACCACATTTACACTGTAAAAGATACACAGCATTTGTTGTCTTGCAATTAACATTGCAAAATATGGTGTATTCCGTACAAGTGGAGTGACTGTTTTAAGTCTGGGTATTCAGTATTTGCTTGCAAGTCAGACATCGTTTGTTTCCGCATTCTTTGCAAGAGACCATAGACGAAGAACCTGATTTAGAGAATAAATCAGCTCTCACCAGCAAGTCTAAAGAGCTTGCGTCGCTCATCTGTATTTTAAACAATGACCACTCTATTTAGAGCTACCGGAGAACGGCATGTCGACGTTTTTATAAATCTTATCCTGCTGATCATTTTCACTTTTAAAGTTTCTATTGATCTATTATAGATTTCAAGATAACAAGCAAAAAACACATGAAAATGTAAAAAAAAAAAAAAAAAAAAAAAAAATTATCATTAAAGAGCAATAACTCCAATATTGAGTCGACTGAAGATTTCACCAATGATTTTTCTGCAGTCTTGTATTTAAAGTTTTTAGAGAATAAAGTATCTGCCTATTTATCTATCCCTCTAAAATTGGTTATCCAGTGATTTTTTTACATTTCTTGTAGTGTAATATAGGTTTATTTTCCTTTGGCACTTAAAAATAGCTTACAGTAGTTCACCTTTATTAAAATCTCTTAAATGCACCAAAAAGAAACAAATCAATGTAACAAACAAGAAACTATGGGAATTGCATTAACTCTGAAAGGAACGACACCGAGTTAGTCGACAAGGCAAGTGTCTCCTTCTATGGATACATCACCGACCATTCAATTCTACACTCAGTTAAAAAGTCACAATTGGTTAAATTACAGATCAGACGACTATTCATGCATATATCTACGACCTAAAGCACATTTGGTTAATAAGTTGAGACCTTTAATATCGTATCGGTCAGCCAATTTGTGATGGTGACCGAAAAACATATCTAGTGTTTCCTCATATCTCTGCAAGAGCAGTTTTTGTGTGATTTCTATGTCATTTGGTCTCTTGTGGAGAGTTGTCTCATTGGCAATCATACCACATCTTCTTACTTTTTTATTTCTAAGATACTTGTTTGTATTTGAGAAGGTTTTAGAATACCGACTATCTGATGAAATATCAATCAATCATACTCAACAAATATGTTGTCAAAAATGCAGCATTTTGATGATATCATATTCTGTGTATTTGTTGTTTGAATAAATGTGGTTGTTCACAAAGTAAGAAGTGTACACAATAAGACCAAATGCAATTTAGTCGGACAAATGAAGTTTCATGTTAAAAGAAATCATATTCAAAACATGTTTTACTATTCTTTCTGTATAATGTAAGGACGAAAAGTAAACTATGAAATTTATGATTGTTTGGGTTTTATTCATACAAATTCCACAAGTCAACAAGTCATTGAATCGTGTTGATAAACGGTATAACGTATGTAATGGTGAATCAAGTCAACTCCGCATACTTTTTTGATGAACTGTTGCACGCTTTCTACAATATTATTGTTTAACGTTTTAACGTGAAATGTCTGCTATCCTCGTTAATTTAATATTTCACTTTCAATTAGTTAATACGCCTTTAATGGGATTGCGTTTATTCAATTAGTTAATTTGAATATGCTCATGTGTTATGCATAGCAGACAATATATGTCGAATGAGTTGAAACAGTTGATATTATGTAAATGATCAGGAAAGGAAACTTCCAAACCCATCAAAGATACAAGGCTTATAATTTGGTACGCCCGAAGCGGGTTTCTGACTCATCAGTGACACTCGAATCAAAACAATTGGAAGACCAAATGAAAACGAAGTTGAAGAAAAATAAAAACCGAAAAATCATTAGAGTAGAAAAACCCTTAGGGTAGAAAAACATTTTGTAAACAGTACATTTACAGAAAATGAGCATATCAATGATATGTCATGTCAATGCAAAAGTGTGGACTACTTGGCTGTTGATACCCTCGAAACGAATCGTCCACCATCATTGGCATCGACCCAGTGGTTGTAAAACATCATCAAAGATAAAATGGATAAAGTGGATAAAATAGGAGAGTGCCTGTACACCAGGAGAACATTATGTAGCCTCTAGAAAAGATATTGTAAGCAGGGAGTCTGAACGATTATAGTAAAATTCTTATTGAAAATAAAAACGTTTTTTTTTAAAAGTATTTGTAAGCACATGCTTTCAATGCTACACTGATGCTACGCCACTGTAAAGCTTGAAATCATGTTACTCATTATTTTCACTCTAGCACGTTTATTGGAATAAACATTTTGTTTTAATGTATGGCTTTTAGACACTGGCTTAAACGGCATTGATGATTATCGCTGTGTTCCTGCTACATCAAACAAGAGAATTCATACATAATGAAATACCTGACAAACATTTTGAGTTATTTCGGTGAGGCATATTTAAGCGCAGATATACGTTGTATCAAATAGTCTTGGCCAGTGTAAATTTTAATTGAAAGTTAACTATAAAAAGTAAAAAATTGTTTTGAATCGATGCTCTTTATTTGACGATGTAAATACTTTTAACAAAAGAATATTAAAAATGATTAAACTTTTTGACTTACCATGTTCTTTTGTTTTAGAATGTGAATGTGTCGTGTAGCCTGCTATGCCTGTAAAACAATTATTTTTATGTTTTTAAATACAAAGTTTTTTGAATGTAACGCAAAAGCAAAACACAAATAGGTCCTTTTCTTCTACAAATTTGATCTTTTAATAACCGTCAGAAATATACAGAATGATTAAATGATTTTGAAATTGTTATCAAACGTTTTCTGCAGCCTCATAATCTATTTCCTATTGAATTAATATACAGATTAGAGTATATTGATATACATAGATATAAGAAGATGTGGTATGAGTTCCAATGAGACAACTCTCCATCAAAGTCAAAATTTATAAAAATAAACCATTATAGGTCAAAGTACGGCCTTCAACACGGAGCCTTGGCTCATACCGAACAACAAGCTATAAAAGGCTCCAAAAATGACTAGTGTAAAACCATTCAAACGGGAAAACCAACGGTCTAATCTATATAAAAATCGAGAAACGAGAAACACTTATGAACCACATCATCAAACGACAACTACTGAACATCAGATTCCTGACTTAGAACAGGTGCAAACAATTGCAGCGGGTTTAAACGTTTTAATGGTACCAAACCTTCACCCTTATCTGAAACAATAGTGTAACATCACAACATAGAAATACACACTATAAAATATCAATTGAAATGGCTTAACTCAATCAAAAGACATATTAACACCAATGAACATACCCTGAACAAATAAATTTGATCTATGATACAATGTAAATACAAAATAAATGAACTAAGGTAAGAATAATTAAAGTAACATGTTATACCGCTGTGAAATGTTAAACAATTTAAGAAAAACAATATGCTTGAACAAAATTATCAGCCTTTTGCAATTACTTTAAACACAGGTAAATGAAAATAATTTTGTTGCTAGGTATACGTGTACAGTTCAAATGGAGAAAGGAAATATATTTACAAAATAAATAATTTTGATGTTCATAGTACGAAGAAGTGAAAATTCACAGTAATACCAAACACTTATCAAAGCTGGTATATAGACCAGATATAACCCTGAATAAGTAAACATTAAATAACAAAGAAGCATTACAATTAGTATCAACAGGTCAAATAAACAAGAAGGTACGATTTGAGAGTACTCGCAGTTACTGACAGCTAGTTAAAAGCCAAAAACAATTAATAAAAAATCATGCATCAGAGACTAAAATCAACTAAAACACATTCCAGAGATTTAGTATTTTAACGTCATGGACAAATCTAGAAAAGGACAACTACTGCTGTTTATGTTAGATTTAGTTAAAATAAGTTCTTTTGGGTATATTTCGGTAGTATATTTAGAGAACTCTGGATTATTTAACGAAAAAATATCATCCAGATAACGGAAGGTATTGTTGAATGTATCAACCAAATGTAACAATGACGTGTCTTTACTGAGGTTGGTCATAAACTGAGATTCATAGCAATACAAGAATAAATCTACTATTAAAGGGGCGCAGTTAGTGCCCATAGGAATACCTACTACTTGTCGATACACTTTATCGCCGAAACGTACATATATGTTGTCCAGGAGAAAATTTAAAGCTTCAATCATATCTTCACATTTCCAGTAAGTGAATCTAGCATACTTTCCTTTTTCGTTGCAATGAGATTTTTCAAAAGACCATTTAATTAAATATGAAAACTTTTTCTTGATAAGATTGTGTGGAAGTGTAGTATAGAGAGTAGAAAAATTATAACTGTCAACAGAATTAAAAGGACCATCAAAAGCATGTATTTTATCTAAAACCTCTAAAGAATTTTAACACTCTAAAAATAATTAATACCATTATTTTCATAAGCATTATTACAAAAGTTAATAACAAGTTCTTTGATAGTAGTAAGGGAGGTCGTAAGAAGCACTGATAGATTGGTAGTAGAACATTTACTATATGCGGAGATGAAACGGAATTTAAATGTAGATTTAGTGAAAATATAAACTAGAAAAAAGTTATTGCAATACGACTATAAGCGTCAAGTTAAATTAAAAGCTGCTTTAATCACAATAAAAAAAAAAAAAAAAAAATGCAAAATTCAAATGTATTTTCAAATTATTGGCTAAGTATCTGTGAAATGAGATGTAGGGATTGTCTATGAGACCGCAACACAACGACAACAATAACACGAGAAACATCTGGTCATCAGTATATGTTTGTTTAGATTAAGAATCACATGAATCACCAACCATTTTAAGTATTTAGTAGAAGCCATATACATGATATAAAACATCCCAATTGTTTTTTCTGATAAATTCATTTTGTTATCAAAACCGAAGAAACTATATCTTAAAAACTTGTAATTGACAAAAAAGAATATAAATGAATAAAAAATCTATGCGAAAGCTTACCTTCTTTTAACGCATGTGCATTCAACCCTCTGATTGCTAACACAATATAAGTCTGAATTAATTTTGTCAAAATTAAAAAACGGACAATTTTAAAAAGGTTTGTTATAAATCAGTTTAAACGTTGAATACATTAAAATGACTGCCAAAGATGGTATGTACATTTGCATTCAACCCTCTGATTGCTTACACAATATAAGTCTGGATTAATTTAGTTTTAATTGATGAAACGTTTTAGTTATTTTGTCGTCTAAAGTTATACAGCATCATAGATTTGATATATATGACAATCTATTCTTCAGAAAAAAAGCTTTTAATATAAGGATGATGTGTTGTTTTCAATATATTTGGTTCAACCTAATGTTAAGTACCCATTATTATAAGACTAAACAAAAATGCAGCATGTTTCATGTTTGCTTTCTATTCCATCAATACTTTTGTATATGAGAATTCAAATCATTATGCAGTTGTTGCAAACATTTGTTTTAGCCGATTTATTCAAAACAACAGTATTTACATAAGACAGCTTGCATGTCGCATGTTGCATTAAGAACATGTTCTACGACCATGAGTTTATGTTAATAAAAATAGATTAATCACAACATTGAAACAAAACACTTCATAAACAAAAACTTTGACTCTGTAATGTGTGGTAAACGGTTTTTTATTTACATAGAAATTATAAGGTATGGTAGGAAAGTTTGCTATATGATACCGAATTTTGAATAGTGGACTATATAGATATATTGCAAAAACAATTGGGATGTTTTATATCAAGTATATGGCTTCTACTAAATACTTATCTCATTTACATCTTGTTTCTAGAGTTTAAAATCATAAATCTGCGTGATAGTACATTCATCCGAAACGTACGAGCAAGTTATGCTGTTGCACCTTCAGTAATAATTTTCGAATTCATTTAGGTCTAGATAGTGTAAGATAGCCAGTGCTCCGGTACTAACAGGATTTATAACGAAACTTTCTTCAATTGTCCGTTTATGAATTAAAAAATGGTCATATAGATCGTCACGTGTTTCGATACATCCTTGGCTTTTAATTATATGGCTTTGATCTTTCGTTATGAAGGTAAATCTGGAAAAGCACCCCGGTCGCATACAATTTATAAAGTAATGTAATTGTTTTTTAAATATGATACCAACATATCGTTCATTCGTATTTTATATACGAAATGAACTATATCCTTCATCGTAAATTCTATTTCTAAGAACATTCTAATCCAAACATTACATTACTGTATCTTTAAAACTTTTAATTGAAACATTGTTCGTGTCTTGAAAATACACTTTTGACAGGAAACAATATAAATGATGTGAAAATCTATGTGAATGATCATCTTCATATAACACATCATCCTTTTAAATATATTTATTTTTGGGAAAAAACAATGAATGATGTGAAAAGCTCGTGATGATACAGAATATGAACCTTTACATACTTTATGAATTTAAACAAAGTAATTTTCCCACATTTAAAACCAACAGAAGCTAAGACGGTTAAGAACATCAAAAGAAAAAGAAAATAGAGGTTCACAATGGCGTTTTGTAATGAAAAAAAATGTAAAAGTTTGATTGAAATTCATTCATTCTTTTAGAAGGAGTTGCGGATAGGGATTTATTAATCATAATATGAATGAGCAAAGTCTATGCTTTTGTATAGGAAACATCAGAAATCATTCGAATACAAATTTTAATAGGAGGTGCACAATGGCATTATGTCATGCAGAATCCGTGAAATGTTGATTGAAATACACTAACTGGTTTAATAGCTGGATAGTGTTTTTTAATAATAATGATAGGAAAAAGAGAGGCAGAAGATACCAAAGGAACAATCAAAATCATAAGTAAAAGTACCAAGTCCATGTTTTGCATAATGTCGTGAATCCGTTAAAATTTCATTCAAATAATATTGTTGGTTTAGGAAAGTTGCAGATATTGGGATTTCAATCCCTCTATAATATTAAAGTGCTAATTACGTACGATGACCTATAGTTGTTTATTTCTGTGTCATTTGGTCTCTTGTGGAGAGTTGTCTCTTTGGCAATCATACCACATTTTCTTATTTTTTATAAGTCCATGTTTCTTGAATTTCAAAACACCAGAAGAATCCATGACATTTTGATCGAAATCCATTCTTTTGTTCAGGATGAGATGCGGATTGGGGACGATCACCAAGTATAAAATCAAAGAGCAAAGTCCATGTTTTGATATGGACACCAAAGGAAATCATTCTGATCAAATAGCAAAATAGGAGATGTATAAGTACATAACGCAATAAGATTATAGTTTCGTAGAAATTCATATTGTGGTTATGATGAAATTGGTTCGGACGGACGGACGAACACCCCATTCTTTATTCATCGATTGTTTCATGTTTCATAATTCCTTTCTATTGCAGCAATACTTTGGTATAAGATTAGGATAACTCAAATCATTGTACAGTTGTTGGAAAAAGTAATGTTAGCCCGAAGAACAAATTTATGTAAAACATTTATATTCATTTACATAAAACAGCTTGTCAAAAACAGAGGCTTGTTTTGTGAAGTTCAACGACCCAAAGTTTATGTTAAATTGCAGTGATTACATTCAACCTTGGAATTAAAAATAACATTGAAAAAATTCACTGACTTACTATTGTATTGTCAACATTTTAATTAATATAAAAATAAGGAGTAAAATTTTTGTACCCATAGATATTTAATAAAACCAATGGGATGTTTTAAATCATAAATACGAATTATCATAAATGCTTGTGTCACGTATTTCCCAATTTGAAAACTCGTAACAAATAATATATCTTCCTTTTGTTGAATACAATACGAAACGGATATATTTATACTTAAATACAACACGTTAAATTATCTCAAGTTTTCATTGTCAATTATTTATTTATTTGGTGCCAAACCCGACTATAGTCGTGATTCAAACGGTCTTTTATTTTTTTTACCAATATGGCTATCGGTATTTCTTTTTTTCTAACTGCGCTATACTTGATCCGGGTTGATAGCTGAATCCATATACACCGTGTAGAACACCACATGCGTGGTGTTGGTAATAAATGTCACGGGGTGGCGATATCGAAGCGAGGAAAAAGACATTTTTAAAGAGAGAATTTGTTTTAACTAAATACTAAACACCGACCAAGCAGAATCTGTGCTGTGTTATTTTTTTTTTCTAAACGCTTATCCTTAAAACAAGTCACAGATTTTGAGAGTTTCTGGATAAAAACTTATTCATATGTGAGCAATGTCCGTGTATTTTATGCAGAAAGTTTTCAAAACACCGTGACATACTATTATTTATTTCAAACTTTTTTAATAGGAGACAGTCTTCTACAATAGACAGTGATACGTATTTTTAGGATATTTTATTTGTCAATATCGATTAAATGTACAAACATTTTGAACGATCTGTAATACATGTAATTCCCTTACAATGAAATCTTTTCAAAATATGATGTCACATGTGTATCATAATAAATGTAATACCGTATATCGGGTTTTTTTTTCGCGTCGGCTTTTTTTCGCCTTTTGATGACAAACTGGATAGGTTAAATTTTCACTGTGTATAATTTTCGCTGAACGGGAAAATACAGGCGAAAAAATAACTGTATCGTATTGTTAAAGATGTAAACAACATAAACTTGATCGACTGACACGTTATCGATAACAAATAAATATGACAACTACAAACTAAAATACACATAGTTCTGAGAACTTTTAAGGAACGTAAATTATGTACATTTTAGCATGCTAAAAATTGAAGGTTTTGATCATTTGTGTGATGGTATAACAAATAAAAATATCCGTGGTAATGTGATTTATTTCTATTTAATTTTAACATTATGTGCAAAATGTTCGGGTAATGACACCAATCAATAGACCGTCGCTAATTAACAATTTTTAACATGTCACGGATTGTTGTGTTGTTAAAAGGTGTGACATGTATAATTAGCCAATTTAATTATTATGAAAAAAAAAAAATTAAGTATGACATTCTTGTGATCTGTCGAACAGCACAAAAGAGTCATTTTATATATAATGTTATTTAACCTTTAGGGTGAAAACTGAGTGTACATATCAATTTCGCGTATACTCGATAATTAACACCGATAAATCCTGGAATATCCAGTGAAATTTACGCGGGTCAAATTTTCGCGTTTCTTTAGCTGCCGCGAACAAAACGAAAATTCAACACACGCGAAAAAACCCGATGTACGGTGAAACAATGTTTTATATCGATAACTGACAAACAAGTAAAATCTTAAAAACATGTACTGGAGTAGCTAACTTTGAATACAACCGAGATGGCTTAACCTCTGTTAACAAAATTATTGAATTGATCCTTTCTATCGTATATACTTTTTTTTCATTTTCAATTTCGTGTTGCAGGCTCTTTTAAGTCGTATTATTCATATTATTATGAAGAGTTACGGTAATATCGTATTTTTCGGATTTTATTTACCACTTACAAAGGTTGAAAATTTCTCACACGATAATTTTTTAAACTCCTTCCGGAAGACCTTAATTCATCTTCCGTGTTGTTAAATATTTAGTTTTCTGTGTACTGATTTATGAGGTGTTTATAATCTCGACCTTTTGTTCTTGTGACCACGATATTGTCTGTTATAGTCAATTTCTGGTTTTTAAATGCCCATTATTATCTTTTCCTGGAATGATTGCTAAAGAGACAACTATCAATCAGAGATCAAATGACTAAGATGTTAGTAACTGAAGTTCACCATATGGCCTTCAACAATGATCAAACCCATACCGCATAACACGCTATCTAAGTCTCGACAAGACAAAATGAAAAACAATTCAAACAAGAAAACCAACGGCCTGAATTATTTACAAAACAATAAACAAAAACCAAATACGATGTACAGCAAAAAAAAAAGAACGACAACCATTGAATTACAGGCTCCTGACTTGGGACAAACACATACAGAATGTTTGCGGATGTCCAAACCTCCCCTTACCTTGGACAGTGATGTAACATTGTTCCTTCTTGTTGAAGGCTTTGTGGTAACCAATAGTTGCTTTCTTCTACATCCTTTGGTCTGTGTCATTGGAAATCACACCACATCTGCATTTTAATAAATCAACAGCGCAACACAAAAACAAGCTGTACAACTCAGGTGAAAAAAACTCGATTCATCAGATCGATAACAATGAAAATAAAGAAAAACTGAGACAAAGATTAAAGTCAAGAAGTACCGATCAGAAAAATGTTTTCTCCGACCGTAAGCAAAATCAGCAAAACATAGTTTTCTATTAAATAGTTGGACACAAACCTGGCTTATATATGAAAATCCCCTATCATTTCTTTGGGGACTGGAAGTATGGAACCGAACAACTACAACAGAATATCTTTTAAGCGAGCTAACAATAATACATATCTCCAAGTATTAATATTTTGATCGTGCACTTTACTTGATAAGTTTGATGAATCAACCAGTGGAAGAATATGTAGTTTGCCCCTGTAAAGGAATTCTTTTGTAATATTGTGACTTCGTAAATCATAAGCATGCTCACAGTAAATCAAAATCACAAAATATACTCTGCAGCGCAAAGAGAACAGGAAGCAGTAAAAAATACAACATTTTCTTTAATTTCATGCAAGAATTCAAGTCCAAAAGTGGTAGTATTGTAATTTGTAGATGTTTTTTTTTTTATCAGAAAAAGTTTTTACGGGTTAATCATGTTTGTGCGGGCCCCTTTAATACGGTTACAGTAATTTTTGTAAATCTCATATAGCTGATAATTGTTGTTTTTACTAATTCTGTCTATCTATTATATCTTTAAGATAATAGGCAAAAATGCTTTAAATTGTCACTTTGGGACAATTAGGGAACGACCTTCTGATTTTCAGAGGAGGGAGGAGGATTTTGAAAATGAAAAACGTGGCCTGGTAAGAAATGAAAAAAAAAAACACTATGCACAAGGCATCATCAAAATAAATATTCTGCAACACAAAATGCAGGAAATAAATGTGAATAAAAGTGAAAATAAATTTTCGCGCGGCAAAAAAATAAGCACGCGTATCAACAGTTGAAAATAAATTATCAATCTGGAAAAAATCTCCTCCCCCGAATATTAAATGATCGTCCCCTTACTGATGGTTTACAGTTTCTGTCTATCTATAATGGTTTCGTGGATACTAGGCAACATTGCTAAAACTCGAAAAAGAAATCGTCATTTAATAACGCCTCAAAGGCGTTAAGTTATTATTAAATTGATAATAGTATTTTTTATATTTTGTATTGCCGATCATTTTCTATTGAGGATTTACTATACATCGTCTATAGTTTTAACTAGGGATGGCAACGAGTACTCGAGTACTCGCTCTGAAGGCCGAGTACTCAAGTACAATTTTAGTACTCGGATACTCGTTTGCCTTTTATAAATCTGGAGATATGTCTCCTCACATTTCCCCTCACTTTAGTTCCCTTTGAAATATCCCCTTCGTAATACTAATTAATATCTATTAACAACGTAAATACGTTTATCCTGAGACTACTATGTGTTATAGTAGAAAAGGATTTTTCATGTGTAGGACTTAACAAAACCTAGAAACAGACTTTCATCTGAAGTTGTGGATCAGATCATATTTCTGAAAAGAATATAAAATCAAAGTGTCCTGCGGTGAACCCTTGCAACTGATTAGAGACATTTGTAACGGTGTATGTACACGGATCAACACTTTCATGGATTAAAAATTACAAGCCGTGAACATACCTTTGTTTGTTACTCAAGACTTCTTTGTAAACGTGATTGGTATGAGATGTACATTTTATTTAATAAATGTCTATTTGAAACTTTACCATTCTTTAATTTATAATTAAACATCGTTTCGTACAAGTAATTTGAAGTCCAATATTTTGTTGACAAATTATGGGTTAAGTCGTTATATAAAAAATACTAACTCCAACGGAACAGATGATACAGATTGTCTATCAAGTCGGCCATTACGAACATATTGATGATTTTATTGGCATGCTTCTGATTTGGTTCATGAACACACAAACAATATTTGCTATTGTGATAGGTTATTTTTAGAAACGGTGGTCAGTTATTCATTGTTCAATTGACACAAAAAAGGACCAGCGATAAACATAACCAAGGATCAAGTTATATTTTGTATTCATACAGTTTGGGTCCTGCAATAATACGTATGTCTTTCGTTTAGATGTCAAGCGATGTCATCATATTATAATAAGGTTAATGAAAGGTAATAACAAAATAACGCATCCCAAAATAATCAAAACATTGCACAAGACGTAAAAGATTTATCCGAGTACTTGAGTACTCGCGAGTATCATGACCGAGTACTCGAGTATTAAATCTCAGATCTTTTGACATCCCTAGTTTTTACAATAAATTCATGATATTGGTAAAAAAGACATTAATTGATTGACTTTTTGTTGGTATTTATCGCCACGTTCAGGTTTCTTCACCCTTGGCTATCTTGTGGGGACAAATAGTAAGGAATCGAGTGAACATTTTGATGATGCTGATTTATTTGTATAAAAATTGATAAAGTAAAGCTGATAATTTTTGTTGCTTAAAGATACCAAGTGTGTGTTAAAGTTTTCCCAGGTATAGTCATATGACCATTAATATGCATTTATGGCCAACAACTCTTATAAGTAACCATTGTTTAAGTGAAGCAATATCTTTAAATGTTAACAAAATATGCCAGACAACAACAGAAATAAATGAATGGTTATAGATCATTTGAAGCTTTTGAGAATGTAAAGTTAATAAAAGGTAAGTAGATCATGACATTTTGATCTGAACAGCACTGAATTTACCGCAGTGGACAATCTGAAAGATGACTGAAAGACTGAAAATTACTGTATGATTTTATTTTTCAGTCTTTTTCGTTTGATGTGTTTGTGTTTTTGATTTTGCCATTTGATTAGGGACTTTCTGTTTTGAATTTTCCTCGGAGTTCAGTATTTTTGTGATTTAACTTTTTACGAGATGCTAAGATCAAATGACCTTTTCAGATCAAAATTGGTTTACTAGTGATTAAGAATGCTGGTAGATTTTGGAAATAATTATTCCGGCCCCGTTAAGGTGGAGATAAATAATCATTCCTAATCACACACGAAAATAATTTGACCCTAAAATGTGCAATATCTTTATGACTCGATTTCGTCGACACAATAGAATACGCACAGAAGTATTGCTATTCTATTATATTTTCATGTACTGCACATACATTTACTTTATTTCAGATATCAATGAAGTTTTCGGGTAATAGCTGACAAGGAGTTGTAGACTTCTACAATGTATGCTTGATACTGGACAAATGACGGATATCTCAACTGTCAATGAAAACTTGTTTTTGAAACTAGAATAGATTTTATGACAAAATCTCTTTTGGTTGATCTTGTATTGCTGCTAAATTGTTCTATTTACAGTTTCTTGCTGCCATCTTCAATTTTAGTCCAAAGTACTTATTTGTAGATTGTCCCTTGCTGATCATTTTGTCATTTATGGTGTCAATACATCTTTTAGAGTTTTCAAGATATATAGGTATAAGCAATACAATATGCATGTTGAATAACTGACAAATAAATGATGATAGACCCGAATGATTTATAAAGAATAAAACAAATAACTCATTGTAAAAGCGTTTTATTACAAAACTTTTATCGGTGTAGGTAAGACTGTCGTCTTTGAAATCGGTAAGCCGCCTGTGGCCTTAGTAATCGGTAAGACTGTCGTCTTTGAAATCCATAAGCCACCGGTCGCCTTGGAAATCGGTAAGAGTGTCGCCTAGAAAATCTATACGACTGCCGCCTAGGATAATGATGTCTTTTACTACCTGGACATGCCTGTGGAATTGATCCTTCTTTGTCACATACAGAACAAACTGTGCAGTTGTGACAGCATCCACATTGAGGTGGTGAATTGCATTCAAACGGTTCGTCAGCAGGACCTACAAAATGTATTTATGATTGTAAGATCTGATTTTTCCTTTATATGTCAGTTTCATATTTATTTTGTCTTTAAAAGTTTTAGAATTTGGTAAAAGCTATGAAATATTTACTTAAAATTTTTATATACGCCTAGTAAAAGTCGACATTGTCGGCATGTGTATGCTAATAATGATAATAGTAGCAGTAATAATAACAATAATGATAACTATATATTCCTACTATGCAAACCTTTTCGTGTCTTGAGATACTATATATGTAACAGCGTACACAATTGACAAGAACCACACAGGTATAAATGTGCAAAATGTATTCCAAATGGAACGACCCAATCTGACGTCTTGCATGAGTAAAACATGTCATAGTTATCATCAGCAGATTTAACTGCTTATTCAAATGATTGTATAGCCCTTTCCAGAAACTCATTTTCAGAATCACGAAATAACCTCTAAAATTACTATTTGAAGAATGTTATCTCTTTTACTGAAAGTATAATTGCTTTGCAGTAATGATGCTTAATGAAGAGTCAACGATTAGCGGTTAATAATCCTGTTGATTTAAAGAAAATATATGGTTTATATAAATATAAAAATTATTTAAAAAACATACTGGTTCTCAAACTCGATCATTTCTAGCTAGAAATGTTTGGTGTTTTTTTCTATTATTACCGTTGCTCTGTACTGCTGTGAACCAGTATTCATACCAGTAATTTCTCAATAAAGGAAAGAACTCGTATTCAATTATAGATTTAAATCAGATTCGAGCTTTCTGATGTGAGTTTCTATAAAATCATATAGCTTCGAGTTTGTTTTTTTTTCACGTTTATTAGCTGGATGAACTTTTAAAATTATTTACATATTATTGAAAGACATTTACCAATGAAAATATAGTTGTCTGAAATAATGTTTTGAGTTACACATTATGTCTTTTTGTTAAATAACTATTAAAAAATATAATTAGATAGTTAATTGTACTTACGTGGAAATCCGGCTTCTGAAAGATTACAAAAAAATATTATAATTAATGTATATTACTTTTCAAATGTAAAATATGATTTAGTAAGATAGTAACACAAAGACAATATAGATTGTTTAGTAGGCTTACTAATACTCAATAATTATTATTCATAATATGTATGCATCAATGGTATTTCCAACTGATAGATAGTGAACTGATTCAGGTGAAAAGACGTCGGATGTGCTGAATTAAGGTACATGTTTATTGAAATGCCGCCAATTTGGTGTACTAGTTAATGAGACCAGGCTAACATATACACACAGATATAGCAAAACCAACGAAACCTTGAGAGTTCCACATATAAGAATACATGCGCACTTACCTAAAGAATTTAATGTAGCGGTTCAAAAAAAAGCTTTTATTTTGAATAACAATATGTCATGCACTTCTTTTTTATGACAAAAATCAACATTTTAAAAGAGATTATAAGAATATGATCAGACTTATTGAATATATAAGTTTTGCAAATTAACAAACTGTATTTATGAATCAATACGTAAAAACAGGTTAAAAAAATTAGCTCACCGTGACTATGTAAAATTTATTGTTCGTTGAGTATACTTTTAAGTACAACATATTATTCTGACGTTTACTTTGACAGAATTTGCTTCACCATAGAAAATTGATTTTTACTACTATATTGATGTACTCACCTACACCTAGTAACTTAACATCAGGGGATCCGCAAATTTCACATATATCTTCGAATGCATCCGTTTTGTTTTCAATGGTCTTAACCGCTGCAACATATAAAACAATGAATTAATTTCTTTTTTTTTATCCACGTACTTAAAACCTGGGATTTTACATTTATGTAAAATCAAATGGCAAAATCAAAAGCACAAACACATCAAACGAATGGACAACAACTGTCATATTCCTGACTTGGTACATGCATTTTGGTATGCAGAAAATGGTGGATTAAACCTGGTTTTAAAGCGCTAAACCTCTCACTTGTATGACAGTCGCATCAAATTCCATTATATTGACAACTATGTGTGAACAAAACAAACAGACACAATAGGTAAAAATGTCACAAATAGGGGTACAGCAGCAACACGAACCCCATCAAAAACCGGAGGTGATCTCAGGTGATCCTGAAGGGCAAGCAGATTCTGCTTCACATGTGGCACCCGTCGAGTTGCTCATGTTATTACAAACCCGGTAAATAGTCTAATTCGGTAGGTCACATTCATGAAAAGGGAACTGGAATGTTGTTACGAAATAAGGGACATATCCGATATCATCTGTGAAACGGATATTTCATAACGGTCAACCAACTCGTAAAGGCGTCCGTAAAATTTACGAAGTGATGATTTCAATTTCACCATTTGGAACTCTTGGTTTAGAAAAGGTCACAATTGGGAAGCCGAAATCATCTCTTTTGTCGTAAAGTTTTGTTTTCAACCGACCCTCATTGTCAATTTCGAGATGTAAAACATACATGTAAAACAAGCACCACGTACATCGATATCTGCGCATTAAGTAGGATTTTGTGCAACAATGGTTTTTGATATTGGTACAAATAAAATATAGCAAAATCCCTCATATCCAGCTCAATTTTTGCTATGATATTGATTAACCACGCCACTTTTCGTATGATGATAACTTTTGGGTCAGAAGAATAATAATACACACAAAAATTTAATAATAAAATGCACAAGTATTTACAAAAATTACTTAAGGTCTTCAGAAATTATAAACAGTACATGTAATTGTAATAAAGCACCAGCATTCCTTGCTAATTTTTGGATTAGAAGCAATCTTACTAACAGTGGAAATTATACCAAATGGTCAATTGACCCGATATCAACATATATATGAATATACATAGACAGACAATCACATGCAATAGAATATGTAAATCCTCGTATTATGTATATAGATTTTTTGTGGGCTAAATGGTTTGTACGGCTACCTTGTTTCACACTTTAATATTGACATTCCTTCATTTTGATAACTAAACTTGGTTGGTACATTCGCAACATATCTGAAATTAAGGGTCATATTAATGGTTGCATGAAGGCGGACCCAAAACCTTGTTGAAATTTTGTTTTGCAAGACATAAAATATATATCAGGGATGTTATAGAGCCTATTTGTACAAAATTAAACAAAATTGGCTGCTAAAAGCGAATTATTATTTCAATACTCCGCTTTTATTAGTGTTTGAAACTATGCAATCATACTTAATTTGTTTGTCTAAATGGCAGCTTATTTCCCTTTCAATGGTTTTATGTCATAACAAATATACATGTCGATAGAACAAAGCCAAATGATGAATAACAATTTTAAATGTTTAAAATTAAAATATGTTAATCAGGAATTTCAATTTATTCATTTAAAAGGTAAAAGGTAAAATAACAAAAGACAGCACTTCTAGGAAAATTTAATACGGAAACTTTATCAAATGGCAAAATCATTAGCTGAAACACATTAAACGAATGGAAAACAATTGTCATATTTCTGACTTGGTACAGGCGTTTCCTTATGTTGAAAATGGTTGATTAAACGTTTTATATCTAGCTAAACCTCTCACTTGTATGACAGTCGCATTGAATTCCACTATATAGACAACAATGTGTGAGCAAAACAAACAGACATAATAGGTATAAATGTCAAAAATTGAGGTACAGCAGTCAACATTGTGTTATAATCTTAATCACTAAATCAAAAATAACTATTTCCACAAAGAAAAACAAAATGGCATATAGACACTCTATAGAAAAATGACATAAGAAAAAAATTAAAGACAAAAATACGAAAAATGACTGTAGCAAAACAACACAATGGCGGGATGTATAAATACCGAACCCCGCCAAAAGTAAATTACCAAAAATGGACTTAACGGTAAAGATTAAAAATATGCAAAGACATATAAAAGAACACGATAACACGTAATTAAGATAATCAACAACGGAGTACCTAGAATTTATATTTCAAGACCATCATGTATTAATCATGAAGTTGATACGGAGAATTTATTATCAAGGTCTTGGTACCTTCAGAAAAGGACGAAACGTTTTTAACCCTGGTTCATCAACATTCTGTCAGGCACTGGTGACGTTCTAATAAAGTCTGAGTAGCAGCTGCAAACTCTTTAATACCGAATGAGTGTAGAAATGTATATCTGATATGCAGGTGAAGTTGCAATATTGCTGCTAAGGTGGGGAAATTTACAATTTCAAAATTAAACTCGTCTATTTTTTTATAGATTCTTATACTAACATGAGCAACACGACGGATGCCACGTGTGGAGCAAGATCTGCTTACCATTCCGGATAACATTAGATCACCCCCATTTTTTGATTGGGTTCGTGTTGCTCAGTTGTTTGTTTTCAATGTTGAGTTTTGTGTACTATTGTTTGTCTGTTTGTCCTTTTCTTTTAGCCATGGTCGGCGTTGTCAGTTTATTTTCGATTTATGAGTTTAAATGTCCCTCTGGTATCTTTCGCCTCTCTTGATATGAGATGACCGCTTACGTGACATTCGAGGTATAAGATTAAAATAAGAAGGAGGAAGCCGTGTCTGTTGTTTCTTTAATTTATAGTTTTGGGAAATATTAATAGAACCAATCAGAAAAGTTTGAATTGTTAATGGATAGAACATCATCAATATATAATGAGATGATCTGGCTACTTTGATCTTTTATATTTTGTAATTGAACAGAACATTCACTGGTGTGATGCCAAGTGTTATATGTGTTGTTGTAGAATATAAACGCACGTATTTCTAAATTCGATTGTGAGCCATAACATATTCTACAACCGTTCTGAATTAATGGAGAAATAAAAAAACAAATGCACGCCAAAATCATAATCACTTACTTACATGTGAAAATGGAGATTTCAAGATTAATTACTTTTTTCGCATCAACATTTGTCTTTCTATTTATGGAACGACGCAAGTGACACATGTCAAAATTGAAGGCTCTGGTTTTATAAATGTGTACGACCCGGTCTTGTGCTTTATTTTAACAAACAAGAAACCGGTCTTCTCAGATAGACACATGTATACTCTAAGGTGGTGGATAGGGGTAAGGGAACATGGGAACGAGGGTACAGGAAGCGGAAGTGAGTGTTTAGGGAAGTAGGAGTCAGGGCGGAAACCGGGGGCATAGGGAGAGCAAATAAAGGGATATTCTGGGCAAAAATTGACCGATTTGTATCTTGGAGTAAGAGGGAAGGAACTGGGAGTAGGGGACGGGAAGTGAGAGTTGACGGGAGTGAGGTGAAATTTGAGGGTAGGGAAGTAAGAATCAGGGAGCCCCTGTCAACCCCTACTCTGTAAGGGTCGATCTTATAATTTATTTGAAGTCATTAATATTTGAAATCCAGCTTCATTTGAAAATATTTTTGTTTGGTTTTTGCATTATGTGGAAATACATAATTTTGATGGCAAAGTGCAATAACAGGACAATTTTAACGCAATTGAATTCTATTGAAAATAATACAGTTACAGGGAGTTAACTTTAGTGACGATACCGAAACTTCAATGTCCTGAGGTAATTATTTAAAAAATAATGACATCATAATAAACAATGTATTGCCAAAAGTTACCTATCGAGTAAGTTAAAAAAGAAAAGTTTTGTAAGTTTCCAAATAAATCCAATTAGAAGGATATTATTTTGTCTGGATGGTTTTTTTTAATTTATTTTTAATTTCACTGCATTTGAATATAGTTGGAGACGTTGCTATCGGTAAAGGTATATTTACAATCATTAACTAGCATGGCAAATTACCACACTATTTAATATCTTAAAATACTGATTTTTTTCTATAAACAGGAGTCGTATATTGAATGACATGAAACTCACCACCATCAAATATGAAGAACTTGACTGGATTGTCAGTGGGATCATATGAAATAGTCAGACAAAAGAAGTTATTGAGTTCTGGAACCCTATAACATAGCAAAATAAAATGTTTAAACATAGAAAATTATCACAAATTGTTATGACATCCATAAAATTAGGTCGATGTGCTCACGCAGTAAAGGTAAAATAATGTACGCCGACGCGCATTTCGTCTACAAAAGACTAACCAGTGATGCTTGAATGAAAAATCAAAAAAAAGTTTGAAATTGAAGAGCACTGTGGACCTACAATTCCAAAAGGTTTTGCCAAATATAGCTATGGTAATCTACATGTATTCCTTTGGAAAACAATCCTTAGCATTCTAAATAGTTCTAAGTTTGTAAACCCTTAATTTATAAATATGACAATATCAATCTTATGTTAGTCCATGTCAACATTGAAGTGCTAACTACTGGTCTGGTGATACCCTATATGAACCTTGTGTTGTCCGTTGTTGTTTATCTTTTTTTCCGATGAGCTCTTTGACAATGGTTTGTGTGGTATGTTGCACTGTTCTATTTATATGTTGATTTCTGTAATCCAAGTTATGTATTTTGATGATTTTGTATTATTGTTGTTTTTGATTTTTCAATTCGATGAAACAACTATTCAATTATTATTTATTGAGAAAACATTACTGTTGAACTTAACAACCTAAAATATCAATCGAGATTGAGCTCAAAGATTTAGAATGAAAATTCAGATATGTAACACTTTATAAAACTAGTGTGCCCGAAGCATTTACTGGTTTTATCTAAAGCATTTATAAATGTTTTGCTACGTACAACATTCTACCCCCAATATCTTATAGACTAAATACACAATGTCTGATTTTAACCATCGTACAAATCTGTGTTTTTTTTTTCTTACAATGCTGTTTTAGCTTTCTGTTTAATCACTATAGGTTCTCTCCTTTATTATCATTTTAAAGACATACGCCTGATATATATGAACATAAATTAAACATACTTTATAACAAGAAAGCGTCCCATCATTTGATAACAATCAAATGAGACAATGTCGAAAGACGACGACTTTCCGTCCGTATCAATAGTCCAATTAATATAGGGTGACGAGTTACCAAAAAGGTAGAGATCAAACGTTTTGTCCCTCCATGGGCACGGAAATGTACAAGGAAACTGAGTCATTCCTACAAAAGAAAAATAGAAGGGAAAATCGAACGGTCAAAACATTAATCATTATAAATCCCATTAAAACTAAATTTTATACACTTTAGTGTGTCATTTTGTTTTTAAGTACAACACAGTTACAACATTTAAAAAGTATTATCTTGGTATTTGATGTGAGTTTAAAAAAAGAGCATATTTCCAAACTTTAGCTGCAAAGTAGCAAATTGGTTCCCTTCAGTTCTAGGATGTATATATGTCTTTTCAAATATATGTAGGCAAAACTATATATATATATATATAAAACAATTTATCGATAGCCCTGTATAACCATGGGTGATCCGATGGAGAATGGCTGTCATAAAATTTTCAATGTTTGGACGTATATATATAAATATATTTATTGAGAGAGAGAGAGAGTATCTTATGACTAAAAACTGTCAAAATTCTAGACCTGGAGTGTGTCAGGTAAACGGAGATAACAACATCTATTGGATATAGTGTGTTTGTTTTAATAACCTTTAAGCAATAGTCCTCCCGCTAAGTTTTAATTCGTATTATACATCAATCGACATCCATTGTCCTTATGTAAATGAAAGGAAAAAGAAACCAAACAGAAGACAAAACATAGATATAGATGAGAAGCGTACTTTTACAAAATATTTCACTTCAGTTTGACAATCGTATCCAAACCTATCTTTCCACGTGATACAATGATGCTGT
The DNA here is from genome assembly GCA_017311375.1 of Mytilus coruscus. Classification (NCBI taxonomy): domain Eukaryota; kingdom Metazoa; phylum Mollusca; class Bivalvia; order Mytilida; family Mytilidae; genus Mytilus; species Mytilus coruscus. The sequence continues at coordinate 69,277,752 of CM029607.1, forward strand.
AGAATAAAAAGGAAACACTATTAGACTTCAAATAAAACAAGAGTATATGTCCAAAGGACACCATGCCCCGCTCGATCTATCAGATTTCAATATTCAGCGAACCGCAAAAGTTTCCAGTCTATGTGACTAAAACAGTTTGTTAAACTACCTTTAACTTAAACCTTCACCAACCTTAAACTAAAATTCTAGCCTGACATGGGATGGATGAACGGACGGCAACAGTAAGCACAATGCACCTTTACTGTGGTTGGCGGGGCATAAGAAAGGCTTGCAAGCATTTACTACCAAAATAAGATTTTCACTGTAAAATAATGTTTTGAAGGCTGTTTTTTCAAGTTCAGGAGATTAATAAACCTATTTGTGAACAATAATTTTCATTTATCTGTACATGATCATTCTGTTTATGGAATATGGAAGATTTGTTTTAAAGAAAAGGCAGAACAATTGAATCCATTAAATTGTTGACAGTAAAATGCATCGGCTGAAAGTAAGTCAATACTTACTTGGCATGGTGATGTTTCAAACTAGGATAGTCGTTATCAAAGTTGTTGCAAAGACAATTTCGTGTTAATCGAAATACAATAAGTCATCAGTAGACAACAAACTGTTGACGTTTTGCAAATTATCTTACCATGTTCTTCTGACTTCGAATTGCAAGATTCCCTGTATTCTGTTTTACCTGCAAAATATTGAATTTGATAATAGGATAATTGGAAAGACATTCTGAAATGATTTGTTAAAAATATTGTTCATAATTAATTTAGGACGATAAAAAATAAAACAAAGCATGTGGCATACTGATTTGTACAAAAATCTGTGTACATCACATATTTTATCCTTTTCATGAATATTGGGAACAATAAAAATGATTGTCCAAAGTTTTTTTACATTTCTTGTTTGACTAGATTTAAGTGTTAGCAACATCATTCGCTTCTTAATAAATTTCTACTTAAACTATACTTACTCATTTAGAAAAGCTGGTTTAGGTAACATTCATTTCACAATTAATCAAAGTCTTCATAAACATATAGACAGTAAACTGTCGTGTAATACAAGTTTATTTCCCTTTTGCTCCTAAATGTAGCTTACAGTAGTTCACTGATATTAAAATCTCATAAATCGATTAAAAAGATACAAATCAAGGTAACAAGCAAGAAATTATGGGAATGGCATAAAATCCAAAAGGAGCAAAATCGGGTGCGTCGACAGGGTAAGTGACTCCTGCTATGCATGCATTACCGACCTTGAAAATCCAGACTCAGTCAAAAAGTCACAATAGTTTAAATTACAGATCAGACCACTATTCTTGTATATAAAGATTTAAAACCGCTAAAACATTTAATTAATGAGTTGAGCCCTTTCATATAACAGTCAACCGATGCAATTTCTTCCTCATGACTATGTTAAAGCAGTTTACGTTTGAGGAGCACTTTTAAATTAGATTTAAATAAGTAAAAAGATAGTTTAAAGATACTTGTTTGTATTTGAAATTTGAAATGGTTTTAAATGACTTCTGCTTCTTATGAGTAAAAATACATGTCGACCAGTAGGGGGGCGTAATAAGTACCTATCTAAATTACGACTATTTGTTGAAATACATGTATCTATCAATAAAAAAGAGAATGGAAATGGGGAATATGTCAAAGAGACAACAACCCGACCAAAGAGCAGACAACAGCCGAAGGCCACCAATGGGTCTTCAACGCAGCGAGAAAATCCCGCACCCGGAGGTGGTCATCAACTGGCCCCTAAATAAAATTGTGTACAAGTTCAGTGAAAATGGACGTCACACTAAACTCCAAAAGATATAAATGAACTAAAATTTAAAAAACATACAAGACTAACAAAGGCCAGAGGCTCCTGACTTGGGACAGCCATACTCTACAAAAAATTGTCTTCTCGCCAGTTTGAACAAGTTAAGTTTCAGGTCAAAAGAAAGCATATTTACAACATGTCTTACAATTAACTGGTCACATGCATACATGATTTCCCTAACGTTTAACAAACATCAAAAACAAATATTATGGTTCAGGCACACATTTGAACATAAATTTGGTTTTAATATTTTGTGTCACTGTGTTCAATTTCGGGAGAGGAGTAAGAACTTGAACGCTTGTATAACTGTTTCTGTATAAGGCAGGGACGAAAAGTAAACTATGAAATCATAATTGTTAGGTTTATTTTCACAAATTCCATAAGTAAACAGGTTATTAGATAATTTTGACAAACGGTATAACGAATGTTATGTCGAATTTTAAGTCTACTCCGCATCATGGCTGGAGAAACAGTTGCACGTGTAAATACATAATTTGTTAGACAAGTATCAAATTGTCAAAAGTAATATAGACATTCCAGCAAGTTACATTTCCTTGAATATATCTTTTGTGATCGTGATCAGCTGTCTATACGATTGTGGTTATTGAACGCTCTGAGTATGCTTTCTATACAAGTCACTGAATAAAGTTTAAGCGTAAAATGTTTGCTATCCTGATTAATTTAATTTTAACAGTCCGAGTAATAAGTTAGTCTTAAATTGAATTGAATTGATTCAGTTAATTAATTTGAATATTATCATGTGTTCGGCAGAAAAGACAACATATGTCGAAACAGTTGATATTTTGTGATGGTCAGAAAAGGACAATATGGTTACTCGCAAACTTATCAAAGATACAAAGTTTATATAATTATAATTTGGTGTGTCCGACGTGCGCGCCATCTGCCTGCATATAGCAAGGCAAAACATTTGGAAGACAAGATCAAATACAAAGACGAAGATCATTAAAAACTGAAAATTTCCATGGAGGTAAAAAAAACTTGTGTTTCATGTAATTCATTTTATAATTATTAACAGTAAATTTACAGAAAATAATATATCAATGATATGTCACGAAAAAAGAAAACTAAGAAATGTGGAACTCAGAGCTTGCGATGCGCTCGGAGACGAAACATCCGCCAGCAGTGGCACCGACCCAGTAGTTGTTAAAACCCATTAAAGATACAATGGATAAAAAAGAAGAGTACCTGTGTAAAAGGGGAACATTATGTACAAGTTGGAAATGCTGTTTCTCCTCATTTTCTCGCTAGAGCGTTTATTGAGATTAAACATTTTGACTAACCTTGTACATCTGGTTTAGAATGTGAATATGTCGTGTAGCCTGCTATGCCTGCAAAACATTAATAAACACAATTAAATACATAGAGAATGGAAATGAGGAATGTGTCAAAGAGACTACAACCCAACCAAAGAGCAGAACACAGCCCAAGGCTACCAATTGATATTCAACACAGCGAGAAACTCCTGCATCGGAGGCGGGCTTCAGCTGGCCCCTAAACAAAAATGTGTACTAGTTCAGTGAAAATGGACGTCACATAAAACAAATAGGTCATTTTGTTCTATAGGTTTGATCTTCTGCGAGACGTCAGAAATATAAAGATTGAGTAAATGATTTTGAAATTGTTATCAAGCGTTTTCTACAGCCTCATACTTTATCTCCTATTGAATTACTATACAGTATATTGATATAGTACTTTTAGTGAAAATGTAAACTAGAAAAGAGGGTTATAGCAATATGACTGTAAGCGTCAAGTTAAATCAAAAGCTCGTGAACTTAATTTTCATCAGTCACAATGTAAAACGTCCAAACTTTAAATAACAGGTAATACCTTTCAAGAATTTTTTTGATCTAATACAGTGATTAATTTTTCATATGATATATTTTTCATAGGAAAGGGGGAGTAATACTGCTTCAATCGCAATATAAAACTAAAAAAAAAAAAACACAATGCAAACTTCAAATGAAGTTTTTGATTAATGGCTTAGTATTTATAAAGATATGTAGGGAAATGTCAATGAGTCCGCAATCCAACGACAACAATGACACGAAAACTATCTATGTAAAAATTGGTGAAATCTGACAAAAAGTCACTTAATTCCTATTTAAATAACTGTCTGAATATTGTTGATATTTACATTTCGAAAATAATTTAGAAATAAATAGAGTAAGTAACATGCCCATTTCTAGGATTAACAACAAAATTCAAGTACTGGCAAGTGTTGTGTTCGTACCGGCCGAGAAAGCAGCCAAAACTGTGGTGCTTGTATGACATAAATACAACACAGAAGTCCTTCAGAATGAAAGTATACATTCAACTTCATCCACGGCTGTAGTTGAACATAATATATTGTCAATATAATTTTATAATTTTGCAGGAGATATTTAACTTTGCCTATTTAAGCATTGTTATATCATAAGACAGCTTTGTACCATATAAAGTGAAATAGAGTTTTTAGATATATTTGAACCAAAACGTCCACGAGATATTTCGTTAGAGTAAACTCATCATAGATACCAAGATAAAAATTTTGTAGTTACGCCAGACGCGCGTTTCGTCTACAAAAGACTCATCAGTGAAGCTGTAGAGGTTGTACACAGTTTTCAGTGACAAAATATTCTCCAGTATGTTTTAACATGTCAGAGTGTAGAAAAACAAAAAATATAAATAAAGTAAATAGAAATAGACCTTAAATAATTTGCAAATAACACTAATTGTGCAGATGACAAAAGCTTGAAACGCAACTTTAGACAATATCAAATTCCTTCCTTTTTGAATAGAACATGTATTCTTTGTAACTAGTATTCAAGTACTTCAAGGTATAAACAACCACATAGATATAGTCATTAAGTTGGCAGAAAACTTGTTTGTTCTAAATCAAACTTTCAGTACTGGATATCAATAACGTGCGAAAGTTTAAGCTAAAAGTATATTAAGATCTCACAAACATATTGTATTGTACACTGTATTTAATATACGAAGCTGGTATATCTTTGAAAAAAAATATTAACTTATATGTATTATTAGAAATTCGTTTTCGTCAATCCTATTACTTTAAGGTTGTTATTTTGTTCTCAAAACCGACAAAATAAATTTTTACTACTTGTAAGTGAAAGCTTTTTCGTGTCTTAAAGAATATACACTATTGAGAGAAAAGAATATAAATTAAAAATCTATGTGAAATTTTACCTTGATAAGGCATGTGTTTTGATTAAATGCATTGGAGGGAGGGATGATGCAGTAAGCTTTTTATAAGAGAGAACATGAACTTTTTAAATACTTTCTACACTTCTCAAAAACACGCATATAAAACGTAATGAAATAATAGAATAAATGAGAAGTTTGACTAATATCAATGCGATACTAACAAAAACATTTGAAAGAAATCTCGTGGTCATTTTCCAGGTCGCGACAGAATGCAAGTGCCCTAAGTTTAAACTTTAAATCGAACCAAGTCTATAAAAGTCTCATCCAGACACGCTAAACTGCGACTGTAACACTCTGCACCAAAACGCTTTTCAATGACCAGAGACGTATGGATGCCAACATATTGTCCTCAAGGGTAGACAAATTTCAATTCAATATGACTTGCATTTGATTTCACCAGTTTTAATTTAAACTGTAAATATATTTAACATGACTGTCAAAGATGGTATGTACATTACATTCAACACTCCATTTTGCAGCTGTCTGTTTACATAGTGAAAGTCTGGAGTGATTTACCTTACTTTAAATTGAAGAAAACGTTATAGCTTAATGCGTTAATATCTAGACTTTTTGGCAATTTTGTCGTCTATAATTAAAAAGTATCATAGATTTGATGGTATCTTTTTTGTTTTCTTTTTGTTTTCTTTTTGTTTTGTCTTTGTGACATTATTTGTAAGCACTATTTTTTTTCGGTACTTAACATAAACATCAGGACAAAAAGGTTTTGATATAGGGATGATGAGATTTTCATTTTGTTTGTATTTGTTTAACTTTAAGTAACTTACTCATTATCATAAAACTAACCAACAATGCAGCACGTTTCATGTTTACTTCCTCTTGCAGCAATACGTTTGTATATGACTATAAGAATTCAAATCATTATGCGGTTGTGGCAAAACGTTGTTGTCCGTCGATTTATTAAAACAATAGTATTTATATAAGACAGCATGTTTTATAAATTACACTTTCAGCGACATAGAGTTTATTTAAAAAACAAGATTAATCACAACCTTCAAGCAAAAAAAAAAAACCAAACTACTCCAACTTTTTATTGTATTGGAAACTTATGATTTACATTTTAAAAATAAATTATTTATTAAAAATGTTTGCTATATGATACCCACGGTTGAATAGTAGCCTTTATAAATATTTTGTAAATAGTTGGAATGTTTCAAATCATACATATGAATTCTACCAGAAGCTTATAATATTTTATAATGATTTTTTTAATGTTTCAAGTATAAAATCATCGTGCTATTACATTTTTTGTACACATGCAAATAAAAGCTTTAGCATCCTCATCAAACGTATCAAGTCCGTTAGGCCCTTAAATTTATCGATAAAAGTACGTTTCTATTTCTATGTAGCTATATTCCAGCAGCGCTTGCATACAGTATATATCTCCTAGTTGATACGATATTCCAGAGCTTGTATTTCCTATCTTGATTTCCTTGGTAGAGGGTTGCGTCTCACAAGGAAGCTATTCAACCAAGAATCCCAAGTGGTGAAGTGGAAATCATCCCTCTTTAATTTCTAAGGACGTCTTCAGGAGTTAGTTGACCGTTATGGAATATCTGTTTCACAGATGACAACGGATATATTTGAATTATCGCTACAATACCGTCCCCTTTTCCCCGAATGTGACCTATTGAATTAGACATATACCCGGTTGGTACTAACACGAGCAACACGACGGGTGCAACATGTGGAGTAGGATCTGCTTAGCCTTCCACTGCACCTGAGATCAACCAACCAGTTTTTGTTGGGGTTCGTGTTGATCAGTCTTGGTTTTCTATGTTGTGTGTTGTGTGTTGTTGTTTGTGTGTCAGTCTTTTTCTTTTTTAGCCATGGCGTTGTCAGTTTATTTTCGAGTTTGAGTTTGAATGTCCCTTTTGGTTTCTTTCGCCTCTTTTTTTAGATGGCACCATGTAATTAAAAAATTGTTAACACATTTTAGGGAACTCATTGATCCTATCTTTTTATATGTTCTTCAGATTTCATAACAAATATTACTACATCATTAAACCATAAAAACCCTTACGATATTCAAGAGCTTGCAGATGCAAAAATCCAATGCATAAATACCGAAAACATAATAGCACGAAGACAAAAAAAAAAGGAAAACTGTAAATAAAAGATACACAACTTCAGCACGTAGAATCTATAACTCAAGACCATCTTGTATTATTTGTGAAGTAGACACTGAATATTTGTTTATTAGGTCTTTAGTTGACCTTTTTGAGAAAAAGAAAGAGACGTTCATTGACAAAACCCCCCTCTTTGTTTTGTTCAGACACCGATGACGTTTTATAAAGTCTGAGTAGCATTCATGGTGCAGGTGCGTCCTGATGTGCGATTCAGACGCAGTGTGGTGTTTCAATTTTGTTTACACTGTATTTATATCTTACTCCTTTTGTACTTTATCGAGAAACTGTTTACTGTATAAAAGAGAGAAGAAAAGAGGGACGAAAGATACCAGAGGGATAGTCAAACTCATAGATCGAAAACAAACCGACAACGCCATGGCCAAAAAAAAAAAGACAAACAGACAAATAATAGTACAGATGACACAACATAGAAAACTAAAGACTAAGCAACACGAACCCCACCAAAAACTGGGGGTGATCTCAGGTGCTCCGGAAGGGTAAGCAGATCCTGCTTCACATGTGGCACCCGCCGTGTTGCTTATGTTATTACAAATCCGGTAAATAGTCTAATTCGGTAGGTCACATTCGTGAAAAGGGAAGGGTATTGTAGTTACGACATAAGGAACATATCCGATATCATCTGTGAAACGGTTATTCCATAACGGTCAACCAACTCGTGATGGCGTCCGTAAAATTTACGAAGGGGTGATTTCAACTTCACCATTTGGAACTCTTGGTTTAATAGCTTCCTTGTGAGCAGCAATCCTCTATCAAGAAAGATACCAGAGGGACATTCAAACTCATAAGTCGAAAATAAACTGACAACGCCATGGGTAAAAAAGAAATAGACCAACAGACAAACAATAGTACACAAAACAAAGCATAGATAACTAAAGACTGAGCAACACGAATCACACCAAAAACTGGGGGTGATCTCAGGTGCTCCGGAAGGGTAAGCAGATCCTGCTCCACATGTGGCACCCGTCGTGTTGCTCATGATAGTACAAACCCGGTAATACGTCTAATTCGGTATGTCACATTCGAGAAAAGGGGACGGGATTGTAGTAACGACATTAGGAACATATCCGTTATCATCTGTGAAACGGATATTCCATAACAGCCAACTAACTCGTGATGGCGTCCGTAAAACAAAGTCAACAAAGTCACCACATTTTGAATTATTTAGTGAGAGAACATCATTTATATAGCGGAAAGCAGAGTTAAAGGATACTACTTACTTTTTGTGATTCTTCCTAAGAAGTTCCTGTATGAAGTCAGCCTCATATGAATAAAGGAACAAGTCGGCAAGAAGAGGGGCACAGTTTGTTCCCATGGGAATGCCGATTATTTGTTGAAAAACACGTCCTCCAGACGTAAAAGATATGTTATCAATCAAGAAATCAAGCATCTTGATAATGTCAGTTTCAGAAAATTTGTTGTTTGAATAAGAGTGATTTTTTAATTAAGTAGGATTTATCCCTCCCTAAGACAAGATATCTACGTTGGCCATTCTTTTTGATTAAACAGAGCAATTTTTCTTTTAGTTTGGAATGGGGAATTCTTGTCTAAAGTGCAGAAATGTCAAATGTATTTATACTATTGCAAGATGAAAGTGTCTTAGATTGTATGTACTCTAAAAGATCTGATTCACGCCACCTCTAGAATAGGTAGTTTCACAATAACTTTGACGCCCAGCTTTGATTGTTGATAAAATTGATGTTAATAATTTAGAAAGTGGTTTCATGGAGCACTTGGAAGGCCCAGCAATATACCATTGTTTATAAGGACACTTAGTTGTTTAGGTATCCAATACAGTGATGGTAGATCCAGTTCTCCATCTTTGGTCGAAATTCCAAAGGAAGATAGAACAGACCTATGATTATCTAGGATTTTCTCTTTAGTAAGTGTCGTGGGGTATATGTTCAGTTTCCAAGTGAATTATCAATACCTAATTCATTTATCAAACAGTTTATGTAATGTGATTTACACACAAACACTATGTTGTCTGGGGCTTTATGGTTCATGTGGACCCTTCGGCTAAAATGGCTGCGTTTTCACCTCAAAATTTACTCTGAGTACAGACAAAACCTGTGCATCTGGAAAAGCTTTAATGCATAGCATGCCCTAGATAAATAAAATTCAAATGCATTGTATGTTTTAGAAAATTTAAAACTAAACTGGATTTTGCTGTGCACTTTTTTTCGTCCCTGCAGAAGATGATGAAATAAACAAACAGTTGAGTTTCACTTGATATGGTCCACTCAGGTACACAGTTTAAATCACCAATTATTGTCAGGTATCTATTGTCCATCTATTGTGCATGTCAATCAATACAGTTCACTTCAATTATTACTTGTGGGGAAGTTCTCAAACCTCTTTCACAACTCAGTTTATTTTGGCACCTTCTGGAGGAATGAAAAAAAGTGCACTGCAAAATCCTGTTAGGTTTTTAATTTTCTAAAACATAAAATATATGTAAATTTTATCTATCTAGGGCATGCTATGCCTTAAAACTTTTCAAGATACACAGGTTTGTCTGTACTCGGAGTATATTTTAAGGTGGAAATGCAGCCATTTTAGCCAAAGGGTCCACATGAACCTGATATGCAGGGACAACATAATATTTGTCATTAAAGGAAGGACAAGTGTTTTGTATGGAACGCCAAAACTGTCTTGTTATGCCCATTTTCATTATATGATGTGCACTTGTCATTATATGATGTACAAACACCTTTATATGATGTGCAAATATCCTTATATGATGTGCAAATATCCTTACATGATGTACAAACATCATTATATGATGTGCATATATACTTATATGATGTGCAAATATACTTATATGATGTGCAAATGTACTTATATGATGTGCAAACATTCTTATATGATGTGCAAATGTACTTATATGATGTGCAAATATCCTTATATGATGTGCAAATATACTTATATGATGTGCAAATTTACTTCTATGATGTGCAGAGATCCTTATATGGTGTGCAAATATACTTATTTGAAGTGCAAATATACTTATATGATGTGCAAATATCCTTATATGATGTGCATTTTCCCTTATATTATGTGCAAACATCTTTATATGATGTGGTTGTGTCATTGTATTATGTGCTTGTAATCTTATATCATGTGGTTCGGTTTACTTCATTATATGATGTCGAAACGACATTATATGATGTGCTTTCATCGTCGTTATGGTCAATGAACATGATTACGATTAGAATGATTACTGTCTACGTCATAACTGATTCCGATCTGCTACTGCGGAGTTAACAAAACCCGGCTCAAATTTGTAGCTATCGCTAGCGAAATTGCATTTGATATGAAAAATGAGACAGTGCAATTTAACAAAAATCAACGTTTCAAACATTTCGGAGGAAGATATGGATCAATTCATACAGTATCTATTTGAAGAATTTCCCGGCTGCGGCTAAAATATGATAAAACAAATTTTGTGGCCCTTTGGTTTGAGCAAAGGCTCCGTGTTGAAGGCCGTACTTTGGTCTATAATTGTTCCCTTTTTACAAATTGTGACTTGGATGGAGAGTTGTCCTCATTGGCACTCATACCACATCTTCTTATTTCTATTCATTGCAAAAGACACCAATGAACTCACGGTCAGTTTTAAAAATATTTCATAACAATAGCTATAAAATTATCTACTCATGCATAATCATACCGGTATGGATGATTGATTGATTGATTGATTGGTGTTAAAGGCCACTTTCGACACTATCATGCTATTTCGTGGCGGTGAGTTTATATTGGTGGAGGAAGCCGAAGTGCCCGGAGAGAACCACCGGTCTTCTGTAGGAAAACTGACAATTCTAGTCAATTAAGATTGGGGTCGAGCTTACCTGCCACGTGGGCAATTCGAACTCACAACCTAAGTGTTGACAAGCTAGTGACACAGTAGTTCGACTACGTAGCTACTTAGACCACTCGGCTACCGAGGTCCCCCCTCCGAAATGGATTAGAGGAGATATGGGATGAACTTCAACTCGGTGCAGCTTTTTAATATGTTTTCGTGCATTTATTTCACAGCTTCAACTAGATGATTATGGATGGATGATTGACGTCCAGCGGCAAATTGATATGCATATTCGTACGAGAACATGTTAATGTGATATGAATATTAACCCTGCTTGGTACTAGACCGACACCCTGAGCCGGATTTTCAACATGCTATTTCACAGGAAGACATGTCGCCTTACCCGGACATATTATTCTGATTCCGAACCGACCAGTCTTTGCTCTTTCTCCTTAATTTCGCGTGCTTAGCAGGGAAGCAGCAAATATCGATTTTCAAGTCCTTGGTTCGAACCCACGACTTCCCGCACTGGAGGCGATTATGCTACCACGAAAGCACCGCCACTAGACAGTAACCAGCTATATAAAAGGTTTCGTGGGAAGCCGCTAATATATACACCTCCAGACTCAAGTAAACAGGTCTAACGTACAAAGCATTGATTTTTTTTTTTTGGCGAGTGGGGGGCATGTTTTTTTTTGTAAATGTTTGATTCCAAATGTCTTGAAAGAGATTTTATCTATTTCAGAAGGGAAGCGAAATAGTTTGTTTCCATTTAAAATGAGGGAAAAATAAAACAATAATGAAATTAAAAAAAACAAAACCATGTTATTGAAAAAAAACTTTATTTTTTATCAAAATCGAAAAATATGTTTTTCCTAAGCACAAGGAAATTCACGTGCGCCTGCCCACACTAGATGAAATGTCTGTGCCTAACCAATCTGATTAAGATACAATGTACAGGTCATCTGTCTAAGCTTTGGATACAAGGATCTGACAACACTTCATTTTGCACCAAAACGCTTTACAATGACCAGAGACGTATGGATGCCAACATATTGTCCTCAAGGGTAGACAAATTTCAATTCAATATGACTTGCGTTTGATTTCACCAGTTTTAATTTAAACTGTAAATATGTTTAACATGACTGTCAAAGATGGTATGTACATTACATTCAACACTCCATTTTGCTGTCTGTTTACATAGTGAAATCTGGAGTGATTTACCTTACTTTAAATTGAAGAAAACATTATAGCTTAATGCGTTAATATCTAGACTTTTGGCAATTTTGTCGTCTATAGTTATAAAGTATCATAGATTTGATGGTATCTTTTTTGTTTTTGTTTTTTTTTTTGTCTTTGTGACATTATTTGTAAGCACTATTTTTTCGATATTTAACATAAACATCAGGACAAAAGGTTTTGATATAGGGATGATGAGATTTTCATTTTGTTTGTTTTGTTTAACTTTAAGTAACTTACCCATTATCATAAAACTAACCAACAATGCAGCACGTTTCATGTTTACTTCCTCTTGCAGCAATACGTTTGTATATGACTATAAGAATTCAAATCATTATGCGGTTGTGGCAAAATTTTGTTGTCCGTCGATTTATTTAAGCAATAGTATTTATATAAGACAGCTTGCTAGAAACAGAGGCATGTTTTATAAATTACACTTTCAGCGACCTAGAGTTTATTTTAAAAATGATTAATCACAACCTTCAAGCAAAAAAAAAAAAAAAAACCAAACAAACTACTCCAACTTTGTATTTAGAGGTTGCCTCTCACAAGGAAGCTATTCAACCAAGAATCCCAAGTGGTGAAGTGGAAATCATCCTCTTTAAGTTCTAAGGACGTCTTCGGGAGTTAGTTGACTGTTATGGAATATCTGTTTCACAGATGACAAAGGATATATTTAAATTATCGCTACAATACCGTCCCTTTTCCCCAAATGTGACCTATTGAATTAGACATATACCCGGTTAGTACTAACACGAGCAACACGACGGGTGCAACATGTGGAGTAGGATCTGCTTAGCCTTCCACTGCACCTGAGATCAACCAACCAGTTTTTGTTGGGGTTCGTGTTGATCAGTCTATGGTTTTCTACATTGTGTGTTGTTGTTTGTGTGTCAGTCTTTTTCTTTTTTAGCCATGGCGTTGTCAGTTTATTTTCGAGTTTGAGTTTGAATGTCCCTTTTGGTTTCTTTCGCCTCTCTTTTTATATGGCACCATGTAATTAAAAAATTGTTAACACATTTTAGGGAACTCATTGATCCTATCTTTTTATATGTTCTTCAGATTTCATAACAAATATTACTACATCATTAAACCATAAAAACCCTTACGATATTCAAGAGCTTGCAGATGCAAAATCCAATGCATAAATACCGAGTCACAACAAAAGTAATACGACCATAGAAACATAATAGCACGAAGACAAAAAAAGGAAAACTGTAAATACAAGATACACAACTTCAGTACGTAGAATCTATAACTCAAGACCATCTTGTCTTGTATTATTTGTGAAGTAGACACTGAATATTTGTTTATTAGGTCTTGGTACTTTAGTTGACCTTTTTGAGGAGAAAAAAAGAGACGTTCATTGACAAAACCCCCCTCTTTTTTTATTCAGACACCGATGACGTTTTATAAAGTCTGAGTAGCATTCATGGTGCAGGTGTGTCCTGATGTGCGATTCGGACGCAGTGTGGTGTTTCAATTTTGTTTACACTGTATTTATATCTTACTTCTTTTGTACTTTAGCGAGAAACTGTTTACTGTATAAAAGAGAGAAGAAAGATACCAGAGGGAAATTCAAACTCATAAGTCGAAAATAAACTGACAACGCCATGGGTAAACAAGAAATAGACCAACAGACAAACAATAGTACACAAAACACAGCATAGAAAACTAAAGACTGATCAACACGAATCACACCAAAAACTGGGGGTGATCTCAGGTGATCCGGAAGGGTAAGCAGATCCTGTTCCACATGTGGTACCCGTCGTGTTGCTCATGTTAGTACAAACCCGGTAATAAGTCTAATTCGGTATGTCACATTCGAGAAAAGGGGACGGGATTGTAGTAACGACATTAGGAACATATCCGTTATCATCTGTGAAACGGATATTCCATAACAGCCAACTAACTCGTGATTGCGTCCGTAAAACAAAGTCAACAAAGTCACCACATTTTGAATTATTTAGTGAGAGAACATCATTTATATAGCGGAAAGTAGAGATAAAGGATACTACTTACTTTTTGTGATTCTTCCTAAGAAGTTCATGTATGAAGTCAGTCATATGAATAAAGGAACAAGTCGGCAAGAAGAGGGGCACAGTTTGTTCCCATGGGAATGCCGATTGTTTGTTGAAAACACGTCCTCCAGACGTAAAAGATATGTTATCAATCAAGAAATCAAGCATCTTGATAATGTCATTTTCAGAAAATTTGTTGTTTGAATAAGAGTGATTTTTATTAAGTAGGATTTATCCCTCCCAAAGACAAGATATCTACGTTGGCCATTCTTTTGATGAAACAGAGCAATTTTTCTTTTAGTTTGGAATGGGGAATTCTTGTCTAAAGTGCAGAAATGTCAAATGTGTTTATACTATTGCAAGATGAAAGTGTCTTAGATTGTATGTACTCTAAAAGATCTTTTGGATTTTTTAGTATCCACATCTGATTCACGCCACCTCTAGAATAGGTAGTTTCACAATAACTTTGACGCCCAGCTTTGATTGTTGATACAATTGATATTAATAATTTAGAAAGTGGTTTCATGGAGCACTTGGAAGGCCCAGCAATATACCATTGTTTATAAGGACACTTAGTTGGTTAGGTATCCAATACAGTGATGGTAGATCCAGTTCTCCATCTTTGGTCGAAATTCCAAAGGAACATAGAACAGACCTATGATTATCTAGGATTTTCTCTTTAGTAAGTGTCGTGGGGTATATGCTGAGTTTCCAAGTGAATTGTCAATACCTAATTCATTTATCAAACAGTTTATGTAATGTGATTTACACACAAACACTATGTTGTCTGGGGCTTTATATGCGGGGACAACATAATATTTGTCATTAAAGGAAGGACAAGTGTTTTGCAATATTTGGGTCTTTTTAGATTAATGTAGCATGGGTATAAATAGACCCATTCATTTTATTAATTCTGATTTGTATTAACAACCTCACAGCCTTATACCATTCGGAAAGAGTATCTACGTCTTCTTTCTAGCGTTTAGCCAATTGCCTGGCATAATATATTAGATATTATGTATAAGGTATGAACTATCAACTACACACACTTTTTTTTAACCGGTGCCTTTGTCAAATTTACTATCAACTACAGCAACGTTTTTGTTTTTGTTTGATATATTTATATGTTTTGTGAATTTGTTGGTCATTTGTATGTCTGTGATGTATGTTTACAAAGTTTTGGCTGCTGGATCCCAGTTATTTTGTACATGAACCTATTATGTCTGTTTAGGTTGTTTAACATATTATCGTCCCATTTATTTATCATGTCTGTTTGGGTTGTTCACCCTATTTTGTCAATATAACGGAACTAAAAAATGTCATGCAAGTGGGAGGTTTTGCTTGCTATAAAACCAGGTCTATCCCACCATTTTCTTCTGCACATGACGGTACAAAGTCAGTATTATTACATTTCGTTCCGTTTGGTGATAACGTTTGATAATGTTTGATTTTGTCAGTGTTTATGGCTTTCCCTTTTTTTGAATTTACCTTGGAGTTTGATATTTTTTTTAATTGAAAATTTTTATTTTTATTTTGCAAGGTTACACTTTTAGGAGATCATAACAAGACAAGAAGTATTGCGAAAAAAGCTTGCAAACTGGTGCCCAACTCCCATTACTCACGTGACACAATTAATGATGTCAAATGTGAAAAATAGATGGTGCACAATAGCATTTTGTCATGATGAATCCGTAAAAGTTTGTTTGAAAACCATTGATCATTTTAGGAGGATTGCGAATGGGGATGTAAAAACTATGAAAGGACAAAGTCTATTTTCTTTTTGTGTGGGAAAACCAAGAAGTCATTCTCTTTAAAAATAAGTGTAGGAATAAAAATGAAACAAAACTCCTATAATATGGACTTGTAAAGTCTATGTTTTTGTATTAGAAACCACAGATAAATGTCTGATCAAATAGTCAAATAGGAGGTCACAATGGCATAATGTCATAAAGAATCCGTAAAAGTTTGATTGAAATCCGATGTCATTGTTTTTAAGAGGTGTTGCGGAATGAGGATGTTCATTCGGTACACATGTATTATGAAATGGCCAATCCATGTTTTGGTATTTGAAACCCAAAAAATCAGTCGGACAAAACGAAAATATGATGTGCACAATAGCAATATGTCATCAAAAATCCACCAAGAATGTATGCTTTCTTATCCACATTTTCGTTTAAAAAACCGGACCATTTGTTGAAAAACTCGGACGATACTAGTTTCGAAAAAAAAAACAGACAATGTAAAGCACTCAATCTTAAATGAACTACAAGGAAATTGTGTGTTATTTGTGCTCAAAATATGTACCGTATTCAAAATAAAATGAACAGTCATGAATAAAACTATTATATCCGCTAAAAAGCAGTAAATCGATCAGATTGCTTCAAATATCGCTCGAAAAGACACTATCTCACCGTGACACTATACATACCATGCATTTAATGACCTTTTGGGTTTTTGTTTGTTTTTAATTTTAAGTGTTTGTGACAGTATTTTTTAACAATTACAAGGCCTTATAAAATCAGGTAAACCTCATGCTTTTTCAGATCTGACAACCTAAATTGATGAAAGAAAGATTTTGATATAAAGATAATGAATGAGTTTTTAATATTTGTGTTTTAACCTAATTTTAAGTAACTAACCCATAATTGTATCCATTACTATACACCTAAATAACACCACAGCACTTTTTATGTTTCCTATCTAGTGCTGTAGTACGTATGTATAAGATTAGGATAATTCAAATCATATTTAAGTTTTTGGAAGCTTTGTTGTCAACACAACGAACAAAATCACTGAAAATAATACAGTAGACATATCGTCAGAAATAGAGACTTGTTTTTATATATACTTTCAACGACCCCTTGTTTATGTTCATGAAGATAAATTAGTCACAACCTTAAAACAAAACAAGTACGGTTCAGATTTTGGTCGAGTATAGTTCAGTCTAAGGTCGAGTATGGTTCAGATTTCGGTCGAGTATAGTTCAGTCTAAGGTCGAGTATGGTTCAGGTTTTGGTCGATTATAGTTCAAACTAAGGTCGAGTATGGTTAAAACATAGGTCGAGTATGGTTCGGGTTTTGGTCGATTATAGTTCAAACTAAGGTCGAGTATAGTTCAGACCTCAAAGCCCTTTCGTCGAGTATTATTAAGACATTAAAAAGAGGTCAGGTACAGGTTGAGAATGGATTAAGACTGTTTCAGCCTGGACACATATGAGCTCAAGACTTCACAAGACTTCAGTATGGTCAAGATAACGATCGAGTACAAGTTCAGATTTTTTAGTATGGTTCAGCCTACAGTCGAGTCATATCGAGTAAAGTCCAGACCAATACAGATTGATCGAGTAAAAGTCAGTACAATCAAAAAAGTGCCCATTTCAGACTTGTACTGGTTTGTAGTCAATGCTAAAGGATATGCTGAATGCGATCTGTCATACCTACCTGGCAGCATCCAAGCTGGTTGTCTCCTGTCCCTGGTGGACCGTCTAATAGTCGGAGGCGACGAAGAAAAACTATCATCACGTGGATTTTGCTGTTCTGAGGAGAGCTTAGAGGGTGTAGACTTGATGAGAATTCACTCAGATTTAAAGGATATAACAAAATAGCCTTCAACATAATGTTAAAAACTCTGGCCTTGACAATCTTGTTAAACAAATGGACTTCAAAGATCTTGTAGCAACTATTGTAAGTAAAATTTTGTCCACGCTAAAGAGGTCAATCACTGAGGAATTTAACACCAGATTTAGGAGAAGAACTGCAAGGTAGAAAGGTGAGACAGATGCTCTAAATACAGATAATAATAACTATAAAGAGAGACCTAGAACTAAAAAAAGGGAAATAGAAGAGCTTCAGGAAAAGGTTGCAGATTGCAACATCAGGTTCATGAATGCACTTAAATCTGCAAGCTATAATGAACAGTATTCCAGGAAACATAACATAAGAATGGTTAAATGAAAATGAGAACTTATTGAATGTGTTTCTTATAATCGTAAGAAAAGGAATCGAATGTTGAGACAGACCCATCAGATGTCATAGCAATACATTGCATCCCTGAATAAGAAGGTAATATCAAACATGATAGCAAAGGTTCGTAACATAGAAATAAAAACAATAATAATGAGGGGAAAAATTGCACAACGATTTAACAAAGCGAAATATTGGACTGTTAGCAAGACTAACGAAATGCTGAATTATGCCTGGTTCTACAACTGTAGTTAATATGGTTTATTGAAGGACAGTGAACAAAGAATCAAATTGATTTTTTTGAAAATGTAGACCAACAAGTAAAAACAAAACTTGCAAGTATGTGATTATCATCTTTCCTTAATTATTTGTACTAATTTATTTTTTGATCAATGGGAAGTAACTCTAGTTATATATTTTGAGAATCGCTTTTTTGGTTAATGGGAGGTAACTCTATATTTCTTGAAGACATTGGTTAATGGTTTTGTGTTTTATGATACGAGCTGCGTCGGAAAGAGATCAATCTGATGAAAGTGCCTCTTCACATGTCCATGAATAAGACTTTGATTGATTTTAGAACATTCAAATACGAAATAAAAGATGAAGTTTGGTCTACTTTGTAGGGTTCTTATATCAACTCAATTTTCAACAGTTACATACTTTGCAAAGAGATTTTTCAACCCAAAATAAGTTAAAGATGTATTAATATTTATTTGCACAAAGTCGACTTCTATCCGACGCAGCTCATATGAAGTTGAATGAAAATTTCTGTCATGACTTCTTAAATGAAATATGGTCAAAGATATGTTAAAAGTTGAATAGAACAATTATATTTAAACTATATAATTTATCTGCCTTTCTATTGTATGATTGAACATATCACTTAAAGAGTATTAATCATGATATAACTGTCTTATCTACGGATGTAAGGGGCATATTTTCGAGCAAGAAAGAAAGATTCTGTAAGTTTGATTGGTTAAGAGATAAAATTGTTTGTTTTCAGGATACCCACACAGTAATTAGGATATCGAGAAACTTTGGCAAGATGAATGGGATAAAACATATATTTTCAGTCACTGTAACAATACATGTGCTGGTGTGAATGTGATGTTTAACAAGGTTCTTGATTTAAAGATTCATGATTCTAAGATAATCAAGAAAGGTCGTTTTATTGTTCTTATCATTAATAAAACAGGCAATACTGTTTATGGAATTCATTCAGATGAATCATCATTGTTTAGCGCTATTTTACAAAACATCACTTGCTATATTAGTCAGAAACCTGTAATTCGGTGGTTGTCGTTTGTTACTGTATATCATATTTATATTTCGTTCATTGTTTTTACATAACTCAGGCTGTTAGTTTCCTCGTTTGAATTGTTTATTATTTGACATTCCAAGGCCTTTTATAGCTGACTATGCAGTATGGGTTTTGCTCATTGTTGAACGCTGTACGGGGACCTATTGTTGCTTACTTCTATGTCATTTGTTCTCTGATGGAGAGTTGTCTCAATGGCAATTAACCACATCTTCTTATTTTCATAATACAAGCATCTTAATGTATGGTTACTGGAATGTTTTCAAATGGACACTCATTTTCTTAATTTACTCTGTTCAACCGAAAATAAAACATGTATATACTCTGACTACCAATTCTCATGACACCCTAATACCAACCACGAAAAGTAAATACTTATGTCTCAAATATTTGACTGACAATGAAATTATTTCTGTATTTGACAAAGACAACCACCATTGTAGAGACTGTCAGGTGTGGATACAATCATCAAAATTTATTAGGCGCTTATTATAAAACACAACAAGACATATGTCCTCAATTGTAAGCACCACAAATGGCATCAGTTTCAATCAAATAACATACACTCTACAAAAAAGAAGCGCCTTATTAAAATATGAATACTACATTTATAATGCACGAACTGTTAAACTGAATATTAATATTCCTGTACACAAAATACGTTTAACTTGATAGATGGTTTCCGCCCGTGTCGAAAACTTTTCTCTTGCACGCACCATGTGCACTTTAAATACTTACGGGACTTCTCACTCTATTGTTATTACAACTAGCTCACTTTCTATACTCGACGATTCATACGCCTAACGAACATACATACATTCATTGTCTTAATTTACTCTGTTCAACCGAAAATAAATCATTTATGTACTCTGAAATCCAATTCTCTCATGACACCCTTATACCACTTATACAAATACGAAATATTAGACGGAATGAAATCATTTCTGTATCTAATAAAGACAAACACCATTATAGAGACTTTAAGGTGTTGTGACCTTCTTTCTGTGTACAAAGAAAGCATGTCAGATGCCAAGTTTCCTCTAGAAACTGACAAATATGTATCACGATTATCAACAATGTATCCATCTTTTGCGTTTTCGGTTTCACGACATAACATGTGTAACATCTTTACTTTTATAAGATCTTAAATGGTATTATGATTATTTATAAAGTAATTTTAGAAAAAAATTAGAACTGTATTAGAATGACTATGTATAAAATAAAATAAGTTTTACTGTGTATTCTCCCTGGATATCAATACTAAATGTGTGTAACTGGTATACTTGATGGAACATTAAGTGTTTTGTTAAAACAGCAAGCAATGCAATAAAGAATTTATGAATGTTAAAAAAAAAAACAGAGTTTTTAAAAGAATCGAAGTGTATGTTAATTGCTAATGATTATCATGATTTATTGCATTTGCGTAAAAACTTTTAATCAAACTCGATATCCTATGAAGATATGACAACATCATTTTCCTCATGCATACATGTCCGTACGGTAGCCTATAATTGCTTATATCCACTTCATTTGAACTCAATCATTTTCAATCATACGACATCTCGGTTTTGGTTTGTGACCCGGATTTGTTTTCGCTGAATCGATTTTTGACTATTGAACAGCGGTATACTACTGTTGCCTTTATTTAAATATGGGTTAAATGCAAGTTTTGTTTATTATTTTGAAAACTGCTACAAATACATGAAATAGAGACAATATGACGGAACAGAAATATGAAAAAGGTTGAGGTCTACCAATTGTCCATTTACGTCAAAACTGTCAGAAGTAGTTGTCCCTAAATGACGGATTTTTCCGTTTTTTCATCTTTGGCTATTATCTCGGAAACTATAGTAGATATTGAGAAACTCTTAATAGCAAAAAATGATCAGCAATACAAGATTAACAAAAAGGGATTTTAATCGTGATTTCTATCCTTATCTACAATGTTGGGGATTGTCCATTATTGAAGATACCTATGTGAGCGACACATGCTCTTTAGAGCCTCAAGTTATATCTAGCTTAGTGAATTTGATTCTTTTGTATTTCTACCTTCTTTATCTTTTCATATTACCTCCCGTTCAATTGCTACCCTTTTCTGTCATTTAGTATTGAAAACGACAAAGTTTTTTTGATGTAAACGATAGACATGAATCTTAAAACTGTAAGTTTGGTATGAAAGATTGAATGAAAATGGGCAGAAATATACAAAAGTTTTTAATTACTCACTGCAGCAGACGTTTGTCAATGTATACGAGCACAGTATTATTCCTTGTTTAATATTTTGATAATAGCACACTTTTCAACCAAACGCTGGGTTCGATCTGGGACTTTTATATTTGCATATAAATCGAGTTCCAATTCTTTTGTTCTTGTCCTGTGTTATATCTCTTCTTTTTATTGATAATGATTGATTTATTTACTATACCATTTATACGAGAGGGAAAATACTCTTTATGGTTTATACAATGTAAAATAGAATAAAAGTGTAAAAATTTTAAAAACAATAATTAAAACAGCTCACGTTTTTTAAAGGATTAAAAATATCACGCTTTTATGCAAAATGAGAGTAAAACTGCAATCAGGGAATTTCCACAACATTTCATTGCTCGTTATCTTTTGCATGTGTTGAGCCTCAATGTATGTACAATGAGAAATGAATATATTAATACTTTTGTGCAGGAAAATATTACACAGTTTATATTTTTACAATATCATTTGTTCCAATCTACAAAAATTTGGACTAATCAATTCGTACCTCTTAAACATCATGAAGAAGTAAATCATTTTCTGTTAGATAGTGAAATAAATGGATATAATATCGAATTTCCAAACTGTTTTTTTTTTTCTGTTTGTGACCCATTTAAAAGGGACGCTTCACTATGGTAACGGCATGCACGATGTCACAAATCTTTACTCTGATTGGACGAAATAACAGAAATGAACAAAACCCAACAAAAAAGATATACGCTACAATAAAAGGAAAACATTACGGACATAAAATCAAGCTTAAAAATGAAATTATCCAGAAAAATTAAAATAAATTCAGGTAAAGAAGGTGTCATTATTACCACTGTCAAATTCTTTGGATTTTATCGGATTAGCCTTTAATACATGAGTAGGTAAAAATCACTGACAGGATCGTTAGATCTACAAGGGCAAGCCATGATTAGGCTATTAATAGCTCGAGTGCAACAAATATATCATCCAAGGCGTAATAATAATCTCAAAGAGTACAAAATATTATACTTGAAATAAATATTGTCAAAATGCATTTATAGATCATCTTCCTTTGGCGTCCGTCCGTCCCCGATATACACACCGAAATAGGTTGAATCTCTAATTGTTAAAGTTGTTCTTGACACATAGTTATAATTGATATTTCTTCGTGGATCTAAACTGTTTCAAGTTTGTTGTAAACTACTAATATCTTATGTTTATGTCTATTTAGCAGCTACAAGTACTTCTTTATCTATATATACATTTACTTAATCACCATGCAGAATATGTTTTAATTCTGTAGTAAAAAGCGCAAATCCTCAACTTTTAGAATCGTCAGCCTTTTGTCGTAAAATTGTGTGCAAACTTTTTTCAACCATGAAAAAAACCTGATAAAGATATGCTCACATCTGAATGCGTCAGATATCTTTTTTAAAGATAGTACTTGATCATATTCTGACGTTTAATGTAATTTACAATTTGTCATTAGAGCTGAAGAGTTAATTTTAATACAATAATGTTGCAATTAAGTGTGCTAAAAATATATCTTAATTGTTAGTAGTACATATTTTAAACCCAATAGTTCCTACGAAATAGCTTTAACTCTAAGTAAAAAAAAAAGAATTGGAAGGTCGGTATCCAATGAAAGCGAAAACATTTGGATCACTGTAGAACCCTAGTTGAAAATTCTGTTTGGATTATAAAGAAAACATATGAAATTAAAATAGGAGGGCGTATTTGTACCTGTTACTTAGATCAGAAGTACTGCTTTTGTACTAACAAACTTTCTCGAATCAGTGCTCTCTGATATGCAAAAAAGGTTTGTTGGATTATTTCAGCACAAGAAAAGACATGATATAGTTTTGACGTGCAGTGACTCTATTTCAACTTTAGAAAAAATAACTATGAATGCTTTATATTGCAGAATTGAAATAAGAAAGCAATGTGGCTACAAATTAAAGGTTTTATTCTTTTTTTAACATAAATGTAATAAAGAAATAAAATCCAATTAAACTTAAAACTTTTACTTTAATGCAAACAAACTATTAACATTCAAAGATCATTGATTGTAGTATTTCATCAAATGAAGTATTTGTTTTTAGTCTGCTTTCACATGTAAATGTGCAAATTATCATTAATTTGCTTTTGTCTCGTTTTAAATGATATAAACACACTACCTTTGACTTTAGGGCAGAAAAAAATCCGTCTTTATCTTAGAGCGTTGTCCAAATAAAGAATCTGGGAAAGGATCATAACCAAACAGTTTGAAGTCATTTCTATACACATTCTGTAATTTGTACATAGAATCAATAGGAATATTGTTATACGCGTGAACAAACATTTTCTGTCTTTGTATTAAAAGATCCTCCTTTTTTGATATTTTGTGTATTTTCAAAATAAGTGTAAGTAATTTTGATATTGATATGTAGTGCGACTCTTTTTCATTTAAGGGGAGCGAATAATTCTCCGAAATTATTCCCCTTGTCTGTAACTTTCTCCAAATTCGATTTAATCCAGTAAACCGACTCATGCATCTATCAGACTGTTGTCGAAAAGCAATTACAGCTTGTACAGTATCATATATGGCATCATATTTATAAAGTTCGCTAAAATTGTGTGTTATGTAAGACGTTGCGTTTATTCCAAATTTATCAAAAATATTCACAGTATCATTGAGAAAATTTTCCATTTTGCCAATATAATGATATTGGACATTGCATGGTCTACATATAGAACTTATGGGTATAAAATGATCATCCAAATTTTCTATTGGTGTTTGAATGATGTACTCTACCAGGTCTCTGAACGTAACCTCGCTTCCACACGAGGTTTTATTGCGAATTGTTTTCATAATGTCGACACCAAGCGTTTTCCAAAAATACGGATTAGGTGAATATAATTTATCGATATACGCTGACAAAATACGGGAATAAGGATTTCTGGCGAACATAAAATTTTTCGTCACTCTTAACATATCATATGTCCAGTTCATGCTATTCATTGCACAGGTTCGACGGTATTTCCCCTTTTCGTCTTGTGGTTTTATACTGAAAGGGGATACTTTTAAGTTTTTATCTAAACAGTGAAGAAGACGTCTCCAAAATGTCGATCCTCCCTTATAAACTCTACAATAGGCAAGCTGGTGCTTGTATATTGGCATTATACTGCCCTTAAAAACTGCATCCATTTTGCTTTCATTGAATGTTTCTGAATAACATAGATGTTTTGGAAAATGGTATCCATCTTTCAAAAAGTTCTCTTTAATCTTTGTACTTAGGATGTTCTAAAAGATACAAAAAAAAAGAAGAAATGTTTCTAGTCGTAACAGTTGTAGTATTAGTAGTAGAAGAACATGTAGAAGTTTACGAAATGTCTTTTTTTAACATTTTCAGGCCGTAACCCTGTTAAGGAAGCATTTTAAATAAGTGTTTCATTATTGTGAATAATGTTATTTATAATCGTTTTTGTTTTGTTATTTAACGTCCAAAGACAGGTATTTTGTGATCATGTCAGTAACATTCAAAAACATTGTTGTGTACGGCTGAAGTCCTTGTATTTCTTGTTTTGGTCAAATAAATGTTTTAATTATGGACTTTGTTTAGATGACTATGCGGTATGGGTTTTGCTTATTGTTGAAGGCCGTGCGGTGACCTACAGTTGTAAACTTCTATGTCATTTGGTCTCTGGTGGAGAGTTGTCTCATTGGCATTCATACCACATCTTCTTATTTTTATATGTGTTGCATGTTCAATATTGTTGTTAGGTTCTTGATTTTTATCTCGTTCAGAATTAAATTGGTTATTAATGTGAAAGAAGGCATAGTTGCATGTTTACCAGATAAAAATTCGATTTTAGAAAATGCTTTTCAAATTGTATTGATGTATCAAACAACTACACAACTATAAAATGATATTTTGTTTGTTTATTTGTTATATAATTTCTTGTTTTGTCTGCTAGTTTAATTTAAACAATATTTTATTCAAATAATTTTTTTTTGGACTGAGCAACAGGCCAAGCCTATGAAAGCCCTGTCCGCACAACAAGGTTCAATATTAAACAAAACAACACTTACGCAATTATAATGACAACATACATTATTTATTTCAAAACGACCTCATGGATGACTGTTACGATGCTTCAAATGGCTAACTCAAAAATTATTATTGACATGCTAAGTTACAAAATAAGTCATTTTTCCAAAACAAAATGTTTGACACCATAAACTAATTTTTACTAATTTATCGCACCAGAAGAATAACGACAGTTAGTAATTATCCATGTTAGTACATTAAAAAACATCAATAATAAATAATGAGAAGAGGAACTTAGAATGAAAAACAAAACACAAAAACAAAAACAAACAAAAAATGGTTTGAATGACATAGAAAACAATGTTTCATTTGTCAGCCTTTATAATCTTAAATTATCAATTATTTTGTCTTCTGTTGTATTCATGGAATATTAACTGATATAAATATCTTTTTTTGATTTTTAGTATAACTTTTGTTGTATTTGTACTAGTTAAGTCTATGATTGGGATTAATGAAGATATTTCAACACAAGCAAACAAAAACAAATGCCACGTCAGTTCATGCAAGACTTTTTGTCCGTCATCATCGAATTAATTAATAGCTTGTTCATGTTAATACATTTTTAAAGAATCACTTGTAAAAGAAGTTTAGTCTTAAATGAAGTCATGTTCAGTCTTTCAATAAATTTTCAAATTACCCTTGCGGTACATTCAGTAATGTTAAGACGATTCTGTTGTAGTCAATTCAGTATTGTTCAGTAGCTTTTCATTTCAGACAGTTCAGCATGATGTTGATGTGTACAGGTAAATAACAGCTACTGTACAATCTGAACACAGATCTTAATTGACTGCAGCGAATTATCTAAACAGTACTGGATTAATCGCAGTGGATAAGTCTGAAAATTTACTAAAAAACTGAAAATGACTTAATAATTTATTGTTCAGTCTTATGACAGTTGATCACATCATAATGTCCGTTTCAGGTCAAAACTGGTTTTCTAGCGTAATATGGTCAACGAGTTATCATAATAAATGCAAACTAAAACACTATTTAAACCAGTAAAATTTCCAAGTAGAGAGAAGAGAGTAAACTATTTTGGTCTTTTTCCTTCCATTTCATTAAGAAATAATCTAACCAAAGAACACGAAACTCCATTTTTTACAGCATGTAGAAAACATGCTCTTAATTAGAAATAAGAAGATGTGGTATGAGTGCCAATGAGACAACTCTCCATCCAAGTCACAATGTGTAAAAAGTAAACAATTATAGGTCAAAGTAACCTCTTTTAGCTGACCAACCTCTTTTGTTTGATCTTCATATCTCACTACGTGAGAGAAGTTGTTTGTAGTGATCTTGATATTACTGAGATAAAGCAGCATATACTCCCTCTTGATTTTTATATCTGAAAAAATGGAGAAAATATTAAAACAAGAAATAATTATAAACATCCAGCAATAGGTTAATTAACGAAGGCGATATATAGTTAACGTGAAAAGGATTAGCTAAACTTATACATTGATTTACTGATTGATCGATTATCGCTTTATTTACGTCATGTGCCAAATATTTCATGCATACTAGTATTCAGTGCTATGATAAATTAAAGATAATCTATTATGTATCCACAATAAGGCAGTCGACCTGGATGAGGGGTTGGAAATGTATACTGCCACTTAAAAAAAAAGTAAATTACTTAGTGTCGATTTTGCCTTGCAACATGCCAACTAAGGATTGTTAAGAAGGGGTCTTTAAAGTTCAGAGAGCATGACATAGCTTCATGAAGTAAATAAGTTTAACCTATATATGTCGTAAAACTTAAACACACAATATAAACCTCGACAATGCAACTACCAATAAGATGACCCCCTTGAACTTGAGACCACAGATTCAACGTGTGATCGCTACTTCAGGAAGCTAGCTAAGGTAGTTACTGTCTACTACTGTCTTCTCTCTGATAAAGGACTTTCTGTTTTGAATTTTCCTTGGAGTTCGGTATTTTTTGTTATTTTACTTTCTACTTTGTAAGAAGTTTTAATTTCCTCTTTCTGAAGTATTTCCCATGACAGAAAAAAAGAGATCTGCAATTAGAAGTCCGCAGTTCGTATTCATAGGAATTCCGATCCTTTGATCCTTTGATTCGAGCGTCACTGATAAGTCTTTTGTAGACAAAATGCGCGTCTGGTCTTCAAAATTATAAGCCTCGTATCTTTGATGACTTTTTTATGACGACATACATTTTTGACAGAAGGAAAAAAAATATTGTCACCCAAGAAATCTAAAGCCTTAATTATTTCTGCTCTTGTCAAGACACAATGTCTTGACAAGAGCAGAAATATAGGTCTTGAAAATTAATTAGTCGGTTAATAAGAAATCATGCCATCCTACACTTCATAGAAGATTTCATACAGCAATTTCATAAATAGTTCAGGATGAAATGCTCGTGACCTATGCCCAGCACAAACTATATACAGAAAAAAAGATTATTATTATTATTGTTAACATCTTTCAACTGATAATAACTTTAGTAAAAGTATTTCTTTCATTTTTTTACCTTTAAAATCGCTTTATTTACACAATGAAAATAGTCTATTGAAATTTCCTGTGACAGTGAGTAGACTTGTCTGCTTGGTCGATTGTTCAAAATAGGTAGATTTCGGTCGATTGCATCTGCTATAAGGGACTTAAAATAGTGTGACAATATTTTCGATATGCAATTTCCTCTATCAATTATAAAAGAAGGACAAAATTTGATATATATATTTCAAAAAAGATTGTTTAACAGATATTTTATCACAATTCTATAATCATGGTTTCGAAATACTTTTAATTAGTGTAGTTACCGCATTAAAAAAAGTATTAATTTTGAACAGATGTTTCATGTACAGGAGGGGTTTTACAAAATTATTAGTCGAGAGAAGGTGAAATTTCCTCAGCTGCTAGCTATATAGGTAAAGGATATTTCTTGTCACGACTGGTATTCTTCGCAAATACCCCTCCTCAACACAATATATTACAGCGATAACCAATAGATAAATGGTTTTATGTTCTTTTGGAAATTCAACAAAAGATAAGGAACTGGATCTTCCTTCACTCTACTGAATATCAAATTTAGACAAGTGTCCTTACAAAAAACGTTAAATTGCTGGGTCTGGAATGTTCCGCAAAACTTCTTTCTATTTATGAACATCAATTATACCAGCGATCAAAACCGGACTTCAGAGTTACTGTGAAACTACCTACTTTAGGGTTGGTGTGAATCAGATGTAGATACTAAAAACTACTTTGTAAGATCACTTACAATCTAAGTACCTCTACTAGTGCAAGAGTATAAAAACATTTGACTCCTGTACTCTTTCCACAAGTAATCCTCATTCTATACTGAAAAATTAGTCAATTTTTGTTTCATAACGCAGATGGTCAATGCAGATACAAATATCTTGCTTAAGGAAGGGACAGATCATTTTATGTAAAACAAACATGTTGATTCAAATAAAATCATTCATTGACAACATATTTGTTAAGTTTGGAGGAAAACAACAGATAATTGCCATTCCTATTGGGACCCTCTGCTTGCCGACTTGTTCCTATATTTTTATGCAGCAGGTGGTGAAGCAATTTTTTAGCAGCGCCTGCATATGAAGTATATATCTCCCAGTTGATACGATATTCCAGGGCTTAATTTCCTTATCCTTATTCCCTTGATAGAGTGTTATTTTTACAATGAAGTTATTGCATCATGGGCTTCAAAAGGTAAAATTGAATTGTGTTCCCTTCAGAAGTTTTACGGACGCCATCATGATTTGGTTGACTGTTATTGAAAATATGTTTAGCAGATGACAACGGATATGTCCATAGTGTTCTAACCATAATTCCGTCCTCTTACATTTTATGTAGTTTTTCCTCGATTGTCATTAATCGAATACGACTTATAACCTTATTTTGCCTTAGAATAAAGTAACATGACAAACATTTCAAAGCACCTTGAACTTAATTACATATGATATGCCTTTCCATTGACTAACCGTTACTCTTAGAAAAAGAAACGATTGTTAAGGAACAAGTTAATGTCACAGCAATTGTTTCATTCGAAAAAATAAAACACCTATAAGGAAAGATTGAATCGTCTAAATCATACAACTGGTTAAACCATGAACAACCTGTGAAGTGACTTAATGTCTAAACAAACGGGTTTTGCTCATTGTTGAAGGCCGTACGGTGACCTATAAATGTTAACCTCTGTGTCATTTTGTCTCTGGTGGAGAGTTGTTTCATTGGCAATCATTCCACTTCTTATTTTTTTATATACATTTTGGACAGTATTCCCCACTATATTCTTCAGTTAAATTTCAAAAGTTAATGTGTTGTTCTGCAGTTGTCTTTGCGTGTAAAAATGCTAAAACAGGAAAATAACAGGCTCGATCCAACTTTTTGACTTTTTAATTTCGAATATTCTTACGCATTTAAGTGATGTTGTCACTGAGAGCACGCGCATTAATGAGTGTTGTGTTTTATTGGGAAATAATTTATGATGCCACGAGATTTATGTCTGACAATCAAAAGGGTGAAATCTTTTTTGAATCATCTTGATAGTATTTACCATTAAACATGAGCAGAAGATTCAGCATGGTGAAAATACCACACCAAGTTATGAGCATTAAAAAGAGCGTCGAGCCATCATACCATTTACAATCAAACTGGGTACTTTTCTAATCTGAAATACAAGAAAGTCCTTATTTAACTTCGACATGAGATATAACCAATTCAATTTCAATAAATTTGCATCATTATTATCAATGTTTAACTTTAATAAAAATCATTTCCGCTTTGTCTGCAAGTATTATGGTGCCTATGATTAGATCACAAACGCCAATAGTTTTTGTCGGGAAGACTATTCTTTTGGGTGTCATATTGAGTGATGGTATTTCGTCTGTGACTCGCTTCAAAAAGATTTTTAAGATCTTAATATCGCCTTACACCAAAACTATATATCTTCAAATTATGAACCAAAGTATATTTCGCGGAATTTTCTAGTATTTAGTAAAATAATAGTTTCTGATGAACTAATTGGCAGATGCATGAAACAGATACACGGAGATGAAAGTCAAGTCTTATTGTATATCAATGCAAATTCAATAAAACGCTTGTTTTATAATATAACTCTAGACATTACTGATTGTTGATTAATACGATTAAAAGAGACCATTGCTTTTATCTTACTAGGAAAATGCGAGCTCACATAAGAAAAGAATAAAATTTGTTTTTCGGGGGTTCGTCTAATTGAATGTTGTCAGAAATATAGCAACATATTATACATTGTATATATGTTAAGTTTCCTATATATTAAGGCTAAATGAGTAAATGGGCCACAAAAAGAACTGTCCATCAAAAGCCTTGACTCGATAGTGGAGATAATAAATTAGACACAAACATAGCTTTACGGTGAGTTTAGTTTTCTACTTGTTTATTTTTGAATTATCCGTTTTTATGTTGCAATATTCTTGCAGTACCTGATTCGGGAGTATTTGTTATCTATATGTAACCCGACATGACATTTCCAGGCTAATGGAGGTAGAACGTCATTGTGAGAAAAAAAAAGCCGTTAACTATATGTTAAAGACATTTTCTAAATTTAGGTATTTTGTTAAATGACTGAATTTTCAGGCAATTTATAAAATGTCTAACCTTGACAGGCACTATATAAAATGACTAAAAGATACCTAGAATTGCCTGTTCAGTTTAATGTAAAAAAATTGTTGAAAAGAAAAAGGATAATTACAAAAATGTATCATTGAGATACAAATAAGCAATGGTTCGGTTAAATTTACTTTATTCTTCAAAAACCAGCTTGGTAAGTTTTAATCTTTAGTTGAACTAAGTTAAGTATGTAATCACTCTGTATTTCAGTTAGTATTTTTATGATATTCTTGTCATGATGGCAGAAGGACAAATTGTTCTTACAATGGAAGAAAGTTTACAAACAAATTCTTAGAAAATCTAGATTCAAAATAAAAATGTGTTATATAAAATAGAGAGATAAAAGTAGGTTTGCTTGTTGACTGATTGTTGTTTCTTTGCATTCAATTGCAAGTATTTCATGCATATTTAAAACGAGAACAGATTGATAATAATTCAATGAGGTAGATTCTGCAATGTATTGACCCTGAAAAAGGACAGAAATTTTGACTGCCGCTTGAAATGAAGGTATGTTGGATAGGGACAGAAAGGTTGCCTCGAATTTATACATCCTGCAAAGCCCAAAAAATTCCTTTTTATATATAGCATTTTTTTCGCCATACATGGCCGTGTTTGGTTGTGATACACATATATGAGTATCATCATCTTCGCTGCCTACAGGGAATTGTTGGGTCTTTACAATCTGATGAATTAATGTGACAGTAGTTAACCGTTGTTAAGATCTCGAAAATCGACAAAGAAGAGTCAAGTGAAGGTGATTCGACTGGGTAAGCGTCTCCCCGCATGCAAATTTCTGCTTCAGCCTGTTAAATGTTCTGATAAGCAAAAAGATATCAGTCAACCTTATTATGCTTATGTGACTTTGAATCTGTTTGGAACATATGAAAAAGAAGATATTCATATGTGTGCCTTTTGCGAAACCCAAAGTTGGTCGAACGTTAAGTTTTTTTATCAGAAAAATTATTGACAGAGCTGAATGTGTAATGGTCCGGGTTTCACCAAATGTGGTTGTAGTGCTAAGACCAGATTTTACGCCAAACGATGTATTTGCAATAAAATCAGGACAAATGTTTAACAGATCCTGCCATCCAAACATTATATGAAATAACAAATAATTGTCGAGTTCGGTGCTTGAGGAAATGTTAAATAATTCAGTAAGATGTAGTTTCAATTATCAAAACTGTTAATATGCAAGCTTTCAAATTCCGTTATTATCATAGATGAAACTGCTCTTGTGTTTGATACTTTCAATTGCTCAGTTTATGTAAATATTTCAATCTATAAAATAATTTCAAGCATTTTGTAAAATGGCTTTCAATTTTTCCAGGCATGTTTATGCCTGTAACACATATACGTTACGTAAATTTTCGTATGGGGACATACACGTTTATTTCTATACTGAATTTGACATCTTTCTTAGTTCCTTTTTTCCTCCGTTTGCTTTCCATTGGTGCATTGTACGTCGCATTTTTGTTCGCCTCTCTTTTCTAATGAATATTTCTTATTTAAACATTATTATAATCAACGCAAGCTCACCATGTATTCAATAGACGAGAGTCTAATTTCGATTATATGAATGAACTGTCCCGATTGTCTTGAGGTCATAGTGACGTGAAGATATTTGCTATGTGACGTCAACTTTTTCCACGAAAAAGCACCAGTTGGAAAATCATGTAACGTGACGGTACCCAAATTGCACCTATTTTGAGAGTTTTTTCACCTAAGATTTTTTATGATAAAGACAAAAATTTCCATTCTGTGTTTATTTTGTAGCCGTATCCTTCTTTATTATATAACGTCACGGTACCCAAATTGCACCGAGTACCCAAATTGCACCTATTTAGAAAAATAGCAGCGGAAATCTTACAAGATTTCCTAGAGACTAAACAATTTGTATTTTTATGATTTGATCTTATGCACGTCTTTCAACATAGGTAAAATATTTAGATATACACAAAACGTTCACAGTATTTATCAACAGATGAAGTGTTTACTGAAAAGCAAAATGTACGGAAACATCGACATGCGACGTCATCAAAACGTCATCTTTTAAAATTAGCAAATACAATATGTTACAAGTATCCATTTCTTAAAAATTGAAGAGCAAGTATGGACTAATATCCAATTGTTCAAAATATTTGAAAAATTAAACAAAAGCTCTGTTATTCGACTTTTGACGATGCGAATTTAAGCATGGATGCAATTTGGGTACTCCTCATTACAGAATCATTGATGGTTTGGAGGTCAGTTCAGATCAATTTTCTATGATTCCATATGGATTCAAAATTAAATTGGTGAAACCATATAGGAAATAATGATACATCTACAAAATAAACACATAATGAAAACTTTTGTCTGAAGCATAAATAAACGTAGGTTAAAAAACTGTCAAAATAGGTGCAATTTGGGTACCCTCACGTTAGGTACACCAATTCGATTTTTTATCCCTATTGAGTCATAGAAAAATAGGTTTGAATCGACCTCCAAACTATCCATGATTCCGTAATGAGGAGTACCCAAATTGCATCCATGCTTAAATTCACATCATTAAAAATCAAATAACAGATGTTTTGTTTTATTTTTTCAAATATTTAGAACAATTTGACATTAGTACATGCTCACTATTCATTTCTTTTAAAATGGATGCTTGTAACATATTTTTTTTGTTAATTTTTAAAAGATGACTTTTTGTGAACGTCGCATGGCGGCGTTTTCGTACATTTTTCTTTTCCAGTGAAAGCTTCAGCTGTTGATATAAACTGTGAACGTTTAGTGTATATTTGAATATATTCACCTATTTTGTAAGACGTGTATAATGTCAAATAACTAAAATATAAATTGTTTAGTCTCAAAGAAAACTTTTAAGAATTTCTCAGCTGTTTATGTTGAATAGGTGCAATTTGGGTACTCGGTGCAATTTGGGTACCGTGACGTTATATAAAATGCATGTGTTATATAGGAACAGCCAATAAAAAGAATGCAGTTATACACACTCCGCATAATCTTATGGTTTTAATGGTTACCAGTATTGTATTTGAATTTGGTTAACTCTTTTTTCAAGTAGTTTATATTATTATAATGCTTTTTGGATATCTTTTCCGGGCTTCGATAAAGTTTTTATTTGTTTTGATATCTGATTTTTTGTTCCCCTCCTTCATACATGATTTTCAACGCTTTTGACTGCACAAATGTATCGGGAACTGTAAAATATTTTAGTTTCCAACGAACGCAAGCGACATAAATGAATCAGTCTAAACATTTGAAGAAAGATGATGCATTTATCTATATAAGGGACAATCAGTTAATATAAAACGGTTTGTTCTTACATGAGCAACACGACGAGTGTCATATGTGGAGCAGGATCTGCTTACCGTTCCGGAGCACCTGAGATCATCCCCGGATCTTGGTGGGGTTAGTGTTGCTCAGTCTTTAGTTTTCTGTGTTGTGTTTTGTATACTGTTGCCTTTTTTTGTCTTTTTTTGCCATGGCGTTGTCAGTTTGTTTTTTGCCATGGCATTGTCAGTTTGTTTTTTGCCATGGCGTTGTCAGTTTGATTTCGACATTTTGAGTTTGAATGTCCCTTTGGTATCTTTCACCTCTTTTGAAGTGAATATATGCTATGTACAATCAAGAGTCCAAATCCTCAAAATATCCATAAATAAGTAAACAGAAAAAAACCAGACACACAATACCGATCCTAGAAGAACAAAGAAGTCGTACGGTAGGTTTTCACGGTAGATTTAGAATATATTAGTAATTCTAATATGACGTGCTTCTTTCGATTTGTAAACAGCACCGTGATAAAATTCTCGATATATCTATACTTAGCGCAGACTCAGAGGTGTACATAATAATGGCTGTTACGATATAACTCCCACGTAAATCCACATGCATTTATCGTACCTATGTGCATACGATATGTCGATTTCGCTGTGTTAAGAATTGCAATTGAAAAAAAAACTCTTATTTTAATGCATAACAAAAAGAATTAAGTACCAGTCTTTGTAAGAATCAGGCAATTTAGAAAAAAATCAAAACATGGTCGAAAAAAACCCAGACCTAACCACCTTATATTGAAGGTGCCCTCATCCTGAGTTTGAAATGGTGGGTCTTTCGTTTCTGCGTGTCTGGTAATTGGAGATATATCTGATAAATTTTGGTTAGAATGATAGCAAATTACGGAGTTATCTCCCCTTAATTGTTGATTTCTAGTGCATTTCAACCAAATTATATCTTGAATTACCAGAACTGGGAAAGGAAACGAATGTTATATTCATGCACCATTATACATTCTGAACTCAAATTAATGTCAACTCGAGTGGGTTTTTGTTGGTCATGTTTTCACCACTGCCTGATTCTTAGGCAGATTGACACTTAATGCATCAGAGCTCGGAAAAATGTACAAATTCCAAAAAAAAAAAATAAAATTCCGCGAAATTCTGTTAATGCTTTTAGCGCATTAACGTCATTTCAAAACATGACGTCATACGAATGAAAACGCTCAAGCTGAAGGTTTTTCCTTTACGTTAACGCTCCAAATTCGAATAATATTGCATTAAAATGGAGTTTTGAGGTAGGTGTTGTTTTATTTTCTATTTTATTGCATTATTCGCACATTAACTGATTTCAGCAAGTCAACATGGCGGCTCCTTAGTTGCGAAATGTCAACTGTGGAGTTAACGGTAGCTGACGAAAAAAAAATGTAAATTAAAAAGGCAAATGTTAGGGTTGAGAATCAAAAGAATTAACCACATTTTTTTCTAGTGGTTATTCAAGAAATAATTAATGCAAGCTATAGATTTATTGGGAAATTTTTAGCTTATTTAACAGGGGGTAAAATACACCTTATCGCTATTCCCGGCTGACCCGAGAATCTGTCCCGCTTGAACTATTGACGTCATACAACAATCACTTGTCCATTGTGGCGTCAGATATTTTGTATTATGACGTCAAAATTTTACGGGAACCTGTGTGATGTCCAGTAATGGCGGACAAATAGCGATAAGGTGTTTAGAACAGCCGCATACACGGCATACTTACCCTCGCTTCAGTTTTTAATTTACAATATTTGTCCTTTTAAAATCGAAATAATTCATGGAAGCCGTAAATTTGTTGGAAATTTACACATGGCCTGGGCCGTGATATTCGTTAATTTTATCCCTCGCTAACTCTCAGGATAAAATTCGAATATCACGGCCCAGGCCATGTGTAAATTTCCAACAAATCTATGGTTTCCATGAATTATTTCTTAATTTACTTCCAGTTGCGGATCAAGGATTTTGAAAAGGATAGGGATACCAAAGCAACGCTAGGAGTAGCACTTGGAAAAAATCTATGCATTTATCATACATGTAGCTCCAGCCTTGCCCGTTTCCCGGTGTTCACCCTCTCTTCCCAAGAAAACAAATAAATATGAAATCCGCCTCTGGCTTCAAATGTTGAAGCCCGGTAAGAATAATTATAAATTGAAAGTAAATCGATCATTTACAAATGTATAACTGTTTTCAGATGATTTAAGTAATGCTTAATTGTCATGTCGAAGTAGTCTTCAGATAAACTGACTCAGATTTTTATCTTACTAGCTTACAAAATTCGCATGAAGACTTGAACACTACTCGTATACAATATGCTGACTAAGAGCCAACCATTCTTTTCTTTTACTGCCAAATGCCACGTGTTCAGCTAAGAAGCAGCAAGTATGAATTCAAAATTCTCTGGTTGGACAAGGCATGAAATTGAGCCAACAACCGCCAACACTCAAGGCGAAAACACATGCATAGGACAACATAGGTGATACTCAAGGCAAAAACACTACCTTGAGACTACTTAGGCGACACTCTAGGCAAAAACACTACCATGAGACTTCCTTTGCTATTCTCAACGAGAAAACATTACCATAAGACTACCTAAGCGACACTCATTCGCACTAGCATGAGACAACCTAGGCCACATTCAAAGCGAAAACATAACCATGGGACTATCTTAGCGGCGCTCGAGGCGAAAACATAACCATGGGACTATCTTAGCGGCGCTCAAGGCGAAAACACTAGCATGAGTATATATAGGCGACACTTAAGGCGAAAACACTATCATGAGACTTACTAGGCGACACTCAAGGCTAAAACACTACCATTAGATTACCTAGGTGACACTCAAGGCAAAAAAGCTACCACGAGACTACATAAGCGACACTTAAGGCGAACACACTACAATAAGACTTCTTATAAACATATAAGCAAACGAATGATCAAAAATACTATCAAACATTGTTTAAGAAAACAAAGGTATAAATAAATACAAAAAGCACTAGTGTTTTGGAAGGTTTTAACACTACATGACATCTTCAGATCGATGTATAGCTAGTCATAATTTACTTGCACCAATGATGTCTTAATCTTTCGTCAATTTAAGTTATCAATAATCAAATGTTTGAATATGAAAAAAGTTATTTTGACAATTAAAGTAAGATAAAGACAGACGCCAAGATGGTTTACATTTATTTAGATTACCTAATGTGGTGTTTTGATTATTCTATGGTTTGCTTATAACTTTATAATATTAAACAGTCATGTAATAAATAAACTATTTTAGACGCTTTAATAATGCAAGTGTGAATTATTATTTATACATCAAAATGAATCTTATCTTTGTACAAATATGTTTTCTATGACAATCATAACATAGTCATGATTGTGCATGGTTATAATAAGAATATATAATAGAAAATATTTCTATAAAATATCACTGAGCACATTTTTAAACAATAAGATGAAGCATGCAATTTGATTTTTTTGCTGAGAAATTGCAGAAATCCCCAAAATACACATGTATTTTAAATATTTTTGTTCTGATAGGTAAATGAAGCTGCTGGTATGTCTCCAGGTAATGAAACAGTGAAGAGAGCAGGAAAATTAAACGTTAGAAGAGACAGGAAATCAGTTAAATCAAAAACAAAGGAGTGGAAGACCAACAGAATAAAACTCAAACATAAGAGATTAGCTACGAATGTTGCAAAATAACTCTGAGAAGGAAAAACATATGAAACTGAAATTGGTAATAATAAAATTTTGAAATGTAGTTTGCACTTTAATAATAAACAGAAATGTTGTGATATGATTGCCAATAAGACAAGAGTGAACACACTGAAATGTCTCGCCTGTTCTATTGTTCTCAATTGAATTTATGTTGATAGTAAAAAAGAAGTTTTCTACAAGCATTACATTAAATTAATATTTAAATAATCAATGTACAAGAGTTCAAGGTGAAATAAACCCTTTCACACAGACATGTATGCCGTACAATCATTCCAAACCCCAAATTCAGTTATCCTATTGCTAAAAGTAACTCAGAAACAATTAACCTCATCAAAAAAATTAAACTTTGATCAATGAACCATGAAATGAAGTCAAGGTAAGATGACACATGCAAGACATATATATATATATATATATACACCTTACAATATTAATCATTCAATACACAACATATAAATGACTTATCACTTATAATATCTGAAAAACCTGGCTAAACTAAAAATTTAACATTGACCAATCATGAAAATTAGGTCAAGGTCAACTGACACCTGCCAGACAGACATATATACCGTACAATTATTCCATACACCAAATATAGTTCTACTATCTCCATAGTATCTGAAAAACAGACCAAATCAGAGAAATTCAACATTGACCAATGAACCATGAAAATAAGGTCAAGGTCAGATGAAACATGCCAGACATACATATACACCTTACAATCATTCCATAAACCAAATATAGTAACATAAGGGCATAAAGTATGAAGCATCCAGGTCTTCTACCGTCTGAAATACTAAGCTTTTAAGTCAAGAGCTAACGCCGCCGCCTTCGCCGCCGCCACCGTCGGATCACTATCCCTAAGTCTCGCTTTCTGCGACAGAAGTCGCAGGCGAGACAAAAACTCTCCACCAGTGACCAAATGACATTGGTGTTCCCCCTCACGCAAACACCAACTGGAAAAGAGTTCATATAATGTTATAATTGTACGTTTCAACTAGAAGTTTAAGTGATGAAAGCAAAAAGTTTAGTTTCAACATTTTAATGATAGGACTACTGTAATATATTGAAAACTGTCGTGACAGCCAACATATATACATGTCCAACTATTTGTACATGCACATATAAAGCCACCTGATGAGTACCCTTGGAATGGACGAAACAGTTTGTAATTGTCATATTTGCAGATTATTTTTTTTAAATCTGCCGAAACTTAGAACATTTCTCACATAAATGTAAAGCTATGATGTAATGTAATGGTATGTATGAAATCAACATATAAGAAGCAGTTACAGAATTAAACTAAATCTTTAACCGATTAAAGCTGATTAAAGCTCATCATGAAGTATTGGACCTCAAATACTGTACTTGTAATATATCTATATATTTACTAATATATAATTATTTCCTCATTCATATACAGCTATATGTATTTCTTATTGATCAGAAACACAAAACTTTTACATGCCTAGGATCCGTGTTGAAGACCGTACTTTGACCTATAATGGTTTACATTTATAAATTTTGACTTGGATGGAGAGTTGTCTCATTGGCACTCATACCACATCTTCTTATATCTATTAAATTTTTACTGTAGCAATAAGAATTGATAATGATGTAGAAGAAGAAATAACAGAGCCATTGAATGATAGAGTAGAAGGTGACATGAGATCATCCCGTTTGGTTGTGTTTGATCTTGAAACTACAATGTATGCGCATGTGTGAAACAAAATGTCGTGTTTTTTTTCTCTCCTACAAAGAATAATTTACTAATGGAATATGAAGTGTTTTCAATTGAACTTAGTGATAGAATATGACATTTTACAAAAGGAACATTAGCTATTCTTTATGAATTCAAAAAAAGGAGAAAAGAAGGTTAGAAAAAAGAAAAAATCAAGTACACAGAATGTGAGTGGTGAGAATCCAAACAAAAAGACAGTGATTAATACTCAAAAGTCCTCGTCAAACGTAAACAAAACTAAGAGTAATGTAAACAAAAACAAAACAAATGAATACTCGGCCAATACTGTAAATATGGCAACTTTTAATGTTCCCGTCTACGATACCCCAGTCACACTAAATAGACCGCAATTTCAACCTTACTCATTGACGCAACCAGTCCAGAATCCAAATTTTACACAACAGTCTCCAAGTTCCCCGGCCGTTGGTTTTTACACCAATACTCCACAGAATATAAACTCTGTTATGCAGCCAATGGTGAATCCTTATTTAGACGCAAATTGTAAACTAGACGATCTTACTCAAAAAGTTAATATGATATGTGACAAAATGTCAACACTTGATGAACTTTCAAAAAGATTTCTACATTTGACAGAACCGTCCAAAATTTATTTAAAACTGTAGAAAAAGTGTCCAAAAGAGTTGATGATGTTGAGCAGGGTATGAATTTCATAAATGAAAAATTTGAAGATGTAAAAAAGGATGTGTCAGATGTCAAAGGTGCATGTGCGGGAATTCGAGAAGATACTGATTTTGCGAACGATGCTATATTTCGCTTACAAAAAGATCTCGATGAATTGTATACAAGACACATTGACTTGAGAAATTTATGACTGAACAATTAAAATTATGTCGAATAGCTGAATACGACCGCGCCCACCGTTTTGGTAAAGAATATGTCGAACGGTTCCCCGATGGATCAGTGAAATTCATGACAAAGCCAATAGTTTGCAGATTCCGAAATTTCAAAGAAATAATTAAGAGAATTCGTGAGAAAAGCTGCAAAGGAATTGAGGGAAACTCACTTCGGTATCAGTGAACAATTTCCTAAAGAAGTTAACGATAAACGCAAAGAACTTTGGCCACACTTTCAAGAAACCCGTAGACAACGGAAAAAGGCTTTTTTCAAACGAGACCGCCTATTCATCGAAGGAGTTGAATATTGCCCATCCAAGAAAGATGACGAGAAGAGAGATGATTATGTACCTCGACGACAGTACAACCAGCAAGGTGCACGACCAAAAACGTTTAACGACCCCGGACGACGACAAAGGCGCAGTTCACCGCATTAGGATAACCGTGGAGGAATAGAACACGAAACCGTTAAAT
Organism: Mytilus coruscus; assembly: GCA_017311375.1. Classification (NCBI taxonomy): domain Eukaryota; kingdom Metazoa; phylum Mollusca; class Bivalvia; order Mytilida; family Mytilidae; genus Mytilus; species Mytilus coruscus. The sequence goes on from CM029607.1 coordinate 69,319,348, forward strand.
CAGACGAATTATTTGACACTTGTGACTTTCATTCAAATTATAATAGTTTTTCTGTAGATAACCCTCTAGTAATTGTATTAAACTATTATCCTTAAATGTTTGTGGTATAAAAAAATCGATTACTATACCCTGAATTTAAATCACTGCTGAACACTTATGATATTGTCTGTTTTACAGAAACCCAAATTAGATGATTGTGATGTTATAAACTGTGACGAATTTATTTTTAGTTTTAAAAATAGACATAAAATTACAAGCCATAGGTCTGGTGGTATTACTCTAGGCTACCGGAAGTGCTTGGATAAATGTATTAAAACTTTTGATACCGAATGCAAATTTGTGTATTGGTTTTCTGTTGACAAAAAAGTTTTTGATCTTGATGAAAATATTGTATTTGACATTGTTTACATACCCCCTGTTAATACAAATTACACATCAGAAGAAGTTTTTAACGAGATTGATATTGAATTTCAAAGATTTTCCCAAAATAGTAAATATATTGTACTACTTGCTGACTTTAATAGTCGCACTGCTAATTTGCCCGATTTTTTATGAGGAAAGTTCTGTCGATGAGTTTATTGTTCAACATTTTACTGATCAATTTGATTATACTGATGTACATATACTAGATAATTTGAATATATCTAGAGAAAGAAACTCTCCAGATGATGTAGTTAATGGCTTTGGTAGAAAATTATTAGAATATTGTAAATCTAACAAAGTGTTTATACTTAATGGAAGAGTAGGTCAAGATGTTAATGCAAAACCTACAAGTAGAAACAATAGTGTTATTGATTATATTATATGTACCTCACATTTTCTACAATTTGTAAGCAATTTTGAAATTGGTGAGTTTTCCAAACTTTTTTCTGATGTGCATTCACCTTTATCATTACATATAGATTGTCAATCCTTGATTAAAAATAATGTTATTGAAAATAATTTTGTACAGCAAAATATGATTGGAAAATGGAAAATTGAAAAAATAAATGAATATAGAACAAATATTGATACAGATAAAGTTGATTATGTTATAAGCAAGCTTAATACTTATAATGATAAAGAGAATATCTCAAAAAACGACATAAATAATTTGGTACATGAAGTTTCTGATATCTTGACTGATTCTGCAAAACTTACTTTTGGTACAAATGTGTATACTAAAACTATGTTGCGTAATTCTAAGAAACAAATCAAAAACAATGGTATGATAAAGATTGTAACAAAGCAAAGAAAGAATTAAGAAAATCACAAAGACTTTATAAACATTATGGGTCAAATATTTTTAAAGAAAGATTACGACAGAGTGAGATATATTTTAAGAAAGTGATGGATGACAATATTAAGAAATTAAATGTAGATATGAGTGACAACATGAACAAATTGAAAAATAAAAATCCAAAAGAATTTTGGAAATTGTTTAATAAGGGACGTCAAAGAGAAAAAAGCAATATATCTATTGGAACATTAAGTTTGAAGATGAATTCATAATTGAAAATGATGTGAGCTCATCTTGTGACAATGACACACTTAATTGTGTTATTACACGAGAAGAAATTTTAAGTCTAGGTTAGTCTATGGAAAGGTATATAACTTAGGCGAGAACTAACTTCTGTTAACTTTGACTCCCCAGAAGAAGCACTAAAAGAACTGTTAACGAGCAACTCGAAAACGGTGGCAAACTTTGTCATTGACTGTTTAAAGATAAGACAAGATGTTATATAAACACTTTTACTTTACCAAAACTACACGACGTAAAAACTGTAAAACTTCATTTTTCATATCAAATCAAATGTAGCTACATGTATAATTATGTTTTAAAATGACAGTGCATCGTAAGCCTATAAGGCTGGCTGAAAATATAAATGAGCATAACATTTGTATTATATTATGTCAATTCAGGTTGCACTTTAATAAATTATTTATTCATTCATATACTATGAAATTTAGAGCGAGGGGCTTGCCATAGACTATCCAATTTAGCACATATTCACAACTCGAGTGATTGTACAATTGATGTAATTGATGGTCAGTTGATCGTATGGTCAGTAAAAAGTAATCATCTAACAAGGTAAGTGTGACTAGATTTTAGTAAATTTAAGAGAGTTGTTTTGCTTTTGTTAAAATCTACTCAGTTTTATCGTAGCTCCATGTCATTTCAATTTGAATCATGATGAATAACACCGATATGCCAGATTTTGAGTTGTTAAATAGTACAGAAACAGATTGGGAATTAAGTGATTTATATGCAATCCAAACACAAAAAAATGGTATTTTCAAACCGTAATGCACTTCTTCAAGTCGATTTGCAGAACCAGTTCTAGCAGAGGAATTAGAACAAAGAATTAGTGACAGAATCCCAACAAAAACAAAACAATCAACAAGCTGGTCCATGAGTCTGTGGAAAGGTTGGGCGGAAAACAGAAACTGCAACCCAATAACTGGGTTTGAGGAGTTTACTTGTGAGCCTGTTGACCCAGAAACAGCCAGTATAAAAGAATTGGACTTCTGGTTATCCAGATTTATCATGGAAACCCGACGAAAAGATGGGTCACCTTACCCACCTAACACCCTATTGAACATTTCCGCAGGAATTCAAAGACATTTACGAGAAAACAAAAGATCTGAAATTAATTTGCTACAGAAAAACTCCGTTGATTTCCCAACATTCCAGAAGTCTCTTGACACCAGAATGAAAGAAGTAACATCTGCTGGTCTAGGTATGTTTATCTATATCATAAAATGTGTAATTCGTTATATTTTAGGAAATTACACCAGATAGGCAAGGAACCAGTATTCTAGTTTGAATAGAGGATGGAACTACATATTCCCAAATCGTTTTTTTAACCATTTTCATTTAAAACTTAAATCAATCCTTTGTTTTGTGTCGCTTTAGATTTGTTAAAATATTCATTATTAAGGCGTTTTCTTATTATACCATCGTCTAGAATAGGCGTGAACTATTTGCCACTGTAAGATAAACAATTCACAATCAATCAATCAATATTTTATTCCACACCTATTTCACCTAATACTAACTTAAGCCTGCGATATAACTATAACAATGCTACATGTTCCATGTTCACTGAAATATTAAATTACGGCTAAACATCTAATCTATACTATATTCTTTGGTGAAATTTCATGTTTTTCAACATATTGTTCATAAAAAAATACCAGACAAATGCCATATACAAAAATTACAGACAACAACAATGATAACTATAATTGTAAAAGAGGAGGTGTTATTTTCCTTGTATTTGTTTCACTTGCATGGTAAACGTGTAAAAAAAATGTCAAATCCTACTGGTACCTGGAAATTAGACAATCTATATCATAAACCTTAAAATATCAATTTTACAATTTTAAATGATTCCGTCAAATAAAAATGCAACTCAGTACGTGCTGTGTATGTCATTTTGATATACAATTAAGTATTTTACATGTTTTTGTGAAATTTTGCATAGAAAACCGTCGCTCAAACTTAATTAATTTGCATCACAAATACTATACATTGCTTTACTTCAAACCGATTTTTTGGTTTTCTTACCGATGCCTCATTTTTCTATTAAAAACGCAGGTAATGGGGTAAAAGCGTTGTATACTGCATTGTATATGTATCAATACGTATGTTACCTTTTTGAGTCGTTAGGTTTATGTCTCAGACAGATTATGTTTATCTGACTATGAATTTTTTGATTCGCGCGTGTTATTTAAAACTGCAATTTCACACTTTGCATACATAATAAAGAAGTACTACTGATAATGATTAAGCAATACATTTTATTTAACGTTTACCGCGAACAAAAAAATCCTCCTAAAATAAGGATAAAAGTAATTGTTTTACAAAAACTAAAATCACCCATGAATCTTTTTATGCCTTTAAAGAATATTATGTGTATAAATGTCTATTATTGTAGAAAGTATGTTACCTCACAGGTGACTATTTTAATTTTGTTGTTTGGTTGCTGTTTCATTTACGTATATCCAAAATCTCTGTAAACACATTTTATTTCATATAGGTATTCACAAAAAAGAGCAGATGCCGTTTCGATGCCGTTTCATTTAAGCTATGGCGTATTTTATTATAACTGTAAACTGTTTGGTTTTCGTGGCATGGATGAACATCGAGACCTTGATGCTACACAATTTGAAGTAGTAACGGATTCAGTTCAAAAGAAAAAATGCCTTACATTCTATGGCCGTGTTAGTAAAAATGTTCATCTACGGGAGGGTTTTTCATAGAAAGATAGAACCACAAAAAGTAATGCAGTGGGAAGACAAAAATAATCCTCGGGATATTGTAAGTTTGTTTTCAACCTATCTTTCTCTTGTCCCTAAGGCAGGTCCATTCTACCGTAGACCTGTTGTAAAGCTAGGATTAAAAACCTCTGGAAAACCAAAGTTCTCTGCACAAGTTGTTGGTGTTAAAAAACTTTCCACATATATAAAAACCATGTTTGATTTAGCAGGTATAGACCACACTGACCGTAATATCTCAAACCACTCTGGTAAGGTAACTTGTGTCACAACTTTATACGACAAGGGTTTTGACAATGCCGCGGTAACGTCAAGAAGTGGCCATAGAAGTAATGCTGTTGAAACTTACAAAAGACAGAGTGTAGAAATGAATGATAGAATAAGCAAATATTTACAGCCACCTCTACCTCGCAGTGAAGTGAAGGTTGAAGAAAATAAGGAGAACGAACAATCCGTGTTAATACGAATGTAGCTCCTATAACAGAAACACGCGACTCCCCTGATGATGAACTCGTTATACACGTTCCAAAGAGTGTGAAACGCATCAAAATTGTCCACAATAATGGCAAAGTCATGTCTCTTGAGTTGTAAATTTACATTAGATATAGTATCTGGTCATTGTGTTGTTGGTCGTGTGATGTTTTTCCATAAATGCATATATATAGACATCAAGAAGATTAAGTACGGATGTAGTACATGTGCATTTTGTTTGTTTATAAATATGTATTAAAACTTAAGCCAATATAAATCTTTTTTTTTCCCTCAATTATGTTAATTTATCAAACTATAGATACATACGGTTAATGTGATCCATGATTCAAATTCTTTTGTATGTTTTAGCAAGGAATTTGGCCTTTTTCGTTATTGTATTTTATTTCCATAACTTAATGACAACTCATGCAATAAAACTTTATATCTTAGCTTAATTGTACATGCTGAATTGATGACCACACGTATAAGATTACATTGTATTGTAATAAGCGAGAAATTCCGCACCCGGAGGCGTCCTTAAGCTGGCCCTAAACAAATATATATACTAGTTCAGTGATAATGGACGTCATACTAAACTCCAAATTATACACAAGAAACTAAAAGTAAAATAATACAAGACTAACAAAGGCCAGAGGCTCCTGACTTGGGACAGGCGCAAAATGCGGCGGGTTAAACATGTTTATGAGATCTCAACCTCCCCTATACCTCTAGCCAATGTAGAAAAGTAAACGCATAACAATACGCACATTAAAAGTCAGTTAAAGAGAAGTCCGAGTCCGATGTCAGAAGATGTAACAAAAGAAAAAAATAAACAAAATGACAATAATACATAAATAACAACAGACTACTAGCAGTTAACTGACATGCCAGCTCCAGACCTCAATTAAACTGATTGAAAGATTATGTCTTCATCATATGAATATCAGGCACAATCCTCCCGTTAGGGTTTAGTATCATACCATCATAAAATATACGAGAAGAGCATAACCCGTGTCATGCCAACAACTGGTTTTAAATAAATGTGTTTAGTTCCGATGCAAAGACCCTATAAGTGAATCAATATTAAAGCCAAAATATGCAATCTTTAATGACCTGACAACAGTATCGTAACTATATCCCTTTTAATAAGTCTATTTAAAGGTTTTGTTAGCTTCTGAGGTGAATACTGACATTTTAGTGCTTTATAAAGAATATTACCATAAAAGATTGGATGTGAAATACCTGAACGTATAAGAAGTCTGCATGTTGAGCTATATTTACGAATGATGTCCTTATACCGATGATAAAATTTAGTAAATGTTTTGACTAGTTTGTGATATCGAAAACCCTGGTGTAATAATTTTCAGTAATACATAAATTTCGTTCGTTAAAATCTGAAACGTTGTTACATACACGAGCGAATCGTACAAGTTGAGATATATAAACACCGTAAGATGGTGACAAGGAACGTCACCATCTAAAATGGATAATTAACGATAGGAAATGAAAATCATCTCTTTTATCATAAATTTTGTATTAAGCTTTCCGTTAATGATATGGATATCAAGATCGAGGAAAGGGCAGTGGTCATTGTTAGTATTAGCTTTATTTAAAGTAAGTTCAACAGGATAAATTTCTTTAGTATACATACTGAAGTCGTCATTATTGAGAGCCAATATATCATCCAAATATCTAAAAGTATTATTAAATTTTGTATCAGATGTTGTTTCGATGGGTCTTTGCTGATTTTAGTCATAAATTGTAACTCATAGCAATACAAAAACAGGTCCGCAATAAGTGGTGCACAGTTAGTCCCCATTGGAATTCCGATAACCTGACGATATACGGAATCTCCAAAGCGAACAAAAATATTATCTAGTAAAATTCAAGGGCAGATATAGTATCAAAGCATGTCCAATTGACATATTTCTTTTGTTTATTGCTACTAAAAATGACCTAAAAGAGTTAGAACATATGTATTCACATTCTGACTTTTAAATGCCCATTTAATTAGGTGTGTGAATTTTTCTTAATGAGAATGTGAGGCAATGTGGTATACAAGGTAGAAAATCAAAACTTTGAACAGATTCAAAATCACCAATATAAGCATGCAATTTATCAAGTACTTCCAACGAGTTTTGACACTCCAAAAGTAATTAATTCCACTATTTTCAAAGGCCTTATTTGAACAATTTATTATCAGGTTTTGATTGTACCAAGTGAACTGGTAAGAAGAATAGACAATTTAGTAGTGGAACAATGGCTTGAAGACGAAATAAATCTATATTTGTAAGGTGTTTTATGTAGCTTCGGAAGCCAGTACATAGTTGGGACTTTCATTGTATTTGGTTCTGCTTGTAAAGAGGTAGCTAAAAGTTTATGTTTGTTACAGATGTCGTTTTCTGAAAATGGAGTCAGTTGGAATGTTGGTGAATTGGTGATTTCTTTTTCAGGACCTCAATGTAAAATTTACGTCAAACAATAATGATATTATTAGCAGCTTTATCGGATTTGTTAAAATATTCATTATTAAGGCGTTTTCTTATTATACCATCGTCTAGAATAGGCGTGAACTATTTGCCACTGTAAGATAAACAATTCACAATCAATCAATCAATATTTTATTCCACACCTATTTCACCTAATACTAACTTAAGCCTGCGATATAACTATAACAATGCTACATGTTCCATGTTCACTGAAATATTAAATTACGGCTAAACATCTAATCTATACTATATTCTTTGGTGAAATTTCATGTTTTCAACATATTGTTCATAAAAATACCAGACAAATGCCATATACAAAATTACAGACAACAACAATGATAACTATAATTGTAAAAGAGGAGGTGTTATTTTCCTTGTATTTGTTTCACTTGCATGGTAAACGTGTAAAAAAAATGTCAAATCCTACTGGTACCTGGAAATTAGACAATCTATATCATAAACCTTAAAATATCAATTTTACAATTTTAAATGATTCCGTCAAATAAAAATGCAACTCAGTACGTGCTGTGTATGTCATTTTGATATACAATTAAGTATTTTACATGTTTTTGTGAAATTTTGCATAGAAAACCGTCGCTCAAACTTAATTAATTTGCATCACAAATACTATACATTGCTTTACTTCAAACCGATTTTTGGTTTTCTTACCGATGCCTCATTTTCTATTAAAACGCAGGTAATGGGGTAAAAGCGTTGTATACTGCATTGTATATGTATCAATACGTATGTTACCTTTTGAGTCGTTATGTTTATGTCTCAGACAGATTATGTTTATCTGACTATGAAATTTTTGATTCGCGCGTGTTATTTAAAACTGCAATTTCACACTTTGCATACATAATAAAGAAGTACTACTGATAATGATTAAGCAATACATTTTATTTAACGTTTACCGCGAACAAAAAAATCCTCCTAAAATAAGGATAAAAGTAATTGTTTTACAAAAACTAAAATCACCCATGAATCTTTTATGCCTTTAAAGAATATTATGTGTATAAATGTCTATTATTGTAGAAAGTATGTTACCTCACAGGTGACTATTTTAATTTTGTTGTTTGGTTGCTGTTTCATTTACGTATATCCAAAATCTCTGTAAACACATTTTATTTCATATAGGTATTCACAAAAGAGCAGATGCCGTTTCGATGCCGTTTCATTTAAGCTATGGCGTATTTTATTATAACTGTAAACTGTTTGGTTTCGTGGCATGGATGAACATCGAGACCTTGATGCTACACAATTTGAAGTAGTAACGGATTCAGTTCAAAAGAAAAATGCCTTACATTCTATGGCCGTGTTAGTAAAATGTTCATCTACGGAGGGTTTTCATAGAAAGATAGAACCACAAAAAGTAATGCAGTGGGAAGACAAAAATAATCCTCGGGATATTGTAAGTTTGTTTTCAACCTATCTTTCTCTTGTCCCTAAGGCAGGTCCATTCTACCGTAGACCTGTTGTAAAGCTAGGATTAAAAACCTCTGGAAAACCAAAGTTCTCTGCACAAGTTGTTGGTGTTAAAAACTTTCCACATATATAAAAACCATGTTTGATTTAGCAGGTATAGACCACACTGACCGTAATATCTCAAACCACTCTGGTAAGGTAACTTGTGTCACAACTTTATACGACAAGGGTTTTGACAATGCCGCGGTAACGTCAAGAAGTGGCCATAGAAGTAATGCTGTTGAAACTTACAAAAGACAGAGTGTAGAAATGAATGATAGAATAAGCAAATATTTACAGCCACCTCTACCTCGCAGTGAAGTGAAGGTTGAAGAAAATAAGGAGAACGAACAATCCGTGTTAATACGAATGTAGCTCCTATAACAGAAACACGCGACTCTGATGATGAACTCGTTATACACGTTCCAAAGAGTGTGAAACGCATCAAAATTGTCCACAATAATGGCAAAGTCATGTCTCTTGAGTTGTAAATTTACATTAGATATAGTATCTGGTCATTGTGTTGTTGGTCGTGTGATGTTTTCCATAAATGCATATATATAGACATCAAGAAGATTAAGTACGGATGTAGTACATGTGCATTTTGTTTGTTTATAAATATGTATTAAAACTTAAGCCAATATAAATCTTTTTTTTCCTCAATTATGTTAATTTATCAAACTAAAGATACATACGGTTAATGTGATCCATGATTCAAATTCTTTTGTATGTTTTAGCAAGGAATTTGGCCTTTTCGTTATTGTATTTTATTTCCATAACTTAATGACAACTCATGCAATAAAACTTTATATCTTAGCTTAATTGTACATGCTGAATTGGTGACCACACGTATAAGATTACATTGTATTGTAATAAGTAAAATTGAAAATGGAAATGGGAATGTGTCAAAGAGACAACAACCCGACCACAGAACAGACAACAACAGAAGGTCACCAATAGGTCTTCAATACAGCGAGAAATTCCGCACCCGGAGGCGTCCTTAAGCTGGCCCCTAAACAAATATATATACTAGTTCAGTGATAATGGACGTCATACTAAACTCCAAATTATACACAAGAAACTAAAAGTAAAATAATACAAGACTAACAAAGGCCAGAGGCTCCTGACTTGGGACAGGCGCAAAATGCGGCGGGTTAAACATGTTTATGAGATCTCAACCTCCCCTATACCTCTAGCCAATGTAGAAAAGTAAACGCATAACAATACGCACATTAAAAGTCAGTTAAAGAGAAGTCCGAGTCCGATGTCAGAAGATGTAACAAAAGAAAAGAAAATAAACAAAATGACAATAATACATAAATAACAACAGACTACTAGCAGTTAACTGACATGCCAGCTCCAGACCTCAATTAAACTGATTGAAAGATTATGTCTTCATCATATGAATATCAGGCACAATCCCTCCCGTTAGGGTTTAGTATCATACCATCATAAAATATACGAGAAGAGCATAACCCGTGTCATGCCAACAACTGGTTTTAAATAAATGTGTTTAGTTCCGATGCAAAGACCCTATAAGTGAATCAATATTAAAGCCAAAATATGCAATCTTTAATGACCTGACAACAGTATCGTAACTATATCCCTTTTAATAAGTCTATTTAAAGGTTTTGTTAGCTTCTGAGGTGAATACTGACATTTTAGTGCTTTATAAAGAATATTACCATAAAAGATTGGATGTGAAATACCTGAACGTATAAGAAGTCTGCATGTTGAGCTATATTTACGAATGATGTCCTTATACCGATGATAAAATTTAGTAAATGTTTTGACTAGTTTGTGATATCGAAAACCCTGGTGTAATAATTTTCAGTAATACATAAATTTCGTTCGTTAAAATCTGAAACGTTGTTACATACACGAGCGAATCGTACAAGTTGAGATATATAAACACCGTAAGATGGTGACAAGGAACGTCACCATCTAAAATGGATAATTAACGATAGGAAATGAAAATCATCTCTTTATCATAAATTTTGTATTAAGCTTTCCGTTAATGATATGGATATCAAGATCGAGGAAAGGGCAGTGGTCATTGTTAGTATTAGCTTTATTTAAAGTAAGTTCAACAGGATAAATTTCTTTAGTATACATACTGAAGTCGTCATTATTGAGAGCCAATATATCATCCAAATATCTAAAAGTATTATTAAATTTTGTATCAGATGTTGTTTCGATGGGTCTTTGCTGATTTTAGTCATAAATTGTAACTCATAGCAATACAAAAACAGGTCCGCAATAAGTGGTGCACAGTTAGTCCCCATTGGAATTCCGATAACCTGACGATATACGGAATCTCCAAAGCGAACAAAAATATTATCTAGTAAAAATTCAAGGGCAGATATAGTATCAAAGCATGTCCAATTGACATATTTCTTTTGTTTATTGCTACTAAAAAATGACCTAAAAGAGTTAGAACATATGTATTCACATTCTGACTTTTAAATGCCCATTTAATTAGGTGTGTGAATTTTTCTTAATGAGAATGTGAGGCAATGTGGTATACAAGGTAGAAAATCAAAACTTTGAACAGATTCAAAATCACCAATATAAGCATGCAATTTATCAAGTACTTCCAACGAGTTTTGACACTCCAAAAGTAATTAATTCCACTATTTTCAAAGGCCTTATTTGAACAATTTATTATCAGGTTTTGATTGTACCAAGTGAACTGGTAAGAAGAATAGACAATTTAGTAGTGGAACAATGGCTTGAAGACGAAATAAATCTATATTTGTAAGGTGTTTTATGTAGCTTCGGAAGCCAGTACATAGTTGGGACTTTCATTGTATTTGGTTCTGCTTGTAAAGAGGTAGCTAAAAGTTTATGTTTGTTACAGATGTCGTTTTCTGAAAATGGAGTCAGTTGGAATGTTGGTGAATTGGTGATTTCTTTTTTCAGGACCTCAATGTAAAATTTACGTCAAACAATAATGATATTATTAGCAGCTTTATCGGCCGGGACAAAACAAATTCCTTGGCTAGTTCTTTAAGTTTATGTTTGATACGAGAAATAGGTTTATTATGGTTGTTGTTAAGAGTAAAATGTTCTTTAAAATGTTGAATACGTTTATCAACTATGTTCATTACTGAATTAAAAAGAGTCCAAAGATTTTTGTCAGCTTTTTCCCGTTTTATCCATTTTAAACAGTAAGTATGGAGTGAGTCGTGGATGATATTACGACACTCATTCCAATTAATGATTGACGGGGGACGATATTTAGGTCCTTTACTGAGGAATGATTTTAACTCTCGGTCTTGAACGATGTTAAGATCTCCTGTTATAACATGGGAAATGGGTCCATAAATGTATTCGGAATTACTACAATTACATGAAGTAGGTGTATTTTCACTGATATTAACATCTTTACACAATTGGCTATAATTAAACACATATTTCCGGGTAGATTTCTTGTAAATATAACAAATAAGAGGGAGCTCAGTATTATCAAAATATCCAGGAATTTGTTCTTTAACAGAATGGTCGTTAAAAATACCGGCAATATTTACAAAATCAAAACCTTTATTGACATACTTTATTTTAATAAAATGTTTTTTATGATCTTCAGGGCGATCAATTTTGGAAACAGTTTAGAATAACAATATGCCATTATAATTTGAACGATTTCATACTTAGGACTGCTATATGAAATTTTGTTGCAATCCTCTAAAATTTTATTTAACTTATTAACCGGTAATGAACAGAGCTTTGTTAACAGATAATGTCTGCCGTTGTTTTTGAAATAGAAATTAGGTCCGAAATATTAGTATGATTGGTCCGAAATTTTCTTTGATTGCGATTTTTCTACGACCATGAGAACGGTTTTACGAACAGTTTTAGAAACTATATCCAAAATGTTAACAGAATCGGTTCTTGATATATTACCAATTCCCATGATATTATCATTAAGACCGAGAGGGTAGACTGTCTGTAATTTTTTAATCCAATTTAATTCAATTATTTTCCGTGATCGTACAAACTTTGAATGAGATTCACCAGGCTGCTTATTTACTACTTCTAAAGGTTGAACTGTTAAATATTTAATAGGATGATTGTGCTTCTTAAGGTGTTGATAAATGATACTTTGAATTTATTGGGTCTTTTAAAACGATACAGGTGTTCTTGCGTGCGTTTAGATAAAATCGCCCAGTTTCACCTACGTACTGAATACCGCATCCCGGTTTGTTTCATGTGAGTAAATAAATAATACTGTTTGTTTTTCAAGTTATATCAGTTTCAAAATTTAAAGAAAATGTGCGACCATTAAACGTGGACCTTACCGTATTGTTGGTGGAAAGACGGGGACATGTAAGTCATTTTTTGGCATGACACTTATCGATAGAAGGGTAACCACGATTTTTATTGTTAAAAATGTTAGCGATGGTAGTATTTTAGATAAGCGATTTTGAAGATTGAGACGTGTAGATACCCTTTGTATTTCATCTCCCCTCTTTTATACATTTAGATTAAAATTTATATTTTCATAACTAATAATTGAGCATAGTGACACTAATTCGCAGAAAAAAAAGAAATCGAAAACATTTCTTTAAATATTCCCACAAAAGATGAAATGTGAGACATTTAATTCCTTCCAAAATGCCCACGGCTGTTCTTGTTCTACAAACAATTCCTTAATTACAATACAATATAATCTGGCTATCATGGTCATTCATGCATAGTTACTTAGTACACGGAAAAAGTATGTACTATGAAACTTAGAAGGCAAATTCAAGCAATTTGATTGGACGAGAAGTTGTTAATATGTGCTAAAAGCTGTTAAAAAGGCGAAAAATAACAAATCGCCTGGGGCAGATCAAATCATTAATGAATACATTGTTTCATCTCTAGACAGTATGATTGATATATACATGAAATTGTTTAATCTTATTTTTGATACGGGTATATTGCCGGAAGCCTGGCTTATTGGTAATGTGATACCAATATTTAAGAACAAGGGGTGTAAATTAGATCCAAAAAATTATAGACCGATAACTTTATGGTCGTGCTTGGGAAAAATATTTACATCTATTCTTAATGTCGTTGATGAATTGCATATATTAAATGCAAATCAAGCCGGCTTCCGACATGGTTACTCTACAACAGATCATATTTTTTTCTTTATATGCACTTTTTGAACTTCTCAGTGTTAAAAAGAAAAAGCTTTTTTGCGCTTTTGTAGATTTTGAAAAGGCGTTTGATTTTGTACACCGATATTCTTTATTATATAAACTCCTTTTGAATAATGTAAAAGGAAAGTTTCTTAGAGTTGTTAAAAATATGTATGATGATGTTAAGTCACGTATTATACATAATAATAATTTATCTGACATGTTTGCTAGTGAAATTGGTGTTAGACAAGGGAAAATCTTTCTCCTCTGTTATTCTCTCTATATTTGAACGATTTACAGTAGTATTTAGAAAATGAACTAAATATATACCTAAAATGTTTGTATTATTATATGCCGATGATACTATTTTACTTGCTGAATCAAGTTCAGATTTACAGTTTCTTTTAAATAATTTTTCACAGTATTGTATTAATTGGAAATTAAGAATCAATGTTAGCAAAACTAAAGTGATGGTTTTTACAAGAGGAAGAATATCAAATAATTTGAAATTTTGTATTGAAAATGAAGAAATAGAGATAGTTAAACATTATACATACCTTGGTGCTATTTTCTCTAGAAATGCATCTTTTTTCGAAACTAGGAAATATTTACGAGACCAAGCAACTAAAGCTATGTATAGTGTTATCAAGAAGAGCAGATTGAATCACTTATCGATTGAATGCCAACTAGAAATGTTTGATAAAGCTGTTGAACCCATTCTTTTATACGGGGCTGAAATTTGGGGATACGAAAATTTTGATATACATGAGCGAGTGCATTTGAAATTCTGTAAGCACATTTTAAAACTTAAAAACTCAACTCCAAATGTTATGATTTATGGAGAACTTGGGAGATACCCCATTTCTTTATACGCTAAACTACGAATGATCAACTTTTGGTGTCGCCTTCTTGATAATACGAATGAAGATAAATTATCCTGTATACTTTATAAATTATTATACATTGATTACTAGTATAACAATTATGGTATTGGAAATAAATGGATGTTATTTATTAAGAAAATATTTGATGAATGTGGCATGTCAAATGTATGGCATTGCCAAGATTATTTTAACAAAAAAATGGATAAAATTAAGTATTGAGCAAAAGCTTAAAGACCAATTTCGACAAGAGTGGTGTGCAGATTTACATCAATCCGCAAAAAGTTTATGTTATAGAATTTTCAAGACTGAATTTAAATTTAAAAAGTATTTATCGATTTTGCCTTTTAATTTTTTATATACTTTGTGTAAATTTAGATGCCAGTGGAGACGGGAAGGTGGCAAACTATTCCGAGATCGGAAAGGTCTTGTCATCTCTGCAGCTCTAGAGATATTGGCGATGAATTTCACTACATTATGTCATGCAATTTTTTTAACATAGAAAGAGAAAAATATTTACCACATTATTGTAAAAAAAATGCTAACATTATTAAATTTAAAAATGTATTCTCATCTGAAAATGTAGAACTAGAAAAATTGTGTAGATTTATACGATACATATCATTGAAAGTCTGTCCTCCTGGTTATAGGAACTGTAATACTATTATCTTATTTATTTTCACACATGCGAAACAAAATATGTATTATATATGAACTGTTATTTTCTCTGGAGCTATGTACTAGTTTATGAGAATAAAATCATTCATTCATTCACAAGTCTTAGTATGTTCTATACAGTTTGTTTGCCTATACAATTTTATATTATTAGTAAACATAGCAACATATATGTTTATTATATCAAATACCTTATTCATGTACATATACAGGCTTAAAAAATGTATGTATTTCACTTTCATAAATCAGGAGGTAGACATTTCATTTCTTCTGTTACTGTACCTTGTTAAAATTATTTGAGGTAGTGTTAATGAAAAAAAATGTTCAAAGTTAAGACACAAAATATGAAAGGTCATTCCAGTTTAAAGAATCAGCATATGTTTGCATTTGTTATTTCTTGCACGGCTGCTTAGTGTTTTGTGGCAAGTTAAAAAAAAATTAGGACAAGAACATGAATGGACTTCTGTAGTATTTTAAAAAAAACTGTCGTGATAGCCAACATATATACACGTCCAAATATTTGTATATGTATATATAAAGCCATCTGATGAGTACCCTTGGCAGGAACAAAACAGTTTGTAATTGTCATATTTACCTGTAAATTGTTTTTGTTTTTTTAATTTTCCCAAAATGAATGATTACGATAAAATTGACCCTGCTTTGTCGAAGGTTAAGGCACCAACCATTGTATTACAGAGGGCCATTGCCTGGGACTTTTTCCAACAAAAAAAAATTTTGTCCAAGTTATCCTAAAAAAATATTTTATCAGATTCTATGTTTTGATTCTGAAAATTGCAGAACAAATATGTCTGTTTTTCAAAAAAATATTCTGTTTGACTGAGATTCTATTATAAAATCTGTAATGTAGTGTTGTTCCCTTACATTTGGAATAAAAAAAGCATAGATTATACAAGATAATTTTGTTGTACTATTTCAGCAAACATTTTATAATATCAAGAACATATCTATGCTTGTTTTATTGTACATGTTATTAATTCAAGTGTACACTTAAAAACTTTGTAATTCCAAATTTTTACAGGCAGAACATCTGATATTGTCCAGATTGCTGCATGCTCAGAGGTAAAAAAAATCAACACTTATGTAATTCCTAACAAACCCATGTCTCCTGATGCATCTGCTGTTACAGGGATCACTGTTGAAGGAAACCAAATCTTTTTATCCCATATGATGTGGAATGAATTTTGTTCTTATATACACTGTTTTGTTGATTCCTTAGATTTATTTAAACAAGCCAACCCTGGTCTAGAATCTTACAGTCAAAGCAATCTTGTTCATGAACTTTTGGGAGAAAATTGATGATACAGCCATTCTTAACAAATTGATTTTGACAAAGTGTGATTTTAATTCATATGTACAAAATTTAGCATTTTCATGTATGTATCCATATCTGTGGTTTTTTTTACATCAGTGTAATTTGAAAACATTTTCAAGTGTAATTAAAAAAGTCCTGTCAAAAGCTATGGCTTTGAAAGCAGCCAAGTCAAATCTTAAACTTTCGCATTTGAGAACTGCTGTAAATAGAAAGGGCTTAGCAGGACTTAAGTCGTTATTGTCTGAGAAGACAGAACAGGGTAATGTGAGAGTGACAAGTTGTAGGAAAATCATACACACAATTGTTGAATTCCTGTCTGAGAACAAGCTGGATTAAGGGCATGCAATACTGTTGAATTTTTTCATTGATTTTTTCTTACTAGAAATTTTGTATGTGTACCTTTAAAATAATCAAGGTAGAATATACCTTCATAACTTAATTCAAGGATGCATGTAAAAAAATAAAACAATTGCACATTATACAAATTAAAACAGATATTTTCATATTTGTTTTGAAAGAGTTCCTCAGTTTGTAATCGTTTTGGCTAGTTTTTTCTAAAATGAGTGCTGAATTTTGTAAAAAAAGAAGAGATTATACGTATCCAATGTAATTACTAAAACGATATCTGTAAATATTTTTTAGATGATCTATTATCTGCCCTTGATACTGTATTGTATGTTCTTAAGGTTATAGTTACTTTTGTATAAAGTATATTTAGACTTGATTTATTACATATTTTTAAATAAAAGTAAAAAGAAAAGCTAAAAAGAAAAAAATTACCATGTAAATATTCTCACTTGCTTTTAGTAATATAAGACACATTTATGTGTAAGCCTCTGATGATAGAATCATATTAGTTTCTTGTTTTGTATTTACTTTTTTCCAATCATATCGTACCTATATATTGACTTATTGTTTTGTAAAATAAGGCCCTTTATGGGTTCTTGTTGAAAATATTTTGAAAATTCATATGTTTATATTTTGGTAAAATATTGCAAATAATGTAATTAAGATTTGTAGATTATTGTGTAATAGATTGAAAGCTGGCTGCTTTGAGTCCATAAACGTCTTAAACCAAAATATTCTTTCAAAAAGGTAAATTTATAGAATTAATTTTAACACTATTGACCTTGTATAAATATTGTTACCAATCAAACTTGGTGCTGTGAATTGTATTTGTTACAGCATTCAATAGAACATATATTTTTACCTAAATTTCTTTTGCCCGAGTTAAAATTTGAATCCTAGATGGCAAGATTAATTCAAGTAGGGAAAATAATGAAGATGAATTTCATGTGTTTTTACCTGCGTCACCAATGGTGAAAGCAGGTCTGAACCTTGACTCCGTCCGTCATTCCGTCCGTTCGAAAGACCATGCATATTAAACTTTCGTCAAATGGCAAATCTGCCGGACAAGACAGTATACTAAATGAATATATTAAAAATACATTAGATGACATGATGCCTATATATATTTTGCTATTTAATATCATATTGGACACGGGTCTAATACCTGAAAGCTGGGGTATGGGAATTATGATTCCTATTTTCAAAAATAAAGGATCTAAATTAGATCCTTGTGCATACAGGGGTATAACTCTTAACTCCTGCCTTAGTAAAACATTTACTGCCGTATTAAATTGTAGATTAAACACATTATCAGAGGAAATTGAATTAATTTCTGAGGCCCAAGCAGGGTTTAGAAAAGGCTTCTCAACTGTAGACAATATATTCATTTTACATGCCCTTATATCATTATATTTTTCTGCTGGAAAAAAACTGTTTTGTTCGTTTGTAGATTTTAAAAGTGCTTTTGATACAGTCTGGCGAATGGGACTGTGGCAAAAATTGCAGAAATCAAATATTCAGGGTAAAATTTTTAAAGTTATATATAATATGTATCAAAATATTAAAACATGTATAAGGAAAGGAGACGAAGTTTCAGCCTTTTTCAGTTGTGATGTAGGAGTAAAACAGGGAGAGAATTTGTCTCCTTTTCTCTTCTCTTTATTTTTAAATGACCTTGAAAGTTTCTTGTTAGACAACAATGTCGATTGTCTACAAAAGGTCTATGCAAAATGTGAAGAAGAATTGTCTTGTTTCCTTAAACTCCTAATTATCCTGTATGCAGACGATACTGTACTACTGTCTGAAACGTAAAAAGGTCTTCAACAGGCACTGGTAACATTTGAGCAATATTGTCATTTATGGAAACTTCGTATTAATACAAACACGACAAAAATATTTGTGATATTTAGTAAGAGAAAACTTAAACCAAAATTGTATAATTGTATTTAACATTTATGGTGAAAATATTGATGTACAAGATTCATATTCATATCTTGGTGTTATGTTCAATTATAATGGTAGTTTTTGTACTGCAAAAAAGAAATTATTGGATCAGGCAAATAAAGCATTGTATGCCTTATTACAGAAAACAAGAAATCTGTCAATTCCATTAGATTTGCAATTAAAATTGTTTGATTCACTTATTACTCCAATTCTTGTCTACTCAAGTGAAGTATGGGGATTTGAAAATAAACAGGGTATAGAAAAAATACACTTGCAATTTTGTAAGAGAATTCTCAACTTAAGAAACAATACTCCTAGCTATATGGTATATGGAGAACTGGGACGTTCTCCAATGGAAGTTGTCATTAAATTGAAAATGGTTTTATTTTGGAACAACCTTTTATCCAGTAGTAACAAAATATCTAGTATTTTGTATAGACTTCTGTTTAAACTTCACGAGAGTAACCAAGGACATTTTAAATGGATTGCTTATGTTAAATCTATTTTTGATGAAACAGGGCTTAGTTTTATATGGAATGATCAAATGCATATGGATAATATTGTTCTCAAGTCTATTCTAAAACAGAATTTGACTGATCAATTTATTCGAAACTGGTTTTCGCAAATAAATAGCTCATCTAAGGGGGAATTTTATGGAATTTTGAACATGAATTTAAACTTAAGCCGTATCTACTTAGATTGGCTGTATCCGATAGAATATATATGACTGTGTAAATTAAGATGTTCAAATCTAAAATTTCCCATAGAGACAGGAAGATGGGCAAAGATCCCTAAACAAAACAGAGTATGTCATTTATGTAAAAATAACATTGGTAATGAATATCATTATATGTTTACTTGTACATATCCACAAATCGTGGATCTGCGCAAAAAATTTATTCCACCTTATTACAATACAAATCCATCAGAGATCAAGATGATTGGAATGCTGTCAAATTGCAATATAAAGTTATATCGTAATATTTGCAGATATATCAAAAAAATTATCAAGTATTTATAATTATTCACTTATTAATACATATGTAAATACTCACAAATTCATGACATTGTGTTAAATCCAAATGATAGATATACTTTAAACAGACTGTATTGTATACAAATGAAAGTGCCACGAGAATCACGTGATTGTTAAATGTGTGTTAGCTCCTGTTGTCGTAAATGTAATGTATTTCATAATTGTATTATAATTACTGTATAGATATTTCGTTTATTTATGTATGTATGTATATTGACCTCTTGTACACTGATGTGTCTGAGGATAATAAAACTTTGAATCTTGAATCTTGAATCTTGAGTCAAAGATTTCTTGGCTTCTATGAAAGGGAATGATTTTATATTTGGTCCAGAGCTTGATCCTGTTGAGTTTTAAGCATTTTTTAGATCTGTAGTGTAATGATCCGGGACCCTCTATTTTTTTCGACCAATTTGATCCACTTTCTTTAAAGATAAAAATAATAAAAAAATACGGCATTCTGAGCAGAAACTTCTAATAGACCCGAGCCACCTTAATTAATTGAAGGAATATATATTTGGTCACAAACAAATTTAAACGCAATTCAATAAAATAAATAGATATTGGAATGTAATGAGAACATCGCATTGAAACTACTGTACTGTGTCCTTACAAGTAGTTTAACTTATATCAGTATGCTCTTACCTGTAAAATGCTATTACGAAACTCATGTGGAAAATAGATTCCAATATCATGTATAAATTGAAATTAACCATTAAATTAAAGGTTTTTCCTTGAATCACGAAAAGAAGAAAAAAGTTTATCTAGATAACGAACACATGTTGACATATCATTTACTAATAATCAATAGTTTTTAGATTACATGGTAGATTGAGATCAAAAGAAAACTGCTTGAAAATATATTGTAGACATAAACATGATAAAGAAAGGCAAAATATAACTAAAGGCATATATTGTATTACTTGTCGAAAGTTGTTTTGTAGATAATATCCCTTCGGCGTCAGTTCGTTATACTTTACAAAAGGGTTTGCTTCTCTAACTGTAAAATCGATCTTTGAATGCTTATCATTGGTATTCATTTGTTTCAATTACTTGTATTGTTAAACAAATATATGGATGTGAAAATTCTGTAACTGTCGGTTTAAAAAACTTGTTTATTTCAAGTTGTTATGTGTTACACACAGGGGCGTATGAGTGGGTGCCAAAAAAGTTTGATATTATAAAATGAAAAGGGGACACTGCCAAACTTCTAGTCTATTAAACTATAGAAAAAGTTTTTTTTTCCTTGTCACTTTCTGAAGTTTTCACCCCTCCCCACACTTTTCAGTTTACTCCCACGCCACTGGTTACACATTAACAGTATTATATTTTGATATTTTTGTATAGTCTATTTTGACCTTAAAGTAAATGAGTATCTCTGATGATTATATTTTACATGGTCCTTTAAGATTTTAAATGAATCCATTTTATGGCTGTATACAACATTCAGTGATAACAAGCTGTTCAACCAAATGTAAATCCAATCGATGGATTGTCAGATAAAGGAACATGATCAAGATTTAAGTATTTTTTTCTCTCAAAATATCAATATCAACATTTTTCTTCTCGTTTACACTATCCATTAATTTTCATATACGTAAAATACGTTCCAATTTATAAATTGTTATTTTATTTATTGTCCAAACCCCGAGAAAATCTACTTCAAACTGTCACTTTCATTTTCTTTTTTTCTTTTTTTGGCGGAAAAAAGGTTTATGTGTATGTGGTTTGTGTTTTACATTTAAATACTAGTAAGTATTTGCTAGGACTCATGAAAACCGTTAAAAAAATGGTGTACTACGTACTATACAAATAAATTCGAAGATATCTAAAGTTTGTAAGCAGTGAAATTATGCCTTGCAAATATGTTGATTTGATCCTGAAAACAAAACGGCAATAGATAAATAGGACCATCGTATTGCCCGAGAAAAAAACCATTTTCTATTGTTATTTATTAAGTGTATATGTAAAAAAAGAATTATAAGATGTTGTGATACTGTTGGGAAGTAAAATAGATTTAACGCTTAGCATACTGTATTTTCTGTAGTTATGGCCTTCACGTGAAAATATAGTCATAAATCTTGGTGAAAGACTCTGAAAAGTTTATAATGTGTTATTGAATCCATATCTTGATCAAATACAACTGTGAAGAAAAAACATTACAATTAGTTGTTCTTAATAACTTGAAAAAATGTATCAAGATAATAATCCAAATATGTTAAAATATCAATTATCAACAACTGCTCTTGTAAATTTCATATATTTTTCAACTGTTTATATAACTTATCTTATTTTCAACTTGGAAATGAACAGATCACGTATTTGTTGAGAAAACGACTTTGATATTAAAAACTCTGTTATATAGGTTCTGGAACTATTAATTATAAATAAACTTTAAATATATAATATTTGAAAAAAGAAGTAAGCGTAACGCTTAAAACTTCATTTATCAGAGGTGCGATAATTATAGATTATAACATGCCCTTTTCCATATTGGCCCTGGTATCATCCCGATCCTCCCATATCATCCCGAGTCTCCCATATCAGCCCGAGGCTTTAGCCGAGGGCCGATATGGGTCGAGGGATGATACCAGGGCCAATATGGAAAAGACATGTTATAATCTATTTATCACATATTTAAGTTCTACAGAAAAGAGAAAAACGTTCAATTATAACTATTTAATTAACCACAACAGGTAAAATCTAAAAAGATTTATCACATTTTCCATTAATTTTTAATATTTACTGCATACAAGTCTCCTGACTTGGGATAGGTGCAAAAATGCGGCGGGGTTAAACATGTTTTGTGAGATCTCAACCCTCCCCCTATACCTCTAGCCAATGTAAAATAAACAAACACACAGCTATACAAACAGTAAAACTCAGTTTAAAAGAAGTCCGAGTCCAATGTTAGAATAGGTAACAGCTGAAACTAAACAAAATTATGACAATGATACAACAATTAACAAAGACTACTAGCAGTTGCCAGCTCCAGACCTCAATTAAACTGATTGAAAGATTGTGTATTCATCATATGAAAATCAAGCACAATCCCTCCCGTAAGAGGTTTATTAGCACAACATCATAAAATATACGAGAAGAACATAAGCCGTATCATGCCAACAACTGGTTTTAGAATAAATGTGTTTATTTCCGATGCAAAGACCCTATGAGTGAATCAATTTTAATTCCAAAAAATGCCATCTTTAATGACCTGACATCAGTATCGTAACTATATCCCTTCTGAATAAGTATGTTTAAAGTTTTGGTTAGCTTTTGAGGTGAATGACGACATTTTTGTGCTTTGTATAGAATATTACCATAAAAGATTGGATGTGATATACCTGAGCGTATAAGATGTCTGCACGTTGATTTATATTTACGAATGATGTCCTTGTACCGATGATAAAATTTAGTAAATGTTTTGACAAGTTTGTGATATCGAAAACCCTGGTGTAATAATTTTTCAGTAAGACAGAGATTTCTTTCGTTAAAATCGTTGTTACATACACGAGCGAATCGAACAAGATGAGATATATAAACACCATAAGATGGTGACAAGGGAACGTCACCATCTACAAATGGATAATTAACAATAGGAAATGAAAAATCATTTCTTTTATCGTAAATTTTGATATTAAGCAACCCGTTAAAGATATAGATATCAAGATCCAGGAAAGGGCAGTGTTCATTGTTAATATTAGATTTATTTAAAGTCAGTTCAGCAGGATAAATCTCTTTAGTGTACATACTGAAGTAGTCATTATTGAGAGTCAATATATCATCCAAATATCTAAAAGTGTTATTAAATTTTTGTATCGTTGTTTCGATGGGTCTTTGCTGATTTTAGTCATAAATTGTAACTCGTAACAATACAGAAACAGGTCCGCATTAAGTGGTGCACAGTAAGTCCCCATTGGAATTCCGATAACAGACGATATACGAAATATCCATAGCGAACAAAAATGTTATATAGTAAAAATGCAATTGCAGTTATCGTATCAAAGCAGGTCCAATTGACATAATTCTTCTGTTTGTTGTTAATGAAAAAATGACCTAAAAGAGTTTGAACATATATATTCGCAATCTGACTTTTTAAATGCCCATTTAATTAGGTGTGTGAAATTTTTCTTAATGAGATTATGAGGCAAAGTGGTATATAGGGTAAAAAAATCAAAACTTTAAACAGATTCGAAATCACCAATATGAGCATGCAATTTATCAAGTACTTCCAACGAATTTTTGACACTACAAAAGTAATTAATTCTACTAATTTCAAAGGCCTTATTTGATCAATTTATTATCAGGTTTTTGATTGTACCAAATGTACTAGGAAGTAGAATAGACAGTTTAGTAGTGGAACAATGGCTTGAAGACGAAATAAATCTATACTTGTATGGTGTTTTATGCAGCGTCGGAAGCCAGTTTATAGTTGGAACTTTCATGTTATTCGGTTCTGCTTGTAAAGAGGTAGCTAAAAGTTTGTGTTTGTTACAGATGTCATTTTCCGAAAATGGAGTCAGTTAGAATGTTGGTGAATCGGTGATTTCCTTTTGCAGAACTTCAATGTAAAATTTACGTCAAAAAATAATGATATTATTGGCAGCCTTATCAGCCGGGACAAAAACAAATTCCTTGGCGAGTTCTTTTAGCTTATATTTGATACGAGAAATAGGGCTATTATGGTTGTTGTTAGGAGTAAAATGTTCTTTAAAATGTTTAATACGAATATCAACTATGTTCATAATTACTGAATTAAAAAAAAGAATCTATGGATTTTTTATCAGCCTTTTCTCGTTTATCTATTTCGTGCAGTAAGTACGGAGTGAGCTTCTTTCAAAGACGAAATTCCCAATTTGAACTTGACGCAATTATTCAATTTACCCCATTTTTTTTTTTTTTTTTTTTTATAAATATGCTCTGATATTCGATTTTT
Source organism: Mytilus coruscus (assembly GCA_017311375.1). Lineage (NCBI taxonomy): Eukaryota > Metazoa > Mollusca > Bivalvia > Mytilida > Mytilidae > Mytilus > Mytilus coruscus. The sequence continues at coordinate 69,344,311 of CM029607.1, forward strand.
GACAACTTGTTCACTTATATGTATCTAAACTCTTAAATTGTGTTTTTTTGTTTGTTTGTTCAGTACATTTTCAATTCTTATAACAAAGAAATATCGAAGCTGATTTATTTTAAAAGTATTGTTATCAATCAAAAACAAACGAAAATTCAACTATGACTAAACGGATTTTTCGTTCCGTATTTAAAAATAAATTGTCCCGTAATCATGTAATATTATGTTCTAGCCGGTTTAGAACCGATTTTGCTTGATTCTGTTCTTTGCCGGTCACACGACCAGCGCCCGTTTTTATTGAGAAACAAGCATCTAGCCTATATCCTTTAGTTTTCATAGCTGGTTTCTTTCATGGAGTAGTGTTTGTGCAATGCTCTAGCTCTACATAATACTGTGAAGACCGATTTTACTGATCTCATTTTCTACTATTTTGCAGGACACGGCTTTATTGTTACTTAGTAGTTGGCAGGTTTTGTGTCTCTTTTTGGATGTACAAAAAATGAATAATCTGACCGCCTTAGTAGGAAATAAATATTTTGACCTCACCAGATTTGCTAGCCCCATCCCCTTAAGAATACAATGGTTTTCCCCTTAAAATCGTTTCCGGAGAAAAAAGTTTTAAGGTGTGTTCAGTGGTATTTCTAAGGTGTGGTGAATAGACCAACTCTACTGAAAGTTAGAGAAAAATCAGCACCAAAGGAATGTAACTGATGGGACAGACAGTACCCGTAACATTGAGTTGAACCGTTAGGTCTAGGATGGGAATCACACATAGAATAATCACAAAATCCCAACGAGTTCTAGGATTCCGTGACGCAACATATGTAAGTGTCCAAAGGACATTAAAGCACAGTCCTTAATATTTCTAGTGCATCAACACCTGGAGAATGCCTCTGCCGTAATGGATCTATTACCTTGAAGAGCACATCAAAATTCCCAGAAATGATCCAATAGGCGAGCTGCCAGATTTGCAACCTCAAAATACAGTAAAGAACCAGGGACAGTAACGGGACATCATTCAAACCCTTGGATGGCAGACATTAGATTGAAGGCGGAAAATCAATTCAACACAATAGGACGACAGACGACAAGTGATGAGAAAAGCTCACTTGGCCTTTCAGGCCTGGTGAGCTAATCAAAGTGAAGGAAATCACTAATGGAAAGATTGGAAGAGTAGTTTGAATAATTATATTAAGGTATGGTGTGGACAAAAAAAGAACATTAATACAGCACTATTGCTGACAATTGCATTAACTCCATGTCTTTAGAAGGATTAGCACTTTTTCAGTAGATAAAATGAGCTAATGTGAATCCCTTAGTTTGCACAACAATTTCGTTTAAATTGCAATTTCATATCGTAAGCAAAAAATATTCCCTGCTACATGTTTCACCTTTTTATCTTTAGAAATAGAAGAAATAACCAAATAAAGATTCTTTTAATAAGGTTTATCAATTGTCCTTGTAGTTGGACCAACAGATAAACTTGAAACTAAGATCTATATTGTCTCCAAAAAGTAATCTAAAAGGTTGCTTGGGGCATTTTGTAAGTTGAAACATAGGTATACTATTTTTCTCCTCAAAGAATTGCTTATTGATTTTGAAAAAAAATATCATGATTATATGACACTGAAGATTAAAAGTTGAAGAGTGTATTCTAAATCAATCTATAATTTAATATTTTCAAGAAAAGGGTATTGAAAATGTATCTTTTCAACACAAAAAATTTAAAAAACTTATTTTATTGAAATGGGGATTCATTCTTTATTTCAAAAATACACTTCCTGTATAATATTGTTAAAAGACATTTGATGGAGATTTTTTTTCAATCGGATTGCTCAAGTTAAGAGTTTTGAAATTTTACTTATTGTTTCAAGCCAATTACTGATCAGTTTAACCTGAATTTTTGATGATTTACAGATGAGGATTGGCACAGATTTATCAAGTAAAATATAGACTTTAATGAAAACCTTTTTATATCTAGATTTCATATTTTGTTTTTTCTTAGGAAAAAGATCTTCCTAATCCTTAATCATTTATCTTTCAGACATGCATTGAAATTATAGGAAATAAAGAACCCCATCCAGACCCTCATCAGATTATCCAACGTAAATTTTATTTTTCAAACCATTTTTCGGTTTCAACCCCCTTTTTCCTCTTTTTAAATTTCAGTCTGATAATTAGTTTTTTTTTTTTTTATCACATTCCTTTCTAAAGAATCAGTTTAATCAGGATGCCTTTCTTAGTATACATGATAACTAAAAGGTTTAATTATTCAATCAATTTAGATTAAGTTTTGCAAACAATGTAATTGGCGGCGATCACAGAAGAGAGAAATATATCATTAAAGGTAAATGAGTAATTTCCTTACGTAACAGATCAGCAAAGAGGTTATAACTTCAATGGGTACATAAAGCAAACATAAATATATTAACATGGTCAAGATAGTACATTGTTGTGTCCAAATCTTGTGTTAAACGACAACATTGACCACGAAATGCTTAAACAGGAGTTATTGTCTAGAACCAAAGCAACAATTTTGAATTAAAATTAAAATCCTTTTCAATTTGATCAATGAAGACTGGTGGTTAAGAATTGTCAAGTTTTCAATTTCTAAGCTACATGAGAGTGTCAGTGGCAAATATTTCTCGAAATGGGGTTCATTGCGTTTTACAGAATATTTATGACGTACACTATTCTCTGTATCCTAGTGATTGAAGCTATACTAAGTATCTCAAAACTCAATTTAATTTGTAATATTAGTTGCCAATTTCCAAATATAGCAACGCCTCAATTGAAGTTCCTTTTTTGGTGAAGTGTATTTCTGGGTGTACTAAATGTTGTTATATATAATTAAATATATAGTGTGGCTCCAGGTTTAATGACGAATCGTAAGATATTCTAAATGAAGAAAGCTTCCAAATTGCATGACTAAATAATCAAAATATCTAACAAATTATCTCTTTGTTCACATAAATAGAACAGCATTTGTGTAAATCACGATAATATTTTTTCAACACCAGAAATATTGACCTCTTTCGTAAACCCAAACAAGGAATTTTGTGTTTCAATATAGAACCAGAAAGTTTTTAAAATTTGATTGATTGTTGGTTGCTTAACGTCCAGTGGTTTGAAAATTTGAATATTGTCTGTTGTTAAAAGTGTCGTATGTTTTAGTTATAACACTAGGCTCTTCGTATATTTTTGTAACCCAAATAATCGAGCCACTTAGATGAAGAGTTGAGAACTGCTTTAACCACAGCAAATATAAATGTGCTTGTTGCCGGCATGATGCTTTATAGGTTCCTATAACATTTATCGTTTGGGTATCTGCTGACAGTTTTCCATGTGAAAATTCTGAGAAGCCAAAAATTGCGGAATGTGTAAATAAATACGTAGCAATGTCAGATCTAAACAAGAATGTTAAATATGATAGCACATGATGATGTCACCCTTTCTGTAAATTCAACTTCGATTCACAACTGCTTGTCAATGGCGAATATTTCATGTACAGTCAGTCTGATTAGACCGAAATGAACACTTTACAACTTTTTGTTTAAAGTTTGTTCTTAGGTTGTGTCGTTACACCAATGTCCCATGCTAGTGTTTTTTTATGTGCCTGTCTCAAGTCAGGAGCCTGTATTTCAGTGGTTGCCGTTGGTTGATGTCGGTCATATTTGATTTTTTGTAAATTGCTTTGTTAATGTAGACTCTTCGTTTTCTCTACTGAATTGTTTTATATTTTCATGTCGGGAATTTTGAAGCACAGTATAAGTTTTCTCATTGTTGAAGGTAATTACATGTACGGTGGATTCCAATAGCTTACATCCACATCATTGAACTTAATTTAACTTAAGTAGTTGTCTGATTGGCGATCATTATTAAAATCAAAATCTCCTTATTTTTATTAGTATTGCTACAAGTGGCTATTCCTTTATTATATCAAATTTCATGCTTCTGTTCCTTTTATTATAATGGTACTTCGCCATTCTTCCAATGCGTGATTTCTTTCTGGGAGGCATTCTTAATCCTACAATAAAGAATATATTATGAATTTATAGAATCACTTTATGTATTGTAGATCAAAAGTAATCAACAATGAATAAATCTATCATTTCAATGTATATACATTTGTGTATTCAATGATGAGGTCAAGTATGTGTATTGAGATGTATAATGAAGGGTTTTCTAAATTATGTAAGACTAAGGGCGATTAATAATTTGGTCAATATGATCGGCATTTAAGGAGGTGGTACATTGTAATGAAGGCCACACCTTGTCTCTGATTGTTTGGTGATAATAGCAGTTGTCAATCATACTGGTATTGTGTCATTACTCTTACCTAATTAAAATGACAAAATTGCCTGCAAAGTGACAAAACTTAAAGACATACATACTTCAATGAACTGCTCCAAAAATATCAACCAAATTTTTCACAGTTCATATGTGCATATGTAAACAGACATGAGAATTATAGGGAACTAAATTTCAGTGTATACATTTTGTATATTTAGTAGCTAACCTGTGCTACTTTTTGTTTGACAGGGTGGTTCTTTAGGAAAGGCTTGGAAAATAGTTCCAATCTTTCCAAAAACAATATAAGGCTTTCCATTGAGCACTATTTCCTATGTGCAACGTCATTGATTTTGGGTTGTTCGACGATCATTTGATATCGGGTCTGTTCGCTCCCATAACACGTTTGCACCCCCCATTCGATCAATTACGGCTATTCTAGACACATTTTTTGTGTGATCATAATTTAAAGCATGAAAAAAACTGATTAGTTAGTTATAAATAACCTACCAGCCTGCTAGATAGGGGCAATGGCACCTATTTCAGTATTCCCGAGACAAAAAGCAAATCTGCTGTACTAGCTTATGGCAGTTTAACTGCCAAAACATTAATGTTAGTGACATGAACTGATTAAAGATCAATTTCATCAAACTGCTGTTTAAAATCCAGATGTTTGTGCATGAATGAAATTTTGAAACAGGTTGTATGATCTAAGGACGTATATCAGATATTAGTTATTCGTCCTTGTATGATCTATTATAAAGCAATTTAAACATTCTATCAAATATTTCAGATTCTTTCTTTTCAAAATTTAATTCTTCTGTAATATACAGGTTGAAATGGTCATGTGTATCTGCAGATATGCTAAGAAATATTTTATCATGAACACATTTTCTATACTCTCTATAATGATGTTTGCATAATGTAACTTTAACAACACTAGAATCATGAAATGGCTTCTGAGAAGAGTCTGTAGTAGAAACATACAGATCTGTTCCATTACTTGCACATTCACTGGATTCCAGACTTCTGCGTTTAGCAGGGGGTCTTACATCTTCGCTTAAGAGAAGACTGTCCTGTGTCAGCCTTCAGTTGCATCACATTTCCTGCACATGCAATCTTCATCTTCTATGGTATGATGCCCAACTACATATTTATAATACAGGCGATTTATCCTTTTTCTGGCACACATGAACATAACGCTTTGAATGTTCGGATATGTAGACCTTGCAAGGAACCCATATACCAAACATTGTTATCCTATTACTCATAATAGTAAATTGTTTTGTTATAAATTAGGCCGTTAGTTTTCTCCAATGAATTGTTTCATATTTCATGTCCAGGCATTTTATAGCAGACTATACAGTATGGGTTTTTCTCATTGTTGAAGGACGTACAGTTGCCTATATTTGCTTACATCCACTTCATTTCAACTTTGGTGGATAGTTGTTTCATTGGCAATCATACCATATCTCCTTATCTTTATATATGTACATGTACAGTTGAAAAATCAATGAATGGCCACCTATATTTAAACTATAAAACGACCTAAATCAGTTAATTGGTAAATTTTTAATTATTTAAAAATGCTTAATTCCATCTCGGATACTTTCGACATTATTCGTTACCTGTTTGTATGCATAATTTATCGTTCGTATTTTAATCTCCTTTGATTGGTTGAATATCTGTTCACTTCTGGCAAATTTTATATTCCCTTGTCATTTGAATTAGTTTACCGGTCAATTCAACACGTTTAATTTAAAACACATCTGTATACTTTGTAGGTTTTATAAAGTTTGCATATGTTGTTACAAGTATTGTATATATTGAAATATAATGAAGATAATGGTCATTTTTCTTATACAACATTCTGTAAGCAAAAAAAACAACAAGGTTATGTAACAATGGCTGGTAAAGTGTAGCCACTCATATTACAGTAAATTTCATTGGATTATCTTCAAAAAACAATGCAAAAATTATATATCTATGACCAGAAACACAATGGTGTCAGCTTTTGTTTTGATGAAAAAATGTAAACATTTTGATATAGGAAACAAATTAATTTTCAATCTTTGAGACATTGTTCACATTGTCAGGATATCATGCATGATAAGTCATGTGGAAATAATTGTTTAAATATGATTTCTATACTTACTATTCTATGTTTCGGTTAATTTAATGTTTGAATTTTCTAAAGAATGGGACATCTTTCTGATAAACAATGACAAAATAAATATAGGTGGCGCTGATTATAGGCGTGAACATTTTACATATGGGTACTTTTTGTGTTGACAGATGGACCTTTATTTGTCAAATTGAGGCGTTTGCCGTTCAACTGATTGAGTTTATTGCAAATACATGTAGGAAAATGCATATGATACGTGTATAATAAAAAAAACAATTATTTTGAATATATAAACAGTATCAAAACAGTCTTAAACAGAGCAAAAAAGAAAAACAAGAGTGCACACACTGAAATGTCTTGCCTGCTTTACTTGTAGTGATTGAATTTTTGTTATATGAAGGTTGTACTACAAGTATCACATAAACTTAACATTATCAATGATCCATGTAAATGAGGTCAAGGTCAGATAAACCCTGCCAGACAGACATGTACACCTTACAACCATACCATACACCAAATAAAGTTAGCCTATAGTTTAAAGTATCTTAGAAACAGACCTTATCACGAAAATTGAACACTGACCAATGAACCATGAAAATGAGGTCCAGGTTAAATGAACCTTGCCAGACAGACATGTACACTTTACAATCATTTCACATACCAAATATATACCTATTTCTTACAGTATATGCGATATAGACTTGACCACAAAACTTAACCTTGATCACTGATCCATGAAATGGGGTCGAGGTCAGGTGAGCCTTGTCTGACAGACATGTAGATTGCAAGGATTCCAATGTATACCAAATATTAGTATCCTATTATTCATAATAAGAGTATTTCACATGACAAAAAAACTGTACAATTTTTCCAAGCAGTCGCTGAACCATCAAAATGAGGTAAAGGACAATGGACATACAACAGATGGAAACTTCTTAACATAAAGCATCTGCATACAAGGTATTACGCATCCAGGTCTTCTACCTTCTGAAATATAAAGCTTTAAAAAAAAATTTACACCACCGCTACCGATTAGTAATCCCAATGTCTCGCGTTATGCAACTTTCATCACAGGCGAGACTAAAAACCAGAAATAAAATTGTTTAAATATATCTAAAATAAACACTTAAATTTTTTTTACTTTCAAATAAATTTCTATGCTCTGAAATGTTCATAAGAAATGTTTATTTGTTCTGAAAATTAAAAAAAAAAATCCTTCTCTCGAGGACAAAATCCTGATATTCAGAACTCAGGCTTTTATAGTGATCCTTCTGTAAAAATGAACAACATCTGTCTTCACTCTCAATCAGACTTCATTAAAAGTTCATTAAAGCTGATGTCCATCCTTACAATTGCCTTTAACTGTTACAGCTAAGAAGAGACTCTTCATGACTTTTACATGTCAAAAATCTCAGGCAATGTACAGACAATCATGTAATCTCTTCATGATTTTTACATGTCCAAAATCTGAGGACATGGACAGACAATCATGTGATTTGATGTTGATAACATGCTATCCTCAGTAATGAATCGTACATCTCAGATCTGTCTGCTGCTTTCAATATGTTATATGGTCTAGTGTAGGATATAGAGGACCTTCCAATAACTTTATCATCACCAAGAACATCGTCAAGTACTTCTCCTTCCAGTTCTTTTATAGCATTTATGTTACTTTTGCTCATTTCAAGGGCAGTAAAAATAACCTACAAAAAAATCATGGTCATATATACATCACTCAAGTAGGTACCCATGCACTAAACTCTTGAGTAGCAATTACTTCAGGACAGTGTAATGCAATATGATATTCTGATAAAAATGTAACATAATATTCTTACTTTGGAATAGAGAACATTAATAGTTGATTATTACCATCAACAAAGATGTCCAAGGGAGATAATAGTCTCTTTTAATTCCTCTGGACAAAAGGGGGGGATGTTTGTCTTCCAAAAAAAGGCAATGTCTAGTTTTGGTCGTTTGGAGAAAAAGATCATAGAATATCAGAAAAAATTGGAGATATATACTGTAAATTCAGAAATTATTGCGAGGATTTAATAAATGCAAATAACGCGACTAGGTGAGTATGGCAATAATAAGAACTCACTTTCTGATATCTGATACATACATCTGCATGTAGCTATTTCTGAAATCACAATAATTAATTTTGCATTTTGGTCCATTCTTCAAAAATCGCAATTATAAATGCACGCAATAATTTCTGAATTTACAGTAATCAATTACATTTAATTTTTAATATGTATTTGACATGAGATTTTGAATGCAATAAAAAAGGGAAAAAATTAAATTTGAGATTTATTCCTTTACTTCATATTTTCAGTGATAACCAAAGAGAATAAAAAAAAACCAGAAATATTAGTTTTTAATTTAAAGCTTCAATTTATTATTACAAAATTTAATACATGATCATTATATAAGTTGGCACTGGCTACGATTACGTTGAACTGTAACAATAATAAGAAAGTTTTTGTCACATTGGACACTAATTGCCGGAATGCTAAGTTGGGTTAGGAACCGATTAATTACGAACGTAACAATAATATTTGTGTCTACGGTTACGTTAATGCACTTCAATGTATGCTGGGACTAGTAATATGTATTAAAATACAACTTGAAAACTTGTATTCATAAACACTGCAATGCTACAATATTGGATACAAATTTCATTAAAGCTGACCAATCAATGTCCATCATTACAATTGCCTTTAACTGTTACAGCTAAGAAGAGACTCTTCATGACTTTTACATGTCCAAAATCTCATGCAATGTACAGACAATCATGTAATCTCTTCATGACTTTTACATGTCCAAAATCTGAGGACATGGACAGACAATCATGTGATTTGATCTTGATAACATGCTATCCATAGTAATGACTCGTACATCTCAGATCTGTCTGCTGCTGTTGTTGGGTTAGGAACCGATTAATTACAAACATAACAATAATATTTGTGTCTACGGTTACGTTAATACACTTCAATGTATGCTGGGACTAGTAATATGTATTAAAATACAACTTGAAAACTTGTATTCATAAACACTGCAATGCTACAATATTGCATACAAATTTTATTTTATTTACAATGGCAGGTTCTACACATCCAGTATGTGCTTTTGGGAGCATGTTTTAGTAGGACGCATTTTTGGTGAAACCACTCTAGGCAGCCATCACAAACGAGTGATGCAGCAGTGTGCAGAATAAACAGTTACACTCTGCAATATCCAATTTTGAAGTTATAGCAACTTTCAATGTCTGCCATGCTTCAGTTGAAAAATATTTTTTTATTCTTGAAATGTTTTTTGCCTTTGACACTACTAAACTGTAGTATCATCTTGAAGATTATTGAAACAATTATTAATACTTAAAAGAAATTTAAACATTATTTGTTGAATAATAATAATAATAATTATTATAAAAATAATAATAATAATATTATTATTATTATCAAGTATATCGAAGAATCAAGCAACAAAACTATAGTAGGTTAAAAGTTTAATAAATCTAACTTAATATAACATAACACAACGTAACCGTAGAAACAAATGTTATTGTTACGTTCATAATTAATCGGTTCCTTACCCAACAAATCATTCCGGCAATAAGTTTCCAACGTAACAATAACTTTTTTATTATTGTTACATTTCAAAGTAATCGTAGCCAGTGCCATATAAGTTTTCGGTAAACAGGAAGTTAATGAGAAATGAATCTCAAAATGGAAGCTTCATATTGGTAATCAATTAAATGCAAAAAATCTTTTATTTTCAAACAGATAACTTGGCAAACAACTTAAAAAATTCACATCATAATGAACATATGTACTAAGGTTAAAGTTGATCACAATTTCATGGTTAACTACCTTTATAACCAAACAATTTAACCTGAGAATGTAAGGATTTCAAACTATCACATTTCCATGTTCAATGAACCATAAAATCATGTCAAAACCATAATTTAGAATGGAATTTCGAAAGTTCACTTCATAATTAACATGAGTACCCAGTTATAAGTTGATGTGACCACAACTTCATGGTAAACTACCTTTTAAACCAAAAACTTTAACCTGATACAGGAAAGATGAACTGATGACAAAGAAACAGAGAGAGATGAAGGAAGGACACACAGAGCTCAAATTATAAATGCCCTTTCTATGATAGGAGTATAACAAGAGTGCACATGCTGAAATGTCTCGCCTTCTTTACTAACCATTGATTTTATGTTGATAGTCCTAAATATAAAGCTTTACTACAAGTAACACATAAACTTAACATGATCCAAGAAAATGAGGTCAAGGTCAGATAAACCAAACGAGAAATACATGTACACCTTACAATCATTCAATAAACCAAACATAGTTGACCTATTGCTTATAGTTTCTAAAAAACAGTCTTAAACAAGAAAACTTAACATTGACCTATGAACCATGAAAATGAGGTCAAGGTCAGGTGAACCATGCCAGACAGACATGTACAGCTTACAATCAATTTATGCATTAAATATAGTTGACCTATTGCTTATAGTATCTAAGAAACAAACTTAACCATGAAAACTTAACATTGACCAATGAACCATGAAAATGAGGTCAAGGTCAGATGATACCTGCCAGACAGACATATACATTTTACAATCCTTCCATACAACAAATATAGTTGATCTATTGCTTATAGTTGAAGAAAAACAGACCAAAACACAAAAACTTAACACTGAGAAATGAACCGTAAAACTGAGGTCAAGGTCAAATAAAACCTGCCAGACTGACATGTACATCATAAAATATTTCCATACACCAATTATAGTTGACCTATTGCATATAGTATTAGAAAAAAAGACCAAAACTCAAAAACTTAACTTTGACCACTGAACCATGAAAATGAGGTCAAGGTCAGATGACACCTACCAGTTGGACATGTACACCTTACAATCATTCCATATACCAAATAAAGTAGACCTACTGCTTATAGTATCTGATATATGGACTTGACCACGAAAACTTAACCTTGTTCACTGATCCATGAAATGAGGTCGAGGTCAAATGAAAATTGTCTGACGGGCATGAGGACCTTGCAAGGTACGCATATACTAAATATAGTTATCCTTTTACTCATAATAAGAAAGAAATTAACATTACAAAAATGTTGACTTTTTTTCAAGTAGTCACTGAACCATGAAAATGAGGTCAAGGACAATGGACATATGACAGACGGAAACTTCGTAACATAAGGCATCTATATACAAAGTATGAAGCATCCAGGTCTTCTAGCTTCTAAAATATAAAGCTTTTAAGAAGTTAGCTAACACCGCCGCCGCCGCCGGATCACTATCCCTATGTCGAGCTTTTTGCGACAAAAGTCGCAGGCTCGACAAAAAATCCTTTTAGTCCATTTTGTACCGTGATTATTTCATAAGTCTCCAAATACTGTGTGTTCGTTTATTTTCGTGGGGAACCAGTTTTTCAGGTTTGAGGAAAAACCTTATTTTCATTGATATCATCTTTGCTAGCCAAGGGTTACGATCCAGTCCCCTCCTCTCCACCCTTGGTAGATTAAGCCAACATTTGTGATTACAATGCTGCGTCATCTACCGGTAGATAGAAGTCACGCCCATTTCAACTACATCATTCTTGACCAATGGCAGCGCTTGAAGTCTCTTCAGTGAGAAGGTGTATAAATGTTTGTATGTAGTGTTTACAAATTTTGTGAAGCAGGAACTGAAAATATACGTTGACATTCCAACATTTGCTCAAGAAACATACCCAGGAATTTTAATTAGTTGATTAAGAACTTTAAAATTGTCACTACAAATCATCCTATGTTTTGGCAGTACAGACTTGTTGCAAAATCTGCACGTGGCAATTGTTTATTTACATTTTCCACATTTACACATGATCATCTTAAAGGCACTTTTTGATTGGATGCAACCAGTTACAACTGCGACCAATAGAAATCATTACATCATGGATCCGAAATTCTATCTTAATCTGCCAAGGGTGGAGAGGAGGGAACTGGATGGTAACCCTTGGCTAGCGATGAGGATTGATATTTATTTACTTGGTTTTGTCTGTATACAAGCCTATAGAAAAATTGTACATCTTTGAAGATTTAATTTTGTTGTTTACCTATAACCTTGAAATCCACAAAAATTGGTATCTCACCAATAAAAATGAGTCTACAGTAACCTATTGTCACTTCAGTTTTATCATTACCTGTGTCCCTATACACATTGCTCCAAAAACTAAAATGCTTTCATCTTCTTCATCTCCAGTTTTCTCAAAACACGAATCTTGTATTTCAAGCAACAGATTTCCTCCATGTTGTCCAATTATATCATATGGATAAAGATGTTCTATTTTAAAGTTGTGAGGACTTGGTAATGCAACTTTCCTTTGTTTTACCTAAAACAAATGAACCATTATGATTATTAGTTATTATAAATTATACTATATATATTATATATATATATACATAATTATATAAATTTGTGAAACTTGAAATAAGTAACCTTTTAATCAATATCAAAAATGCAGGTTTGCACATTAATGCTTTGATTTATTTTGTTATACTCTTTGCTTTTCTTAAAAGTGAAGGTTATACATAAATAGTATATAACAAATTATCAACAACAGTGTGCACGCTGAAATGTCTCTCCTGCTTTACTAACTTATCTAGTATATAACAAATTATCAACAACAGTGTACACGCTGAAATGTCTCTCCTGCTTTACTAACTTATCTAGTATATAACAAATTATCAACAACAGTGTGCACGCTGAAATGTCTCGCCTGCTTTACTAACTTATCTAGTATATAACAAATTATCAACAACAGTGTGCACGCTGAAATGTCTAGCCTGCTTTACTAACTTATCATGATTGAATTTATGTTGAAAGTTTGTAATATGAACTATCAGATAAACTTAACATTATCAATTATCCATGTTAATGAGGTCAAGTTCAGATGAACAGTTGGACATATACACCTTACAATCATTCCATATACCAAATATAGTTGATCTATTCCTTATAGTATCTGAGATACAGACCACGAAACCTGAACCGTGATCACTGATCCATGAAATCAGGTCGAGGTCACTTGAACCCTGTCTGATGGACATGTAGACCTTGCAAAGATCCCATATACAAAATATATTTATTCTATTTCTCATAATAAGTGAGTATTTCACATGACAAATAAACTAAACATTTCTATCAAGCAGTCGCTGAACTATGAAAATGAGGTCAAGGACAATGGACATTGGTTCATGTCTGTCATATTTGTTTTTCGGAAAATTGTTTTGTTATAAATTAGGCCGTTTGATTTCTCCTTTGCATTGTTTCACATTTTTCATGTCAGAACCTTTTATAGCAGATTACGGTATGGGTTTTTCTCATATTTCAAGGCCGTATGGTGGTCTATAATTGCTTACTACCACTTCATGTTAACTCTGGAGGATATTTATCTCTTTGGCAATCATACCACATCTCCTCATTTTTATATATGTCAGACGGAAACTTTGTAACAGAAGGCATCTGTATACAAGGTATGAAACATCCAGGTCTTCTAACTTCTGAAATATAAAGCTTTATACAAATAGTTTACACCTCCGCCACTGCATACGGTAGTAATCCCTATGTATCGCATTCCTTGACCTTTCAACGCAGGCGTGACAAAAATATTTGACAGTACAACAGACCACATCAACCAATAATACCCTAATCCTCCCTAAAAATAGATAACATGTCCAAATAGAGAAAAAAAAAACAATCATAATTTTTAGTCCAGATGGCCTGAATTGGTACAGGCACAAAATGTGGTGGGGTTGTATTGTGAAAGATACATACAAATTTGGTTTTCACAAATGGACAAGGTACAATTTGGGGCCAAATTGGCCCTGAAATTAAATATATATATTTCCAATTATCTCAGTACTTTAATAAAACAAATCTGTTTTGATTAAAACAATATACCCTTTTTATGAGGTCTACAGCCATCAAATGACAGTAAATTCAGTAAAATGACAAAATTATGCAAAATCTTCATTATTGGACTTATATATATATATATATATATGCATAGAAATGATATAAAGCACAACTGTCACCCCAACATTAATTGTATTTTGTGTTTATCTATTCCCTGGCAAAAAAATCTTTTTAGAAGCCCTTAAATCATTAGGGCCTTGGGATAATTACATGAATTACCTTTATGATTTCTATCTGCACATAGTCCTTTTTTACATTTTACAACATATACCTGCTTGTAACAAAATTGATTTGCTACATACCCCTCCTACAAACTACACTGTTCTTGGGTGGATCCTGGGATTGAGGCAAAGTATGGCATTATAGCCTGAAAGGGTAAACATTACACTGTTCTTGGGTGGATCCTGGGATTGAGGTAAAGTATGGCATTATAGCCTGAAAGGGTAAACATTACACTGTTCTTGGGTGGATCCTGGGATTGAGGTAAAGTATGGCATTATAGCCTGAAAGGGTAAACATTACACTGTTCTTGGGTGGATCCTGGGATTGAGGTAAAGTATGACATTATAGCCTGAAAGGGTAAACATTACACTGTTCTTGGGTGGATCCTGGGATTGAGGTAAAGTATGGCATTATAGCCTGAAAGGGTAAACATTACACTGTTCTTGGGTGGATCCTGGGATTGAGGTAAAGTATGGCATTATAGCCTGAAAGGGTAAACATTACACTGTTCTTGGGTGGATCCTGGGATTGAGGTAAAGTATGGCATTATAGCCTGAAAGGGTAAACATTACACTGTTCTTGGGTGGATCCTGGGATTGAGGTAAAGTATGGCATTATAGCCTGAAAGGGTAAACATTACACTGTTCTTGGGTGGATCCTGGGATTGAGGTAAAGTATGGCATTATAGCCTGAAAGGGTAAACATTACACTGTTCTTGGGTGGATCCTGGGATTGAGGTAAAGTATGGCATTATAGCCTGAAAGGGTAAACATTACACTGTTCTTGGGTGGATCCTGGGATTGAGGTAAAGTATGGCATTATAGCCTGAAAGGGTAAACATTACACTGTTCTTGGGTGGATCCTGGGATTGAGGTAAAGTATGGCATTATAGCCTGAAAGGGTAAACATTACACTGTTCTTGGGTGGATCTTGGGATTGAGGTAAAGTATGGCATTATAGCATGAAAGGGTAAACATTACACTGTTCTTGGGTGGATCCTGGGATTGAGGTAAAGTATGGCATTATAGTCTGAAAGGGTAAACATTACACTGTTCTTGGGTGGATCCTGGGATTGAGGTAAAGTATGGCATTATAGCCTGAAAGGGTAAAAACTACACTGAGTGACCATAGCGAGACGAAATTTGTTTTAGAAGATATTATTCCAAAAATTTAATTTTCAGCTAAAAAGGGGTTCCTTTTTGCTCCCACCTGAATCCGGAAATGCTGTTTTTATATGTTACCCTCAGTAACATTGTATTAATTTACTACATACCCCTCCTACTAACATCACTGTTTTCATGTTTAGTTCAGTAATCTCATCTATGCAACACCTTAAATCTGGTTGAGAAGTAATAACAGACTTTCCAATCTTCATACTTTTCTTTTTTGATTCTCCATCCCTGAATATAAGATATTTTGATACTTGTTTTAATAATCAAAAGAATTTTTCACTACTGCATTTTTTCTTACCTTATTTATTGTAAACATGGTGGTCGAATGGTCTAGGTAGTAATTTACAGTAATCACAAGCCTGTCAATTCTAAGGTTGTGAGTTCCAATGACAATGAGCCTTCTCATGGGATTTTTGATTATGTGATTACTTGGCTGTTTTTATAGTGATTATTTGATTACCAGACCAAATATTTCATGATTATTTGATAATCTAGGACTATTTTTGATTATTTGATTATCTTGTTTAAAAAAATAATTAATGATTATGTGATTATATTGGCAAAAAATTTGTGGTTATGTGATTATATTGGCAAAAAATTTGTGATTATGTGATTACTTGGACACCCCCATGATGGGCCTCGACAATCATGGCCTTTTCTACTTCTATACTATTGATAAGGATTGCCAGTTTCCTGTTATTCTCTTCATGTACTCCTGCTTCCTCCACCAAAAAAAAGTGAACACCATGAAGTAGCCAATGTCAATGAAAGTGGTGTTTAACACCAACAAACAGATCAATATTATAAACATGTCCAAAGAGACTCATCAAAGGTACCAGGCTTAAATTTTGTACGCCAGACGCACCTTTCGTCTACAAAACACTCATCAGTCACGCTTGAAACAAAAATATTAAAAGGCCTAAATAGAATTGAAGAGACTTAAAATTATTTGCTTAAACTCTAAAGTGAGAAAAGTTGGAAAATTTTGAAAATGCAAAATCTTTTGTTGTGAAAATTATATTTTTTTCTTGTTTTCTTTCTTTGACGAAATCCAGCTTTACATACTTTTAATAGGTAATTAAAAATAATGGTATCAGAAAGAATTTTGTTTTTCAGAGTGATTTAAAGATGTGTTACTGAAATTCAAACAAAAAGAACAGCATTTTATCAGTATAATGATTGTTTGAAAGAGGATTGCTGCTTAACAAGGAAGCTATTGAACCAAGAGTTCCTAGTGGCAAAGTTGAAGTTATCCCAGACAATTTTGAAAGTTTTATGGACGCCGTTATGATTTGGTTGACCTTCATGGAATATCTGGGTCACAGATGATCACGGATATATTACAATCATCATAGCCACTATGATGACTGTCTTGTTTATTTCTTCTTGATGCATGATGATTATGGAATGAGACTTATCAACAAATTTGTACTTACATGATTAACATAATGCTTGCCACATGTAGAGCAGAATCAGACTACCCCTAAACCACCCATGATCCACTTCTGCTTTTGATGGCAGTGGCAGATTTTGGGATTGGGAGGGGCTCCCATTATGGAGCTACATATATGGTTAATGCATAGACTTTTTACAAGTTCTACTCCTAATGTTGCCTTGTTGACAGCCCCTTGTTTTCATCCTGGCTATCTGGGTGGGGTTTGTGTTGCTCAGTCTTTAGTTTTATATGTAGTGTTTTGTAGACTGATAATGTTGTTTGTCTTTTTTACAATAATTTTTTTTTTTTTTAATTAATAGTGACTGCAGATCTACTGTTTTCCGAAGAGTTTTTTTTCTGGTTTAGTGTTTTAAAGGGTTGATGTCCAATTGATATATAACCCACGTCTCTTTTTATCTGAACTACAGGCCAATAAACATAAAGCAAGTTAACTAATAGTTCTCTACAGTACAAATGTATATAAGCAATATAATAATTATAAAAGACTTATGTATATAATATGGATGATAAAATCAGCTCATTTTTTATCCAAGGTCAAAGATATTTCTTATTTAATACTTTCATAAGTAGGAAGAATATAATAGACACACAGGTCAAATTTTGTGCCATGGATCTAGAAATTTTTACAACTTTAAGACTTGCATCAAAACCCTCCAAATAAACAATATAAAAATTAGAAGATGTGGTATGATTGCCAATGAGACAACTCTCCACAAGAGACCAAATGGCATAGAAGTTAACAATTATAGGTCACTGTATGGCCTTCAACAATGAGCAAAACCCATACAGCATAGTCACCTATAAAAGGCCCTGAAATGACAAATGTAAAACAATTCAAATGAGAAAACTAAGAGCCTGATTTATGTACAAAATAATGAATGAAAAACAAATATGATATACAACAACAAACGACAACCACTGAATAATACAGGCTCCTGACTTGGAACAGGCACATACAGAACATGGCAGGGTTAAACTAATACTTGTATGATGATTTACAATCTAAAAATCTAACTTTACATGCTGGTTTTCAAGTAAATCTGTTAATCATAAAGAAAATGTTTCAAAATTTATCACATATACAATTGCACAATTGCATAAAAAAGTTAATTTCATGCAACTCTAATTTTCGGCTCTCATTTATATTTTTTATAGATAAAAAAGTTATTGTTGATTTAAGCATACATGTATATTAAAAACACTGTCTTCATGGTGAAAAAAGATGGGCCGTTACAATTTCAGGTTATTTTTTTTTACTTGTATAAGTCAAAATTTGAAATATTTTTGTTGAGAGGAAAAGATAGCATCAAACTCATCGGACTTGTAGTCTTGTAGAAGTCAATCTTTTTATTAATAATGGGAGGTAACTCATGACATCAAATATTCAGACTAAATTCTGACCTGTTTCTGACAGCATGACATACAATTTTGTGTACATGTATATCTTCTTTTATTCATACGTACATTAAGTACAATCCACACATAACAAAAAAGTCCCTGAATAACTGTCTGCATACCATATCATTTGAAGTTCCTTTCCTGTTTTCAAGCATAAAATAGATTAATTTTTCACCAAATCCATAGATGCCATTCCATTTAATAGCTTCAAACATACTGCAAGAAAACATACACAATAAAATTATTACAGTAAAAGATAAGTTAACAAAACCAAAGTTCTTAAATTAGTATGTCTTAAAATCATATATACCATGTATACCGCAAGTGTACAGTAAAACAAAGGTGCGTGCACTTCCGGTATAGATTAGAATAATTTAGATATATGGTGTTTAAGAAATTCCACTGAAACTTAATATTTTCATGATTGGGGCATTTTAAGACTTAGATTTATTATTTCATTTTCATTTGCTATCCCATTGATATGAACGCCATCTTCAATTCTTTTTTTTTATTTTTTGAAGCAAAATGTTCCACAATAAAGATGTATAACAAACATTCTAATATGACGTTCTTCAAACGCTTTGAGTACACACTCTTGGTAAAATATGAATATATTGTATGTCAGCTGATTGGCAACGTCATGATTTGTTTAGCTGTTCCGATCATACTCCCACGTCATATGCTTTTTTATGAATGAGCTACCAGACGTAAATCGGTCTAAATGACGTCATTGAACGATGACGTAAGAATATATCATTATTAAGCATTTTACGGGAAAATGCACGGTTGCGTAACTGAAAGTCATCAAAACAAGGAAACATAAACATAGGATGATAAAATTTGTTAAAAGCCTTTTTTTTTTTACAATAAGCAAGATTATCATTTAAATTCATCCAAACCTATCTAAGTACGTTATTGTAAATAGTTTAAGCATGTCACTAGTTCAGTTTTCTCCGTTCTTTTACGTCAGTATTAATAGTGTTTAATTATGGGAACGGCAAATGTTTGCCTTGACCTATAGTGCTTTGATCCAAAACAATTGCTGTATTCATCCTATTAGAATAGAAGTAATTCATGTGGGCTTGAATTTATACTGATTCTTCTATCGCTTGTGGTAAAATATTTAGCATAAAGGGCCAACCCGTGGTAAAATCAGTATAAATTCAAGCCCCATGAATTATTTCTTAAATGTCATATTATATATATATATAACAGAATTAAAATTACACATTTGACATACAATTTTCTAGCTGCGGAACTGTAGCTGTTAGATCCTTATGAGATTTTTTGACATTGTCTGCAAATTGTAAAAAAAACATCATAAGGACCTAAGAGCTACATGTAGCCTACGGTTCCCCAGCTAATAATTTTGAAGTTGGATGCAGAACAAGCTTTCCACAAACTAATGCAAAGTTAACGCTGTATGCACATTTTCATACATGTACATAGACGTACATCTAATTCAAAGTTTTTGTGTTTTCTATATTCAGTGTTCTCCCCAGGGCCTTTGAGCATCATGGTAATTTGATGCTATATTTCTAGAATGTGATGCTATCTGAAATAAGTTTCTTATAGATAGTGTTATGGATGTGATGCAATAGTTTCTAGAAACAAGATGGTATTTCATAATTTCCTGTTTACCCATGTTACCTGGATGATATAAGAAATTTCTGAGGAGAACACTGATATTTACATATAACCTGTCTAAATGATAATTTCTAATGTCTACTCGAGTTTACCTTGTGTTTGCTTAGTCGTTAGTAAACAGGAGGGTTACCATGGTTACAGATTTCACGTTTACTCTTTATATGCACTGAAAGTTAACATGTGTTTAAATGGTCTGCATCCATCTGTAAATGTGTATCTTAAACTTATGACAGAACTGAACTACAGTGTGTATGTTATGTATGTCTTACATATATAGATGCACATGTCAATACATAAAAATTTATGAAATATTCAAAAAGAGTTAATTTCATTACCCTCTTAGATAGTTTTCCTCTCTTGAAATATCATCTGCAAAGAGATGTCTAACCGTGTCAAAAGTAGCCTCTTTTGCTTTCGCTAGTGACAATTTTATATTGTTTACATCCTCCTTAAACCGTGTTACCCTGTCTGTACTTTGATCAACAGGTTCTTGGTATTCGCTTGCGTCAAAATCTAAAAAATACTCCAATACTCTAGCGAGAAGTTGAATTTTAGAGGAATGCGTTGTAATTTTTGAATCATAACATAATGTTTTATTTAGAAGAAACTTCAAGTCACTGACGTGTTCTTTTTCGTAAAAAAGTCCAAGTAGGTCAAGCTCAGTTTCTTTCCAACAAGATGTTTGGGAATTAATTTCTTCAGTTAGCTTCCCTGTCTTTCTTTTCTTGTAGCATGGCGAGGATGCATCTACTGACATGATCTGTTTGGCAATATTTATACGAGTCGTATGCAATCGGTGCTGTCATCAATTTGGGAACACTCAGGAAAGGGAAAGGAAACGAATATCGCGTTTATCGCTAGGTTTTGATTACACTGACAACTATAGATGACAAAAGGGTAATGAAATATTATAAAAATATCATTTAATCGAAAGAAACAGTTGTTTTATCATGTGAGAGAACCAGACGAGGGCGTATTGTAAAGATGTCAAAATTTTCTAGTAAAGCATTATTAGAGAATTTTAAATTTTAGTTGAGAACTCATTGAAACCTGAGACTACTATAGATCACTATACAGTGGCGGATCCAGAGAGGGGTTCCGAGGGTTGGAACCCCACCTTTTTTTTGACGATCAATGCATTTGAATGGGGACATATCAGTGATTTTCCTGCCTTTATTTTAGGTCCGAATATCGGCCCCTTTCCCAATCAGAAAATACCTAAAATTTTTCTCAATTGAACCTGTAAAATTCCCAATTTAATTAAGTTGTAGTGGAAAGGTAATTGATAATTTTATTGTTCGTATGATTTGGTTCAAAATATAGGTTGTTGTACTGTTCCCGGTGTAATCATGTTGAATATAGACAGGTAACTATCATATTTCGACCGTAAATCAGTTTTAACAATGGGTAGGCTTAGTTCAGCATTTTGGATGACGTCTGGTGGTTAACGGTAAGAATATGGAATGATATGATGTGATGATGCTGTGTTATTATCTGAATAACATAGTAAATACATTCCTACATGAAAAACTAAAAGGTTTTCCATTATTTTCTGACACTTAAATGTTTTCTGACAGGCAATGTCATACTGAGCAAAGATTTGCCAGTTTGGTTTATTTATTTTGCTGTGAAGTAAAATTGCCCAAACAGACAACATATCCTCTCATTATTCAAAATATTATGTTCGCAAATAAAAGAAAGGCAAAGATGCCACTGATTGTAGAAACTTGTTGAGCTTTAAAAATCAAAATTAGTTCTGAAGATACTACACTGGGACTGATATATATTTTGAACGAAAATGTTTCTACTTTTACGGATGTAGAACTGGATGAAGCCGTGGTTGTGGCGGAAAAGGCACATAAGCAATCACCACAAACCCAAGTACTAACACTATAAACAAATTGTTTCTACCCAAACATCTGACATGTCTGAGCATAATTCACTTGAAATGAACTCTGCTCATGTACAAAGATAGACTGACCGTCAATCCCACTCTGAGTGCGACCATAATCAGTGACAGTTGTCAACTCTAGCTCAGAAATAAGCACTGAAAACATTATACCATGCCATATAAGTGTCGGTTAGAGAAATCTTACTGACAAGAAAACTTGCAATAAATCTCAGGGTTGTATGACTGAGTTGATATGTTTGAAAATTGGAATTTTGAAATAATAAATAACTTGTACAAATTGTGACTTGGATGGAGAGTTGTCTCATTGGCACTCATACCACATCTTCTTATATCTACATCCTTAAAATATGTTGGAACACAATGATTTATTTTTTCCCAATTCATACGTTATACGACACATTTTTCCCAATTGCCTAGGGCCCAGGCCCCATTTGAAAAAGGGTAGGAAAATCACTGTCATATTGTTGGAACCCCCCTTTTATCCTGGTTTGGGAACCCCCCTTTTGAAAATGGCTGGATCCGCCCCTGCTATATATAACACATATATTATAGTAGTCTCAGTTGAAACCAAGACATTTACAAGACGAACAAAACTTTATTTTTAGCTTGTTCAAAGGGAGATATATTCCTGGTTGGTGAAATGAGAAGTGGGTGGGAGTCAGGAGAGGAAGGGTAGGAGACATGAGGAGAGGGTGGGAGACAGGAGACGAGGGTGGGAGAAAGGAAGAGAGATTGGGAGAAGGGAGAAGACCACCCTCTGTCTTCCCATTCATTTAAATGTTGACAGCGATATTTTTCCCTGAGGAGCAATTCAGCATTCCTAAAGTCCAGAATGATATATATATATATAACATACCTTAAAGTTTCTTAATTCTCCGTTGCCAAATTTAGAAATTATGAAGAAAACTAGTTTCCAACACACCCATGCAAAGGTGACCTTAGATAAATTTATTCCTTTTTAGGTCATTTTTTGGTGATATTTTCCTTCCCCGTTTTTTAGTGCATACATGCAATTATACATTCTTGGCTTTCAGATTTATTAGTTTTTGTGTTCCAGTTCCGTCCTAACGTTGTGGAGTTTAATCTGATTGTGTGCAGTCAGATCCAGAAATAGCCTAGGATGCAACAAATTTATAGAAAGTTATTTTCATTTTCTAGCTGTGGAACGATTCCAATTTTTATACAGGTGACCAGTCACTTAATTTATATACATATACATGTTTATACATGTCTCTGTTCATATAGACTGTTTAGTTGTGATGTAAGTCTTGTGATGTCATTTTGTATATCTGTGTGATGTAGATTGATTGGACGATTATTTCACATGGTATCAAGTAAATTCAATTTTGTGATTGGTAAGCATTACCAAATTTTGATATTGTTAGAGAGAAAGCACTGTAGTATTTTGTCGTGTGTAACTTATGGAAATTTATTATATTTATGTGATTATTTATTTGGAAATATTCTTGTTATATCTATGAATAAAGGTATACATTAATTTACATATAAAAATAGGAAGATGTGGTATGATTGCCAATGAGACAACTATCTACAAGAGACCAAATGACACAGAAATTAACAACTATAGGTCACCGTACGGCCTTCAACAATGAGCAAAGCCCATACCGCATAGTCAGCGATAAAAGGCCTCGAAATGACAAATGTAAAACAATTCAAGCGAGAAAACTGACGGCCTAATTCATGTACAAAATAAAGAACGAAAAACAAATACGTTACACAGCAACAAACGACAACCACTGAATTACAGGCTCCTGACTTGGGACAGGCACATACAGAATATGGCGGGGTTAAACTCTTGAAGGCGCCAACCCTTCCCCTAACCTTGGACAGTGGTGAAACAGTACAACAAAAGAACAAACTATAAAAATCAGTTAAAAAAGACTTAACTCATCAGATGGATACAGATAGAAATACATCTGACAAAAACACAGAGTGGACGTGGACGGATACTTATACATCCCCACAACAAAAAGACACCAAGTACAGATCTGTGAGTACTCGCAGTTACTGACAGCTAGTTCAAAGCCAATAACTTTTAATACAAAAAATCATGCATCTAAGACTAAAATATCAATCAGTACACATCCAACATCCAATGGATGTAGTGTAAAGACGTCATAAACAGGCAGAGAAAAACATGACCTTGTGCAATGCCAAGATACAGGTATCGACATATTGTAGAGCCATGAATGTGCATATGTGTTCGGTGTGAGCCTAGGCTCCGTGTTGAAGACCGTACTTTGACCTATAATGGTTTACATTTATAAATTTTGACTTGGATGGAGAGTTGTCTCATTGGCACTCATACCACATCTTCTTATATCTATATGTATATAAAAATAATATTTAGTTTGATTTTAATTTACTGATAACAAAACCAATATTAATACCAATAAAAACAATATTCAAAGACCTAATTACAGTGTTGAATAGGTAACCTTTTAGAATAAATTTATTTAAAGGATCGATCTATTAAGTTTACCTGGATCGTTTCTAAATTTCCGGGCTCGGGAAATAACATCTCCGTAAAAATGAGGATGTGCTATCCCGTTTGAAATAAGTTTTCTACATGTTTATCAATAAATACACTTGGTTTTCTAAAGATTATATGAAAGTATACAATCAGATATACTGTACAATGATCGAGAACTTGTATATAACATTACCTCATTGTAATATGTGTATCTCATAATTTTAATATGGAGTGATTAAATGTTAATGAACTCTACATTCTCAATATTTGACAGTTGTATATATATAGTTCCCACAAGCGCGGATCCAAGATTTGATTTTTTTTTAATTTTTAGGGGGAGGGGCTCTCCTAAGAATTCCTGTAATTTTACCTTTATTACATATTTTTCTTTTTTAAGGGGAAAAGGGGGGATAGCCAGGGTCGTTCCGTGTGAATTCGCGCATGCTGTTTTACTGTTGTAAATTATAGAAGGGGACAACCATTTGATAGTCGGATTGGGGGGGGGGGGGGAGGATTTTGAAAATAAATAATTCAGCCTTGATAATAACAAAAATAAATGGTTTGTTCTGGGGTAGTTTGAAAATAAATAACCTGACTTACGATGTATTGAAAATAAATAACTCAGCAGGTCTTTTAAGCCATTTTATAATAAATGCTATTCATAAGTATGAGATGGCACCAGGTTCTTCCAAAATTCGTCTTTTTGCATATTTTTTTCGAGAAAACTTCCCAAATCTTTTAATAATACAATATATAAATATTAATGTACTTGAAATGTCTGAAAATGGGTTTCATTTAACTTGAGGTATATTGTCTCAGGAACATTTACCTCCCTTTTATTACAGGGCTGTAACTTCATTAAGGCAAACGCGTCATATAGGAAATTTCAAAAACAAAAGCTTGTCTTCATATCAAATTGTTTTCACGGCGAGTGTCTTGCAAGAGACAAGTTCTGTTCACCCTCTGACGTAGCCCCCGTTTTTCGGGATCCATGTTTCTCGTTTATTTTTAGTTTTCAGTGTTATTTGTCTATTGTTTGTTGTTTTGTCTTTTATCTGTTCCCGGGTTTGTCTTTGTTCATTGATTGCCCTTCGTTATTCTCTAAGTGTTGCATTCCATTTGTAATTTAGTAATTTAGTTTTAAACTTGAGTTTTATTTTATTTAAGGACTTTTTATCTAATTTTACAAACTTCTTTAAATTGTATCCCAGTTAGGAACTACATCAAGTTGTAATTGAAATGTGTTATAAAAAGTTACCTGATATAGTTATATCAATGATAATCAGCCCCCTCTTTACTTAATTTGAAAAAAAAACAAATAATTGACAGGTATGTCATGAAAGATTTTCTGCAAGCCAAAACACCATTAAAAAAAAGCAGCCACATACTTAACTATGTGAATAACATTTTTTTTTTTGCTTTATCCTACATATTGGTCTTTTGATGTTGTCCCTAAAAACTAAAAGTCTTACACTGAATCTATATATTTTGCTTTGAGACCAAAATATTGTCGAAAAAATAATTAAAACAGAACTTGTGTTTCAGATTAAGAAATTAAAGGGTCTGGGAAACGCGCAGATTGCATGATTTTACATCATTTTTCTATAGCTTCTTGGGGCCTTAAGCGGCCCCCAAACCCTTCGCCAATATTGTTTTCGCCTCGCTCCGCTCGGCAAATATGTTTGCCATTACTTTTAAAAGAGGCTAGTTACAGCCCAGCTTTAATACCTTGTACGTATGCAATATATGCAGTTTGGAATGCAGAAGATTCACTTCCAGCATGTCCAGAGGAGGAAGATTAATTCTGATTTAATGGTACATAATGACTTGACCATACATGTATTATTTATTTAAGAATATAATTGTGAAAATAAATAATCAGTCCCTTGTTTTAATGAAAATGAAAAATCATGCTTCAACAGTGAAGAAAATAAATAATCTGTCCTTTTAGTCCACAAAAAAAAAAAAAAAAAATAACCGATCCAAAACAAATCCCCAGAATATCAAATGGTCGTCCCCTAACTGGTATTACACTTGTTTATAACATATAATATAAATTCAATACATCTAAGACATAGTGTGTATTATTAAATTGTCTTGTCACAGAGGGTAATTACAATTTGTCCAAATATTTTTTGTTTTTTAGATTTCAATGTTGACTGTTAAGTTATTGTTTTTCCTGTACGTGTGGTATTATAACATTAGACCCACTATAGGCAGCTTGACTCCATGTCGGCATGTAGCACAAATAACAAGTAACCAAAAAGACAAAAGACACATAGCACAGAACTAAGAGTACTCGCAGTTACTGACTGTTAGTTCAAAGCTGACATCAACTAATAATAAACCATATTTCATGTTACTGACAGTTAGTTCAAAGCTAACATCAACTAATAATAAACCATATTTCATTGACTAAAATTATCAATCAGTACGTATTCAACGGATTATGTGTAAAGATGTCATTAACAGTCCCAGAAAAATACGACCTTAATAACGTTTTGTATTTCTTTTTTTTTTTTTTTGTGAAGTTTAGATATCCAATATAAGACGGGAGATTTCCATCGTTCTTTTTTATGTTAATAGCAAAGGAGAGAAGGACGGATTTGTGATTTTCTAAACTTTCCTCTGTTTGATGATGTAAGGGTATGCTTTTAGCCTATATTGCTAATTGCTAATTTTATTATTATTTTTTTTAACATGTATTTGCGTATTGACCTTTTATTTTATGGTAGGCATTTTTGTTGTATTTATGTTTTTGTCATTGATTTGTTTTAATTACCATGTTGAATGTACAGCGCCTTAGAGTAATTTTTATTATTTTTAGGGTGC
Organism: Mytilus coruscus; assembly: GCA_017311375.1. Lineage (NCBI taxonomy): Eukaryota > Metazoa > Mollusca > Bivalvia > Mytilida > Mytilidae > Mytilus > Mytilus coruscus. The sequence continues at coordinate 69,371,840 of CM029607.1, forward strand.
TTTATAAATTTTCATTATTATTATTATTATATTGAGGCAACAGTAGTTGACCGATGTTCATATCTCATAAATCGATTATGAAAACAAATCAAGGTAATACAAAAAAAAACCGAGGGAATCGCATGAACTCCAAAAAGGAGCGAGACCAGGCGCGTCGACAGGTTTACGCCTCCCCTGCTATACATACATCACACACCATGCGTATCCACACTTAGTCAAAATATCACATCTGGGAATAGGATACACCCGATCTCGCTCGTTATGGAGTTCATGCGATCTGCTCTTTATTTGTTACCTTGATATGTCTCCTCTTGATCGATTCACGATATTTGAACATATTAAGTAAACTACTGTCGCCTTCATTTACAATAAGTCTGAAGCTCTGTCTAAAACGCTTAAAGAATACAGCTTAGAGTGGGTGGCGCATATTCGCCTTGGACACATTTTCGCCGTTTTGCTATTTCTTTTGTAAAATGTTTGTGCCTTTACCCAATACTTGTCTAAAAAGATGGTAAAGGTTGTTTGTAATGTTCGAACTGTTGATATTCCTCTTTACTCCATTTCCAAGGTTATTTGCACATATAAAGAAATACGAAGGTGTTTTTAAACGATTTTGGCAATCATGCAATCATGCAGTCTTAACGTAAATATATGTGAGAAAAATCGTATAGGAATGATCTCTCAAACTAATTCATGTTATTGCAAACATTCGTTTTTATAATATACCAGGATAATGAGGATGGTAATATCATACATTGCGGCGAAAATGTGTCCCCCATGGTACACGAACAGCTTGATTTCCTCTTGAGTTGCGTTTGTTTTTAGAACATTTAACCAATGTTTTGAAGATGATTCCTTTATTAAACATTTTTTTCATATACTTAAATTTCTGAAACCTACATAAAAAGTTCCAAATATTCGAATATAGGTCGGATGTAAGTGGGAATGTACGAATTATGCGGCGAATATGGGTCACTCACTCTAGTTATTTGAAAAAGGTTCCGTTGAGCATTTGGATATCCATGTATAGAAATATGGAGATGTGTTATGACTGTCAATGAATGAGGAAACTATCTACCATAGTTCAAATGACGTCGATGTAAGCAACTATATGTCACCGTATGACTGTCAACAATTGCGAAAACCCTATACCGTATAGTCAACTATAAAAGCCTATACCGTATAGTCAACTATAAAACCCTATACCGTATAGTCAGCTATAAAACCCTATACCGTATAGTCAGCTATAAAACCCTATACCGTATAGTCAGCTATAAAACCCTATACCGTATAGTCAGCTATAAAACCCTATACCGTATAGTCAGCTATAAAACCCTATACCGTATAGTCAGCTATAAAACCCTATACCGTATAGTCAGCTATAAAAGCCTATACCGTATAGTCAGCTATAAAACCCTATACCGTATAGTCAGCTATAAAAGCCTATACCGTATAGTCAGTTATAAAAGCCTATACCGTATAGTCAGCCTATAAGCCTATACCGTATAGTCAGCTATAAAAGCCTATACCGTATAGTCAGCTATAAAACCCTATACCGTATAGTCAGCTATAAAAGCCTATACCGTATAGTCAGTTATAAAAGCCTATACCGTATAGTCAGCTATAAAAGCCTATACCGTATAGTCAGCTATAAAAGCCTATACCGTATAGTCAGCGTATAGTCAGCTATAAAAGCCTATACCGTATAGTCAGCTATAAAAGCCTATACCGTATAGTCAGCTATAAAGCCTATACCGTATAGTCAGCTATAAAACCCTATACCGTATAGTCAGCTATAAAACCCTATACCGTATAGTCAGCTATAAAACCCTATACCGTATAGTCAGCTATAAAAGCCTATACCGTATAGTCAGCTATAAAAGCCTATACCGTATAGTCAGCTATAAAAGCCTATACCGTATAGTCAGCTATAAAACCCTATACCGTATAGTCAGCTATAAAACCCTATACCGTATAGTCAGCTATAAAACCCTATACCGTATAGTCAGCTATAAAACCCTATACCGTATAGTCAGCTATAAAACCCTATACCGTATAGTCAGCTATAAAACCCTATACCGTATAGTCAGCTATAAAAGCCCCGACATGACGAAATGTAAAACAATTGAACCGAAAACACCAACTGTGACAAAACACCAACTGTGACAAAACAGTAATAAAAAAAAAAAGCAAATATGGCAGAAAGAAACCAAGTTGAACAACAACCATTGAATTACAGGCTCCTGACATGGGACCGGCACATATCGAATGTGGCTGGGTTAAGCATGGCACCAAACCCTCGCCTAACCTGGGACATAAGTGAAACAGCACATTCAATATAAGAACAAACTGTAAAAATTAGTTAGAAATGGCTTGACCCATCAGACAAGTACACAATTAAATATACAACCATGAAACATGCAGTTACCGAAAGAAAGTTTAAAGCCAATAATAACTAATAAATAAATCATGTCATCTAAGAATAAAGTATAAATCAGTACACATCCAACGGGTTTAGTGTTAAGACTTCATGAACAGTCTGAGAAAGACATGACTTGGTGCAATGCCAAAATATAAGGACTTAATATCGAAGGGATATAGGACCATACGTTTTCATAAATGTATAGCAGTACATATGATTATGTTTTAATTCATTAAAAAATTAATGTTTGTCACGTTAAAACAATATTCAATGATCTTACTACAGTGTTAAATTGATGTCCTTTAAAAATAAAATCGTTAAAGGATCAACGACTTTACATGGATCGTATCTAAAAATACGGGCTTTATAAACAACATTTATAGTTTACCTTAAAATTAAGATGTAATATCCCGTTTTTTTACATCCAAATTTCAGAACAATATATTTCTATCTATGAAAGAATTTAGTAAAAGTTTCAAGTAATTTATGGTACTGAAAATTTGATCCCTGATTTAATAAACTACCTGCTATGCATACATCACGCTCATTAAAATCTAAAACATCACTCCGTCAATATACTTGCTCTCATGTAGTAGGAAAAGTAAAACATATTGATTATTCAATTCAAATGCATGCACAAAAAAAAAAAACCATCAAAACAACAAAACATTTTTCGTTGATTGTTTTCTCATAAATCTGGACTTTTTTAATTTTGGTTCATTTGTATGTTCTGGAGTTTAGTGTACATTTCGTTGAACTTCTATACATTTTTGTTTAGGGACCAGCTGATGCGGGATTTTCTCGAAGCATTGAAGACCAATAGGTGGCCCTCCGCTGAATTCGGCTCTTTGGTCGGGTTGTTGTCTCTTTGACACATTCCTTGTTTCTATTCTCTACTTACTATATTCTTTGCAGTAATCTAATAAAATACAAAACAATTTGTGTTATTTACCATTCTATTGCTTTACAAAATAGAAAGCTTAAATCTTAATTTGTTCTGGAAGGTTTTGGAGACCACGAACGTGAACTGTTGTATGATGTGGTATGCACACTGTTAAGTTCCTACTGGATAATAATATAACATTGACTTTAATCAGTATTTTGTTCCTTGTGACTAATAATATCACCATAATGATATTCAGCTTAATGCTCTTTTAAAGATATCATGCGCATCGTCATTACTAGACAGCACCAGATCTTAATAACTAATCACATCACATATATTAACCTCACATTTTAGGTCCAAATGAACTCATCATTTCACATCATTCTTCCTATACAGTTTCTAATGATTAAAATTTACAGATAACTTTCTCTATAGACAATATTTAATGACTCAAGAAATCACATATACCAACCCAATTAGGCAATTAATGCGCTACTTAGTGCATGCTCAAACTATGTGGACTGCATTAGCAAGGGGTACTTCTTATACAAAAACTGCTCCAACAAAGTTATGATGAAGACCGATTGAAATCGACACTTCATAAGTTTTATGGTCAGAATGATTTGTCTCTTCCTAATTGACTTACGAGGTATAAACAATAGGTAAACTTTTGTCCCCCTAATTTATCTCTTTTTATGCAAATTTCCCTGAAATGAAGCATATATAAAATATGGTGCAGTAACAAACTGGATGCAGAATATACATAACACCTAGATTATCTACATATATTTCAATCAGAATATACATAACACCTAGATTATCTACATATATTTCAATCAGGATTGGACGGATTTTTCTTAATTTGTGAAAACTAAATAACAAAGGCCAACATAATCTCTTGAAGCAACTCATTTGGTTAAATAAACGTTTAAAATTTGCTAATTTTAAAAACTATATTGTTAATGAAAAGTGGTATGGGGAAGGATGATTTTTTTATATTGTCAACAACGTGTGAGCAAAACAAACAGACATAATAGGTAAAAATGTCAAACATTGGGATACAGCAGTCAACATTGTTTTATAATCTTAATCACTATAAAGACAAATAATTATTTCAACAAAGAAAAACAAAATGGCATAAACACACTCAATAGACAAAGTGCATAATCAAAAATAAAAGACAAGAATACATAAATGACCATTGCACAATAACACAATGGCGGGATGTATAAATACGAGCCACACCAAAAGTATATTACCAAAAATGAACTAAACAGTAAAGGTTAAAAATATACAAATACAAATAAAAAGAACACTATAACACATACTTAATATGATAAACAACGTCAGTACCTAGAATCTATACTTCAAGACCATCATGTATTATATGTGAAGTTGATACGGAATATTTATCAACAAGGACTTGGTATCTTCAGATGAACTTTTTTAGAAAAAAAGTAACTGAAATTGCTTAGCTCATGCGCAATCATTTTAAACTGATGTCACACCATAGGACACCTGTATATGGATATAAATGAATATTTTCTTCAAATTATCAATTATATATAAGCGAATTTTTCGAACTATTTTTATCAAAATTTATTAAACTGACAGCTTAAAACCTATATTAATTCAATAGCTGAGTGTTCAGAAGTATAGTTTGTTCTTGTAAATTTCTGAGAAAAACAAAAGCAACTTATACTGTCGAAATCGTACCTAACGTCTCTTTAAAGAGATATGACCTTGAACCACTTTTCCTCAATTCTATGATCGCAATTAGTTAAAAGGATAACATCCAAAAACAGTGAAAATAATTCAACGTGTGGAATCTAAGAGTATTTGAAACAAAAATAGATTAATGGCGATATTTAAAAAAATATTTCTGTCTATATATCATGAAAACCAAATAATTTAATAATAATACTAAATTATGTACCGAATTGAAAATAGAAATGATAAAATATGTAAATCTAAACTTAATACAATATATGTTGTTTGCAATGACATACATGAGACAATAGAAAAATATTTTGAAAATATTATATGGTACAATGTTTTGGTTTCTTATTTATTATAGACATCTCATCAATATGTAGCTTATGCATTCTTGTCGATAACCCTCATTGCTAACATTATAGATGTATTTCAGTATGTTATTTGCATATAAATAATGAAATACAAAAGAATAATATTAAAAGAAATGCCATTATATGTTTATAAATGTATATTTTCTTCTCTCTGTGAAAATGCATGTTATGATTGTATGAGATCAGGAAGATAAAAGTTAAGAATCATAAAACATCATTGAAATTAAATAATAAACACATAATGCAAATGCTTGTAAGCTACTACATATTGTGCTTAATATATAATACCAAAACGCTATAAATTTAATAAATACCTAATCATTTCAACAAATAAATAGCAATGTAAACACATAGCACACATGTATGATGCAACATATTGAGTAAAACTTACACATTTTGGAATAGACCTTGTATAGTTTTGAGCATTTATTCAACACATAATTTATAAATGTATACACACATATAGACGGGTTTATCTATAATTGACCTAGAAAACATGGGCGCATCCATTAACCTCTCACGTGACCGATCCGCCATTACAACCGTGAAAAATAACGCACGTGTATTGATCAAAACATTATCGGTTTTCTGTTTACATTTGTATTTCCTTCATTTTCTTATTTATTTCACTATGGATACTGCCGAAAGTTAGAAAAAATGGTGGAGGCATTTCTTGTGCAGTTAATAGCTGTACAAATAATCGTAGAAAATTTCAGATGTGGAAAAAATCAATAAATAAAATATGTGAATTATACAAGTTGTGCCGACTGCATGCAATCCGTTTTTTTTTTTTTTTTTAATAAAACTTGTTATGAAAGTAAAATTACACTGGTAGACGAATGTTGACACATCGTCAAACGACTCACGGTAAATTAATCCGATGACTACAGTGCATGCATTTGCCTCTGTTTGTATAGAAGATCTTCACATCAGATGCGGATCCAGGATTTTGAAAGGGGGTCCCCAAACAAGACACAATTTGTAGTGGAAGCGGTAAAAAGTATGGATTAGCCATGAAATAAGCTTCATAAGGGGGCCCGGGCACCCCCTCAATCCATTCCTGCACATTTATTGCAGATCAGCTGTTGCTCAATCGTACTGATGAGGTTAACACTTAGTTTGATGTTTGATTATTTGGGATGGCGCTTCCATATTTCGAAAAGTAAGGCTTGTAAACTATTTTATTCCTGGATGCCAGTTCTTGCTGAAAAACTTTAAGGTTTTACAAACAGCAGCATCCATGCATAGACAAATCCCAGCAAAACTTACTATTAAGGGCACTTCTCTATAAACCTCGTCTTAATGGTCCATATATGAAGGCATGTGTGCTTAAAGTATATATTCACTTTGCTGTCTTTATACGACGTATACAGTATTTTCTGTTGAAACTTGATTTGAACTTTCCTCAGTCGATTATTCTGTGCATGAATCATAAAATTTTACACATTAGAAAGGATTTTTCAAAGGTCTTGGTAATCAAATAGTTTACTAGAACCTACGGAAGCGTAGCCATAAACCGACAACCCGAAATTCCGACAGTTCAGTAGTCTGATGGTCCAATATACATCCCTAATGTAATACTGCAATAATGTATTTCATTGTATTATATACATCGGAGACTTGTACAGGAGTCTAATACAGATTCAGGATGAAAATATACGAGACCTCTGTTTGAGGGTGGTGGGGCGGGCCGGAGCATGATGTTATACTATGCATACTAGTAGTTTTATGTCAAGTAATTTTTCTGCAAAAGAAATTGGAATCGAACACCTAATAACTATATAACAGGGGCTGTGAAAGTTCAAAACATCTTCGTACCAATTAAATCGCAAAGTTAAGTCTACATATGTCACATATGGCCCGACGCACTGATAGCATATAGAGCAATTCATGCGGAGACAAAAGTGATACGAAAACGTCACTCAATTTTGAGCGGTATACGTGAGTCGAACCACAAGCAAAAAAGTTTATCATCAAACAGTACACGTCTATAGGTATATTTTTTTCAGAAGATGTAAGTAACCGCGCGCTGGAGAAAACGGGCTGTCGAATTATAGGACCGTCGGATTAGAGGATTGTTGAATTTTAGGACTGCCTCATTATAGGTCTGACCACAGAAATTTCTATGAGTTTGATAAAATTGCACCTGGTTTTTCTGTTCACATTCGAACCGGCAAGACAATTTATTTTTATTTATGTATGTTTTATAATAATCAATATAATGATTACCAAATGATTCTAATCGATATGTAACCTGGGATTGGTATTCGTATATCAAGTTATGTCCGGGGTGTAACGTATCAAATACTAGTACCGTCATGACCGTGTGTAATATTTTAAGGACACGACACCTGGCCTGCAATACACTTATTATTTTAATGTCCATTCCTTATCTAATCACTTTATTACTTATTCCTTAAATTTTCCGAGGTCAAGTACGCTTCACATTCTTGTGTTTACGTTAATTATATACGGTCTGGGAAATAAATGTATATCTTGTTTACATTTTTTTCACGGTTGTAATGGTGGATCGCTACTACGACGACGCCTAGGAGTCGCGTCACAAGCTAAGGCAGATAATTGGAAAACCCGTCTATATATAGGCATATAAAGTTTAACGCAATATTGATATGATTATATCAACTGGGTCTGAATTGTACGTTAGTTGTATGGGTGTCCACAGCGTTACACAAGATTCCATACATAACAGTATCATTTTCTCTATAACAGCGTTCTTTCCATTTTGTTAAAGCATGGAATAGTCGGGAATGGTACTGGTCTCTATCGTAATATTCTTTTGCTTCATTTACAGTTTCTTGTCCTCTTCCCGAATCGGTGAGAGCTATAAAACACATGATTTCAGTAAAACCTCTCTTCTTATTACATTATTAATCTAAAGGACGTTGGTCACACATTAAAATGACTTTGTCATACTTTGAATTTGATTCAGTAAATCACGTGTTTTACAAATGTCGCAAACTTACTCATTCGTAGAATTGAACTTGCAGAAACTCAGTCATGAATTTTTTTCTAATACCATTTCTATTGGTCAATTTGAAATTAAAATGCAACAATCGAAATTCAAAATTAAAGATACTTAAACCGATTTGATGCACAATATTAAAGTTTCGAAAATATATTACTATTGAGTTGTCAGCGAGTACCAAAAAAAATAAGACACCAATATGAAACCAAATACAGTCTTTACATAGCAAGTGCTCATGTACAACTTTCCAAGGATCGAACCAACCCCGAGCTTAACATATTTGATAGAATATGATCTGTTATTGAAGATATTATGCTGACCTCTACACGTCGTTTGGTTTTTATTATTTTTCATTGGGTTGCTATCTCATGGACTTATATACTATAAAAAGGCCCTATATTCAAACATGATAGTTGAATAGAAACATGGTACATGCATACTTAATTGATCCTTCTTTGTCAACGTATTCATCAATTTACCACTTGCAAGTTTCCGACATTGATTATACAATGAAGGAATAACAGTACTGTAGTTGAAGAGTTGCCACCGTCAATTGTCGATTTGACGGTTGCAAATGCAGTTTTACTGCCGACACGTAGCGGAGAGAGTTAAGCGGATATTTGCGACTGTCAAATCCTAATTGACGGCGACACCTCTTTAACTACAGTACTGTTCTTCATATACTAATGCATCAAAAAAAAGAAATTGTACATACGAACTTTGTAAAAATGTAAGATAACATAGAATTCCCAGAAACTACATGAATGATTTTGGCGCATTTACGTCAGGCAAAACATTAAGTCATACAAACGAAAATGGTCAAACCGAAGGTTATTTACATCTGTGGAATCCAGCAATTCAAAATGGTAGCATAAGGCATGTTAATGGTTGATTTGAAGGATAAGATCTAGTCAATGAAAAAGCTGTTACATAAAGACTGCATAAGAACTATTATTTTTTTACAGATATTGTTCTCCTTAACGGGTACAGTCTTGTTTCTTGCTTATAGAAAAGCAACGGAATAGATCATATATTTTGTACAGAATTAGGTCTTTGGATCTTAATCTGAAAGAAATCAAAACATAATGTATCTAGTTATAAATTTCCTGTTTGTAACAACATTATTTCCTAAGTGCTTGATAAGTTCAAAAGGTGTACAAATCCCGTGCAAATTTTGAATGATATTTTCTGTATCACTTGCAGTGACAGGAAATTGGATTGCTCATGCAAGGGACACCTCCTGAAATAATGAAAAAGTATTAAAACCAACGTCGGAAATGTACAAGTGGTATACTAATATATCTGTACTTTTCGCTAGTTTTAGTAATCCATAATATACCTAGCTTATATTTATAGGTTTTTGCAGAAGACACCTATAGCTTTTTTTTTAATATCAATAATGTCTGTTTATCTATCAAATGACTTGTTTCAGCGGGGTTACATGTCGCAAGTTCTAAAATCAAACATGTTTGCAAGATCAATTTTGGTGTTTCTGATGCTTATCTTTATCCGTAAGCTTCTAACACTAACCCGGTATAATACTTACTGAATAAGGTCCGGATGAATTGCTCCCAGTCGGGAAGAACGGTCACTTTTATTGAAAATGTATTGAAAAAGCTTTCCCAGTCAATTTCGTCACCTTAATAATAAAATACATTAATGTAAACGTTTGACATCATTACATTGTAACATATTTTGTCATAATTCTAGCTAGTTTTTACTGTTATACGAAACTGGACTAGTTTGACATGTGAAGTATGAAAATAAAGAAGGAGATCCTCATCGTGTTCCTAGTATGGCTGAATTTGTACTTCCGAATGTTTATTCCAATTTGTTATCTGTTTGAACCTGGATGTTATAATATGTAAAATGAAATCAGAATATTACCTTCATATTTATCTAATTGTATGAACACTCCAATTCTAAATTATAACTGTCAAACTTCAAATGCAATGTAGACTTGAACTTCATGAGAACAAACACAAGGTTGAAATTCATGCAGTGAAGAAGTTTTGAAATGGATAAAAAAGAAAGGGGAAACTGCCATGCGATTAAAATAATGAAATGATAATTATTTCAGTTTTGATAATTATTAACTTTGTGCCCAACAATCCGTTAAATGAGTCTTTTTGTTTATAATAAACGTTGTTAATGAAAAATACCACAAGCAACGATACAAACATCTTCGTTATTTGCCTCTTCAAATGTAATTGATAACTATACTTGAAACAATGAATTAGTATATATATTGCGGGTAATGCTTATTTTGGCGGTTTCAATTAAAATATGCAAGTTCGTTAGCTCGCCAAAATTTTTGTAACACTTACCAGATCTGAGACTGGTTTTCAATATATTTTCCAGTATCGAACCAACATCCTGCCTGAAGAAAAACAATAAAAAAAAACCTGCTGCATGCAAACAATTATAATGATAACATTCGAATCAAACCACTAACGAATGCACATATTCGATCAATTTAAAAAAAAACAAAAAAACGCATTGGCGAATGTGTGTATTACGCATTTATATGAATTGTTGTTGCCATCACTACCAGAGGCTAATATTTAAAACATATTCAGGAGGATACTCATTATAAAATATTTACCTATTGACCACAAAAATATCATTATTAGGATTACTTTCAAATAAATTAGAAACATACCATAACATAATATAATTATTATATCAACATTAACCCTTTTATATGCCATTAAAATATCCTTTTTACAGTTTTGTAAAATTTTAGACTATTTAACAATAAACTTACTTTTAGGGGGAAAATTAAAAAATCAAGTTCCCTTTTTAAAGGCCATTTGTATCCTTTCTACATCAGTTTGATGTCTAATTCTCATTGTTGGAGTGCAAACTCGTGGTCATATTGATTAAAAGAAAAATGTCATCTTTATTTCATTGTCATATGACATCTAGTTACTTTTGGAATTTCAAGAACAACTAACGTAACGGTTGCTTATATAACTTATACCTGTGACAATACTATATTTTTTTGTTCTATGTAATTCATTCACAAAACAACGTATTGACGAATTTGTGTTTCACTAATAATGATTCAAAGCATTCAGAATTTTTCAATGAATCATTTTCGTAAGTGAAAATTTATTTGACATAATTTTATGCAAACAATAATTGAAATTGATTGTTGTTTAGTTCACGTGTACTGGCATATATTGCATTCATATTCAGGATGATATTTAATGAAAATATACCTACCTGTTGACCAACGGCATATCGTTATTAGGATTTCTATTGACCAACGGCATATCGTTATTAGGATTTCTTTCGACCAACGGCATATCGTTATTAGGACTTCTATTGACCAATGGTATATCGTTACTAGGGATAACAAGTTAGAAATTTAATATTATATAACTAAATTTATTAGCAATAAATGTATAATATGCCATTATTATGTTTCTTTTTCATTTTTTTTTTTTTACATTGTAGACTTTCTAACAACAAACTTATTCATGAGAAAAACAAATAAAAAATCAAGTTGAATTTGTTTAGAGCCACAAGTATCCTCCCTGTATAAGTTTGATATGTAATGCTCATTTTAAAGATTCAAACTCATGGTCATATTAATTCGAAGACAAAACATAACATGCTTGAAACATGTAGGACTTTTAAATTCGTTTTTTATCATGTAATTAATTTTCTTGCAAAAACATTCCATTAACGAATATGTCTACCACTAACCAGGATTGAAACCGTTCAAAGAAACCCTTTGGAAAGTGAAATATTTTCCTGGCATAATTTCTTGCAAATAGTTATTTATATTTATGCCATGGCGTTATACAACTTTCGAGTTCGATGCATTTCCGTCAAAAACTTTGGTTTTAGTGAACATCATTCGTGCGTTTAGGGGCATCGTTACTTCCGTTCCCATGTTGAGCGAGTGGTTGGAAAACTATGATGCTATATTGCACGAATTATTCGGCAAATTGAATTCTCATAATTGACAATCAGCACTGCTATCATTAGGGAATTGTGATTAAGTACATACAGAACAAACATTATTTCTAATTTATCCTGCACAATGACGATCACTAAGACGCTTGATGAACGTTAATAGTGCAGGGATACAGGCGATCCCCTCTATCTGGTAAATGACGTCATAAACGCGTGCATAATTGACGAGTTTTTTCCGGTGAAGGACAAACTCGAAAGTGGTCTTTTCTCTCGACTTATGAGTTTTGAATGTTCCCTTCGTATCTTCTGCCTATTATTTATTTTCATTGTATTGTTTGCTTTATGTCCATTGTATCATATTTCATACAAATTCAGAGTGATAATCAATGAAAAGTAACTTACCTATTGACCAAGGAAATATCGTTGATAGGATTACTATAAAACAATCAGAAACAAACAATAATGTAACTAATCATAACAACAATATTCGTATTATATGTCAGTAATTTTTGTTTCTTTTAAATTTCATAAAGTCTTAGGGGAAAAATCAAATTGCATGTTTTTTAATGCCATTTTCATTCCATCTGTTTGAGGTCAATATATATTGCTCATATTTATGGTTGCAACTCGTCAGACATTTTTGTATCCTAAATGCACATGTATATATCGATTATTTCTGAATAAACGGAAGGTCTATGGAGTAACTATTAGGAAAGACTGATATGTGTATAACGTCTAAAAAGTTTATTTTTGAAGGGAAATGTTTTGTTTGTTGGTCAAAAACGAAGAATGGGTTATAATGTTTAGTTTATTCTTTCCGCCAAATCAGAATAAATTATGATAAACATCATAATTGAAGAAAACAGCGCTATAGCCAAAAACAGAAGACGAACATTCTAGCTTCTATCCCCAAAGCATTGCATAGAAGATTAAGATTAAACATTACAAGAACAAGAAAAGGTTGAAGAGTAAAAATTTCCAATTTGACTTGTTGCACACATCGTGTTGCTTATCTCAACCTAATAGGCATGACGTTAGAGTATATATGAAAAATAAAAACAGTGTTTACATCAAGAAGAGTCATAATAATATCTTTCAATTATTTCAGCTTGAAATAAAAAAGTTATCTTGTTCATTTCATGTCTTATGAAATTGAGAATGGAAACGCGGAATGCGTCAAAGAGACAACAACCCTACCAAAGAGCAGAAATAGCGAAGGCCGCCAATGGGTCTTCAACACAGCGAGAAAATCCTTATAACCTGTATTGTTCCTAATTCTATTGTTTTCCCCTTATCTCTTAAAATTTTCGTGATGATTAAAACATGGAAACTTTTCTGACGCTGATAAAACAATTCTAATGTTAATGTGGTCGTGATTTTCAAATAATTTAATATTCAATATTTTTTTGCTTATACTGAATTTATATGGCGAAGTTATAATGTTTTCTATCCCAGTTTCATTGTTACTATCGAAAAAGGAGTAAGAATAATAAGGCTTATATTTCGCTTAAGGTGCTCGGGTGTCTTCCTCCATCTTGGATTTTTAAGTAGCAGATAGCAGTTGGTCTATTTCTTTGATGAAATGTGCAAATTTTGAGAGTAGTATGTAATTCGTGTGTAAGACTTTCGGTATACATATAGAAAATTATGTGTTTTATCATATTTACGGCTGTAATTTCTATAAAACACCATATTTGTGTTGGATTCATTTTTTTTCAACTTTGCCAAATAAGGGGAGATAACTCAGATAAAGTAATTTTTATAATAGAATTGTGAATTTACCCTATTTTAATATACAGCAAGAAAACAACAGATTATTATTACAAAAAATATAATAATATTGAAGGAAAAGGAATACTAGAAAAGATATATTCTTATATCTGACAACATTGTTGTTATATCATTGATAATATTGTTGTTATATATGTATTTTACAGCGCTCTATCTACTTGATTTGTTTGATAGATGATTATTTCATTTTATAATTTCAATGAGTTTTGAAAGTACCTCTTACCTTATCACACATATTTACATACTTTAACTTTAGATTATACGGAAGAAATACAAACCATGTTTACTGTATGAGACCAAAAATGTTACGTATACATACCTTCCGTGGATTATACACTTATGTTTGGCATAAGAACTTAGTGAGAATAAATTAATCCACAAAAAAAAAAATGAAAATACCGTTATACCGGACGATAGAAAAACATAATAAACCACAAATCAAATTCCGAAAAGGGTAATATAACCTGTTTAGATATAAAGTTCATATTTAGATTAATAATAAAAGATCATAGAAAAAATAGAAAAAATAATGTATTTATAATAAATAATGTATTAATGTATAATGTATTAATGATAAATAATGTATTAATGATAAATAATGTATTAATGACAAATAATAGATATACTAACTGATTTATAAATATATACTTGAAGATACCCTGGTCTTTAGGTACTAATATACGGGGATCTCCAGTGAAATGGCTGTACCAGTGAAGAAATCTGTTAACAGCATGTGCCACATTGTTGTTGAATAAAAAAAAAAAAAAAAAAAAAAAATGTATGTGAGGGTTTGTTTGGTTCTCGGCGAGCTGGTCTAATTTTCAGTCTGACTGCCGGAGGTAAATCATTCTGTTGTTTACTTATAGGGCTTGAGCTCACGTTCTCGGTCAAGGTTGATTGTGATTTTAGTGAATCATCGTGAGTGTCTGTAGTTGAAACAGAATCATTTGCTGCATGTGCTACATTCACTGTTAGTTGCGTAGTATCCAGGTTCTCACTATTGTCTCTTTGCGATTGTATGTATGCATCGCCAGGCTCGTTAAGATCTTCATGATGTATGCTCGAAGCGCCTTCTTGATCCTACTCAGTAGATATTTCACTAGTTCATTCATTTTGCCAGTGCCCTGATTCACCACAGTTTCTACACTTCCAATAATTTTGACAATCTTTGGTTTTGTGTCCAAGTTCCATACACTTGTTGCATTTAATGTTATCACTTTGTTGACCTCTGTAAATAACAGTTGCTTTATATTTTCCAATTGGAATAGACTTTGGAATAGCAGAGATCAATGGTCCTTCACAAAAGACTATTCTGTCTCCGGTCTGACAGTTAGTTATCATGCCTTCGGAGCGCAATCTTTCTCTAAAGTGCTTCAAAATTACACAATTGTACGCCTCTAAGGCTCTCAAAATCTGTCCATCATCAGCCGAGAGGGGTACATCTTAAATACGAATTTTCACATCTGTTGAATTTTCTTGTATGCGAACTCGAGGATTTCTATAATATATTGAGATGGATTTCCCTCGAAGCTCAAGACCATCTGAGGGTAGACATTCTTTATCTTTTTCTGTATCGAGATAAATTCTCCATAGACCTTTTATTCTCTGTAGGCCCATAACTGATCTACCTGGCACGACTGCACCTACAGCTTGGTACATTTCATTAATAGTTAAATATAAACTTTTTATAGCTGGCTTGGGGATATGACCAAAAACATCTGATTCTTTTACAAACACTGGCTTTACTCAGGACAAAGAGTCAGATTTTTCAGATTTAGGTCCTCTTTTAAACGCCTCGGCATACGACGCCATATTGGATCCTTCTTGTGCGTCCGATTTGGTCATGTTTACCAAGATATCTTTGTAGTTTCAAAATTGCAAATGCAATTTTACAAGTGAAAGGTCATCAATGTTGTATTTTCCGATTACAGTACTCTTCTTTCAAGATTCAAAGAGAAATATTACCAAAAACTATTGTTAACTTAGCTTAGCTAGGGGCCGCAACTCATCTTAAATCACTAATAAAATGAAAGGTGTTCAAAAGATATAAACATATTTTACATTTTTCAAAATTGGTACATGCATGACAACAAACCATGACAAAATGGAATTTTGGGAATGTGTTTAGTTTTTCCTGTTTTTACTTTCAAGTTTTGAGTATAATATTGGATAGGAAAAGTATGTACACATCCATAAAACAACTTTATATTACATTATACTGCAAGTCGAAAAATTCTAAAAAAAATTATTCATTGTTTTTTTAATTTTTATATACGATTTTTCCACAAATGGAAATATCGATAAAACACAACAAAAAATCAGCATTTATTGTCATTTTCATGAAAAAGATGAAAACTAAAGCGGCATAGAATTAAAATTATTTCATTTCTTGATGTTATTTATTTTTCTATATTATGTTCAAATTTTAAGTAGTTTTCATTTTCGATGGCCAAAAAGGTCCTACTCCTTTTACGCTTTATTTACTAAAAATCACCGAACATATACGGATCGGGAATAAAAATAAACTTCTTATTGAAACAATTTAGTATTATATTTCTTCTATAAAATAAACTCACTTTATTTGAACAATATTTTCTGTTTCTTTTTTTCTCCTCTTAAAGAAACATATGCTGCATAACACAACCATGAATCCCATACCAGTACCCATTCCAGCTGTTAAGTAAGTATTCGAGTCGCTTTTACCTACTACATGTATCACTTCTGAAAGAAAAAAATACAATTATGTAACAGAACAATCGTTATTTTCTACGAATCAAAATAGACAATGTCAAGTTATTCTCTATAAACATATCTTAATGATTTTGTTTTTTCGGATTTTGGTGTAAGATGAACTTACTGATGGACTGAGTTAAGCCCTTTTCAACTGATTTTTATAGTTTGTTCTAAAGTGGTGTTGTAACACTTCTGTCCCAGGTTAGGGGAGGGTGGAGCACTCTCAAACATGTTAAACCCCGCCACATTCTTTATGTGCCGGTCCCAAGTCAGAAGCCTGTAGTTCAGTGGTTGTCGTTGGTTCATTTCTGTCATATTTGATTTTCGTAAATTGTTTTGTTATAAATAAGGCCGTTGGTTTTCTCAAATGAATAGTTTCATATTTTTCATGTTAGGGCCTTTATAGCCGACTATACAGTATGGATTTTTCTCATTGTTGAAGGCCACACGGTTGCCTATAATTGCTTATATCCACTTCATTCGTACTTTGGCGGATATTTGTTTCATTGGCAATTATACCACATCTCCTTTTTTATTTCGATATTATTTTGTTAAAGGGGCACTAGCTGTCAAATTCATACAATATATCGGGCATGGGCTCGATAATATGTAGCTTCGTTTCGTGTGTATTTTAGTCTAGACGCCATCTAATTAACTGTCGAGTTGACCTCCGAAGACCTCCGATTGCCATATAAGCGATATAAACGTAAATATAGATATAAATAGATATCAGACTCGTGCATTTGGATTTTTCTAGGTCTGTTAAATTTCATATTATAGATTAAAAATATATGTTAATCATCGTTTTACCGTATAAGAATGATTTTTTGTGGATCGAATCAGTCAATCAAATGATTTACCTTTGTTTCACTTTCAATGTTGACATTCTTTTCCTTTAAATAATTGAACACGCACAATGCATGCGGTATCCATCTCTAGCTAAGGGGTTAAATTGAAGTTCACGTGAATACGAATTCAATGAGGTCGAATTATTCACTTGCAAGTGAATAATTCATCATCAATGTTTCTTAGCTTATTTTGACAAAATTGAACCGTACTGGCTGCTAAAAGCGATATATTATTTCACTATTTCACTTTCATTAATGATTGAACAAAAAAATCATATTTTATATTTTTTATATACCTCGTAGCTAGTGCCCCTTTAAAATCATGCATAACCTTTTTAGATTCTGGCCGATTTTAGTTCGTAAGATTGTAAAGTTACTTGTTTTTATGTAAACTGGTATATTTTTTGGTTATGTGTGTCGTTTAGTTGCTGTTTCATTTATAGAATAATGTTGTATTCATTTTTGTGCTCGTGCATTGACAAGATAAAGTATGAATGCCACGCACCAATTTTTGCAAGAATAATTAGTAAAACAGAATAATATGATACTGATTGATGTTTATTCTTCGCCTTATGAATTTGTTTAAAGGAGTAGGCCTGGTAAGACCCCTTTTTGGCCCCAAAATATAGTGTTTGTACAAAGTAGTTAAAAATGTCACTTTTATCTATTTATTGGAAAGTAGAATACTTTTGTTACATGAATATGGGCTGTTTTGACAAAACAATGGACATGCAACAGGTACTAGCATCATTTTTGCATGCAAAATACTGAAATCTTCACAATTTTAGCATTTGTGCTAATTTTAAGACGGAATTTGTCTAAAATGGAAGTGGCCGCATTTGTGTTCAGTCTTAATATTTAAATATATGTTGTATTAAATGATAATATAACATAGCATATATAAATGTTGAGACTGAACACGAATGCGGCCACTCTTATTTTAGACAAAAACCATCTGAAAAGTTACGTTTTATGGCATATTTGATAGAGTTTAAGATTTAAGATTTAAGCTTGAATTTGATCGTCTTTAATGACCAAATCAGTTCAAATCTTAACCATAAACCAATTGAATCAGCTAGAGTAGACACTTAAGTGTTTTAAAAATGACAAAAATCTTTTATCAGGTGTACTTCGAATTTTAGGCCGAAATTAGCCCTTATCAGACTTTAACCTTTGTCTAGGATAAACAAAATATAAATTGTTCCAGAATTGTTTATAACTATTTAATTGTGTTCCGTTTAATATATTTTGTCCCTAGTAGAAGATATACCTTCTCCGTACCTACCTTTTTGTCTATTTGCATTGTTTTTTTTTTTAAATTATTAACAAACATAATAAATTAATAAATTATCGTTTTTGTTTTGATAATACATGTAGTTGTATTATGTGTTTACGTGCTTGATGTGTGTATCTTGGTTATTTCGTTTTCGTGTATTGTTTCCACTCTACATTGAGAACTAAAAAAACCTGGAAAATTATTTTATCAAATTTTGTGCCAGGTCTGATGAAAGCTAAATTTCTTATGTTCGGTAATGTGTTGTCCAATTCGTATTATTTTTATTCGCAATTCATAAGTCCTCCCCAGTTCTGACATTAGAGCTACTCGTCACTGCAGGATAACATCTGATACCATCCTTGAAGATTATGATATAACCTTAAGTAGTCTTTGAAAAACCTGTGTTTTTTTTTGTTGTTGTTGCAAAAGGATACAGAACAATGCCTTAGTCTAGGCAGTATAAATTTATTTAGATATCATATGATAAAATGACAAAAATTTATAATATAATTTTGATGGTCAGGGTTTCTGTCGAAACTTGAAATATCACAACAGTACCTGAAACTACAAACCTCTATCTGGTGTACATGCCATATTATGCGTGGTGTTACAAGGATACCACATTTCAGTATTGTTTGGGCATGATGTCATGCATTGGTGACATGGGTCCACCGATTGAGCAGGATTGTAGGAGGTACCGTTTGTGCATGGTTTACACTGTGTATCTGTAAAATGTGATGCTGAAAATAGAAAATATATTTTACTTACGAAGGAAATACACAACATTATGCAAACATTTTTCTGTTCCTCAATTATAGTTCAAGGAAGAGGAGAAATTTGTTTTGTATGTTATTGTTCATATACATTATATCAGTTCAATAATCTAAATAGTTGCAATGACGCAAGTCCAAATATCTAAAGATCAAAATCTCATGGCGAAATTCATCATATGTCATATTGATTGAGTTACTCTTTACTTGCATAGAGTCCAGTTTAAAATATTTAATGCATATTTAAGACAAGAACAAACTAACAATTATTGACATTGCTGACTGTTAATTACGTCTTTACACTAAATCCATTGTATGTTGGATGTGTACTGATTGATATTTTAGTCTTAGATGCATGATTTTATTTATTAGTTGTTATTGGCTTTGAACTAGCTGTCAGTAACTGCAAGTACTCTCAGATCTGTACTTTGTGTCTTTTTTGTTGTTGTAGGGATGTATAAGTACCCTGCCACTTCCACTCTGTGTTTTTAGCTCACCTGGCCCAAAAGGGCCAAGTGAGCTTTTCTCATCACTTGGCGTCCGTCGTCCGTCGTCGTCCGTCGTCTGTTAACTTTTACAAAAATCTTCTCCTCTGAAACTACTGGACCAAATGAAATCAAACTTGGCCTAAATCATCATTAGGGTATCTACTTTAAAAAATGTGTCCGATGACCCCGCCTGCCAACCAAGATGGCCGACATGGCTAAAAATAGAACGTAGGGGTAAAGTGCAGTTTTTGGCTTATATCTCTGAAACTAAAGCATTTAGAGCAAATCTGACATGGGGTAAAAATGTTCATCAGGTTAAGATCTATCTGTCCTGAAATTTTCAGATGAATGAGACAAGCCGTTGTTGGGTTGCTGCCCCTGAATTAGTAATTTTAAGGAAATTTTGCTGTTTTTTGTAATTATCTTGAATATTATTATAGTTAGAGATAAACTGTAAACAGCAATAATGTTCAGCAAAGTAAGATCTACAATAAGTCAACATGACCAATGTGGTCAATTGACCCATAAGGAGTTATTGCCAATTAAAGTCAAATTTAACAATTATTCGTAAATTTTTGTAATCTTTTACAAAAATCTTCTCTCCTGAAACAACTGAGACAAATTTAACCAAACTTGGCCACAATCATCACTAGGGTATCTAGTTTAAAAAATGTGTCGGATGACCCTGCCTGCAAACCAACATGTCAGACATGGCTGAAAATAGAACTTAGAGGGAAAATGCAGTTTTTGACTTATATCTCTGAAACTAAAGCAAATGTATAACGGTTGCATTATTTCATGCATCAATTGTTAAAAAAAATATCAGGTGAGCGACACAGGCTCCTTGGAGCCTCTAGTTGTTACATGTATTTCTATCTGTATCCATCTGATGAGTTTAACCTTTTTCAACTGATTTTATATTTTGTTCTTATGTTGTGCTGTTACACCACTGTCGCTTTCAAAATAGTTTATCCCCGCCACATTCTGTGTGTTCCTGTCCCAAGTCAGGAGCCTGTAATTCAGTGATTGTCGTTTGTTGCTGTGCACCATATTTGTTTTTCTTTCATTATTTTGTAATAAATTAGGCCATTAGTTTTTTCTCGTTTGAATTGTTTTACAATTGTCATTTCTGGACATTTTATAGCTGACTATGCGGTATGGGTTTTGGTCATTGTTGAAGGCCGTATGGTGACCTATAGTCAGTATAAAGTGGACTTAGGTTAGAGGCAAAACATTAATGACTGCAACTTGAAACTGAGACTATTTGTGAAATGGACAGAACTCTTGGTTTACGCCAGGCCACCAAGATGAATTCTTGCAATGGTTCTGAAATATAGAGACAGCAAAGCATTCAAACTTAATGAAATTTTTTATTTAACATTCCCATGTTTATCGGTCGAATACGCGAATTAATACAGTCATCCCGTTCTGCCAAACAAACGTCTAAATTTGGCTAGACTTATAATGCTAGACAAAGGAAGAATAATAAGAATTTGAAGCAAAGAAATGGCTAAACTTTTTCAGAACTTTAGAGGCATCAATTTATATTTTATAAAAAGGCCGACATTGTTTGAGTGAATTAAAAAATCGAAAACAAAATAATCCCATACAGTTTAAGGTTGAAGGAAAAGGAAAATAGTTGTGTTCACGTCTGCATATATATATATATATATATATTGTCTAAAAATAGCAACAATTAACATTCACTCTATCTAGGCGTGGATCAGTTTGTAAATAGACTGATGCAGTTACTACATTAAATTATATAAGTGCCTAAGAATGTAACTTTAACACACTAATGAGTATTATAAAATTAGTTGTTATATTTTATATTATTCACGCAATATTTCGCTAAACAAATTAGCTTCATCAGGCGCGTGCAGCCAACCAGGTAAAAGTAAGAGGCCTGATAAGCTAATTTGTTGAGCGAAATATTGCGTGAATAATATAAAATATAAAAAATAATTTTATAACACTCATTAGTGTGTTAAAGTTACATTCTTAGGCACTTTTATATATATATATACAACTCGTCTAAACATCAGCCCAACAATGTAAGATCTGTAAATTTGCTTTCGCAAATTTTTTGTTCATCCCTCGCCGGGATTCGAACTCATGCTACTGAGATATCGTGACACCAAATCGCCTGCACTGTATCCGTCGCGCTAGACCACACGACCACCTAGGCTTCACAAAATAAAGCTTTCAGTGGCCGGGTGTTACCTTTCCTCGTCAGTTTTAATCTAGCGTCGTAATACAGTACATGATATATAAGGCATGAAGATGGAATTGTTACAGATCAGCTGAAATATCTATTGTAAAGGATCCTACAAATTAATGCAAGATACAGTCACAGAAATAATTATATTTATAAGTACGTCTGAACCAGTGACAACTTTACAACAGATTTATCCATCGGATCACCAGCAGTGATGGTGATACATGGCTGTGTACATTCTGTATATACAACTCGTCTAAACATCAGCCCAACAATGTTAGATCTGTAAATTTGCTTTCGCAAATTTTTTGTTCTTCCCTCGCCGGGATTCGAACTCATGCTACTGAGATATTGTGACACCAAATCGCCTGCACTGTGTCCGTCGCGCTAGACTACACGACCACCTAGGCTTCACAAAATAAAGCTTTCGGTGGCCGGGTGTTACCTTTCCTCGTCAGTTTTAATCTAGCGTCGTAATACAGTACATGATATATAAGGCATGAAGATGGAATTGTTACAGATCAGCTGAAATATCTATTGTAAAGGATCCTACAAATTAATGCCAGATACAGTCACAGAAATAATTATATTTATAAGTACGTCTGAACCAGTGACAACTCTACAACAGATTTATCCATCGGATCACCAGCAGTGATGGTGATACATGGCTGTGTACATTCTGTATATACAACTCGTATAAACTCGTCTATATATATTTGTTAAAATATACTTTTTCACTTTTTTGGTCTTTTGAAAAATGTTGTTTGTGCTGTATTTAGACCCCTCTAACAAGAAATTATGCACACGTATAAAAATTGCGGTTTTTATCCAACGCAATCATAGGTTTGAACGTTGTTTTCAATTTAGACTTGTTTATATTTTTTCGTTTGGGCTTGTATTATATTTGTCTTCGGGTATATATGATCCGTTCATCCTATTTTGACTCCTCAAAATTCAAGAGTCTATCCTAAATTGAGGTAAATTATGTAGCCTTCCAATAACCGTTTCGATTCCTAACATCACTGAAGAGACATTAATTGTCGAAATCCGGATATGGTGTACAAAAAATCTTTGCACCTTTGTTTGCGGTATACCATCTTGGCCGCAAGTTTATTATTTTCTGTTTGGTATTAAATTTATAGTTAAGATCCATTTATTACACCTTGTGATCCGTTTATTTGGCAATCGCCAATGGCAGTCAGCAGGATTTAAGAACATTTGTTGTTCGACCTGTAAGTCAAATGCGTTTTGTTAAAATATACTTTTTCACTTTTTTGGTGTTTTGGAAAATGTTGTTTGTGCTGTATTTAGACCCCTCTAACAAGAAATTTGTTTTGCATGCACGCGTATAAAAATTGCGGTTTTTATCCAACGCAATCATAGGTTTGAACGTTGTTTTCAATTTATACTTGTTTATATTTTTTCGTTTGGGCTTGTATTATATTTGCCTTCGGGTTTATATGATCCGTTCATCTTATTTGACTCCTCAAAATTCAAGAGTCTATCCTAAATTGAGGTAAATTATGTAGCCTTCCAATAACCGTTTCGATTCCTAATTGTCGAAATCCGGATTTTGTGTACAAAAATCTTTGCACCTTTGTTTGCGAAATATCATCTTCGCCGCAAGTTTATTGTTTTCTGTTTGGTATTAAATTCATAGTTAAGATCCATTTATTACACCTTGTGATCCGTTTATTTGGCAATCGCCAATGGCAGTCAGCAGGATTTAATAGATATAGGAAGATGTGGTGTGAGTGCCAATGAGACAACTCTCCATCCAAATAACAATTTATAAAAGTAAACCATTATAGGTCAATGTACGGCCTTCAACACGGAGCCTTGGCTCACACCGAACAACAAGCTATAAAGGGCCCCAAAAGTACTAGTGTAAAACCATTCAAACGGTAAAACCAACGGTCTAGTCTATATAAAAACGAGAAACGAGAAACACGTATAAATTACATAAACAAACGACAACTACTGTACATCAGATTCTCAGAAAAAATTCCTATATACCTTAATATAACATACTTAACTAAATTTTTTGAAAATGTCACCCAGTCCCGAATTTCCGTTATTTTTCGATTTCTCGGTTGTCAAACCTACTTAAACTTATTATGCCGTAAATCTAAATTGATTTATCTACACAATGGTATATGACACGACTACCATTGTGGTCGGGATCATTCGTAGCAGGCCTCAGAAGTCGGTCAACGTGATTTTTTTTTTTGCATACCGCTCAAGACTTGGCAACACCGAGTCCGCAGGTAATGATATACCGGTTTCTCATTGGTCAATCGTCTGGCTAAAAATAAATGTGGGAAATTTTGGTCACTTTATAACTCAACATTAGTGTCTACATGTCTAACGTTGTGCACACGTGTGTTTCATAACAAAATGAATGTCAAACAGCTTATAGCATTGAATGAGGTAAAACATGGCCATAACCTTTTGCTTTTTTTTTTTAATAATTTTTATAATAAATCAATCACTGCGGTCTCGGTGTTGCCAAGTCTTGAGCGGTATGCAAAAAAAAATCACGTTGACCGACTTCTGAGGCCTGCTACGAATGATCCCGACCACAATGGTAGTCGTGTCATATACCATTGTGTAGATAAATCAATTTAGATTTACGGCATAATAAGTTTAAGTAGGTTTGACAACCGAGAAATCGAAAAATAACGGAAATTCGGGACTGGGTGACATTTTTCAAAAAATTTAGTTAAGTACCTTGTGTTATATTAAGGTATATAGGAATTTTTTTTTCTGAGACAAGTGCCTGTGTCTTTAATGACCAAATCAGTTCAAATCTTTACCATAAACCAATTGAATCAGCTAGAGTAGACACTTAAGTGTTTTAAAAATGACAAAAATCTTTTATCAGGTGTACTTCGAATTTTAGGCCGAAATTAGCCCTTATCAGACTTTAACCTTTGTCTAGGATAAACAAAATATAAATTGTTCCAGAATTGTTTATAACTATTTAATTGTGTTCCGTTTAATATATTTAGTCCCTAGTAGAAGATATACCTTCTCCGTACCTACCTTTTTGTCTATTTGCATTGTTTTTTTTTAAATTATTAACAAACATAATAAATTAATAAATTATCGTTTTTGTTTTTGATAATACATGTAGTTGTATTATGTGTTTACGTGCTTGATGTGTGTATCTTGGTTATTTCGTTTTTCGTGTATTGTTTCCACTCTACATTGAGAACTAAAAAAACCTGGAAAATTATTTTATCAAATTTTGTGCCAGGTCTGATGAAAACTAAATTTCTTATGTTCGGTAGTGTGTTGTCCAATTCGTATTATTTTTATTCGCAATTCATAAGTCCTCCCCAGTTCTGACATTAGAGCTACTCGTCACTGCAGGATAACATCTGATACCATCCTTGAAGATTATGATATAACCTTAAGTAGTCTATGAAAAACCTGTGTTTTTTTGTTGTTGTTGCAAAAGGATACAGAACAATGCCTTAGTCTAGGCAGTATAAATTTATTTAGATATCATATGATAAAATGACAAAAATTTATAATATAATTTTGATGGTCAGGGTTTCTGTAGAAACTTGAAATATCACAACAGTACCTGAAACTACAAACCTCTATCTGGTGTACATGCCATATTATGCGTGGTGTTACAAGGATACCACATTTCAGTATTGTTTGGGCATGATGTCATGCATTGGTGACATGGGTCCACCAATTGAGCAGGATTGTAGGAGGTACCGTTTGTGCATGGTTTACACTGTGTATCTGTAAAATGTGATGCTGAAAATAGAAAATATATTTTACTAACGAAGGAAATACACAACATTATGCAAACATTTTCTGTTCCTCGATTATAGTTTAAGGAAGAGGAGAAATTTGTTTTGTATGTTATTGTTCATATACATTATATCAGTTCAATAATCTAAATAGTTACAATGACGCAAGTCCAAATATCTAAAGATCAAAATCTCATGGCGAAATTCATCATATGTCATATTGATTGAGTTGCTCTTTACTTGCATAGAGTCCAGTTTAAAATATTTAATGCATATTTAAGACAAGAACAAACTAACAATTATTGACATTGCTGACTGTTAATGACGTCTTTACACTAAATCCATTGTATGTTGGATGTGTACTGATTGATATTTTAGTCTTAGATGCATGATTTTATTTATTAGTTGTTATTGGCTTTGAACTAGCTGTCAGTAACTGCAAGTACTCCCAGATCTGTACTTTGTGTCTTTTTTCTGTTGTAGGGATGTATAAGTTTCTGCCACTTCCACTCTGTGTTTTTAGCTCACCTGGCCCAAAAGGGCCAAGTGAGCTTTTCTCATCACTTGGCGTCCGTCGTCCGTCGTCGTCCGTCGTCTGTTCACTTTTACAAAAATCTTCTCCTCTGAAACTACTGGACCAAATGAAATCAAACTTGGCCTAAATCATCATTAGGATATCTACTTTAAAAAATGTGTCCGATGACCCCGCCTGCCAACCAAGATGGCCGACATGGCTAAAAATAGAACGTAGGGGTAAAGTGCAGTTTTTGGCTTATATCTCTGAAACTAAAGCATTTAGAGCAAATCTGACATGGGGTAAAAATGTTCATCAGGTTAAGATCTATCTGCCCTGAAATTTTCAGATGAATTGTTTTCAATTTAGACTTGTTTATATTTTTTCGTTTGGGCTTGTATTATATTTGTCTTCGGGTTTATATGATCCGTTCATCCTATTTTGACTCCTCAAAATTCAAGAGTCTATCCTAAATTGAGGTAAATTATGTAGCCTTCCGATAACCGTTTCGATTCCTAACATCACTGAAGAGACATTAATTGTCGAAATCCGGATATGGTGTACAAAAAATCTTTGCACCTATGTTTGCGGTATACCTTCTTGGCCGCAAGTTTATTGTTTTCTGTTTGGTATTAAATTTATAGTTAAGATCCATTTATTACACCTTGTGATCCGTTTATTTGGAAATCGCCAATGGCAGTCAGCAGGATTTAAGAACATTTGTTGTTCGACCTGTTAGTCAAATGCGTTTTGTTAAAATATACTTTTTCACTTTTTTGGTCTTTTGGAAAATGTTGTTTGTGCTGTATTTAGACCCCTCTAACAAGAAATTTGTTTTGCATGCACGCGTATAAAAATTGCGGTTTTTATCCAAGGCAATCATAGGTTTGAACGTTGTTTTCAATTTATACTTGTTTATATTTTTTCGTTTGGGCTTGTATTATATTTGCCTTCGGGTTTATATGATCCGTTCATCTTATTTGACTCCTTAAAATTCAAGAGTCTATCCTAAATTGAGGTAAATTATGTAGCCTTCCAATAACCGTTTCGATTCCTAACATCACTGAAGAGACATTAATTGTCGAAATCCGGATATGGTGTACAAAAAATCTTTGCACCTTTGTTTGCGAAATACCATCTTCGCCGCAAGTTTATTGTTTTCTGTTTGGTATTAAATTTATAGTTAAGATCCATTTATTACACCTTGTGATCCGTTTATTTGGCAATCGCCAATGGCAGTCAGCAGGATTTAAGAACATTTGTTGTTCGACCTGTTAGTCAAATGCGTTTTGTTAAAATATACTTTTTCACTTTTTTGGTCTTTTGGAAAA
Organism: Mytilus coruscus; assembly: GCA_017311375.1. Classification (NCBI taxonomy): domain Eukaryota; kingdom Metazoa; phylum Mollusca; class Bivalvia; order Mytilida; family Mytilidae; genus Mytilus; species Mytilus coruscus. The sequence continues at coordinate 69,399,887 of CM029607.1, forward strand.
TGTTGTTTGTGCTGTATTTAGACCACTCTAACAAGAAATTTGTTTTGCATGCACACGTATAAAAATTGTGGTTTTTATCCAACGCAATCATAGGTTTGAACGTTGTTTTCAATTTAGACTTGTATATATATTTATATTGTTATTTAACAAAATAATGCCTTTTGCGTTATTGGGATGTAAAAGCCCTTCATACTAAAAATGTGTACAACCGGTCATAAAATTACAAAATAAAAAGAAAAACAGTTAAAGCAGAAATTACAAGTAAAATCAAGTTTGATATGGTCACATTGTCATTGAGAGACTGTGATCATGACTGCTGCGTTAATTAGAATAAACTAAATACTTCTATTTAGGATACCACGTAATTTATGTCTGCCAATGTAAATCATATATTGGAATCACCATGCAACATCTACACGTGTGTTATGCTATTGTGTGCATATGTAAATATGTCGGCAATATATGCAGAAAAATTAAAAACAAACTTTGGTAAAATAAAAGAAAAGACATGTTTTTCATACATTTACACCATATTAAAAAAGATATTATCATAAGTGAAAAACAATCTTACCATTTGCTACTAACCCATGTCCAGCAGAACAAAGAGAGTTTGCCTGACAGAAGCCTCTTACTGGTTCTCTTTGGTCTTTAGTAAAATGATACCCTTGAATACATCCGCAAACAGTGTTAGATGTTGCTGTGCATGGAGACAGGATAGCTGATACCCAATGATTCATGACAATCTTTTCACACCTTGTGCAACTAGTACAGTAGTTGGCTCTGTTTGAGGTAACCTGATAGGCGCCATCCGGGCATGGAACGCACTGCATTTGGGTATTTGAATTCTGTAAGAGAAAGGGGTACAGAACACTTAAGAAAGATAACTCTTACTCATAGTCTGTTTCATTGCAGCGTTTTAAAATAACATGCAATATGCAAGAATTTAAAAGATCCAGATCAGAATGTTTACATTGTTGCTAAGAGCAGACGTACACCTATTGTTATTCGTTTAATGTTTAAATCCATTTATAGTAACACATTTTCTATAATGAATCTTCAAAGAGACCAAGAAAAGAATGAGGTTATATTTTTTTAAATTGGCAAATGAAGGGAACAGGAGGACTCAGACGTAGTTCAACTAGTTGGCATCTTTAATGACCACTACAACTATATGGGAAACCACAGTCCTAGGTTGTGGGGAGAAGAATAGTTGAACAAGATCTGCTTGCATCAGGCATGTACTGTTGTATTTGCAAGTCCCCTCTCCACCTGTCTGTCTGTCAACCAGTCCGTCCATCCGTATAAAATCGTGTCTGCTCTATGACTTTTGAACCTTTATGATTTCAAAGATTATACTTGGCATGATTATTCACAAACACCAGAGGATGTGTCATACTGATGTACTACTCTGTAGTTCAAAGGTCAAGGTTAAAAACTAGGGTCAAAGTTGAGAACCCCATGTTCTGTGGTAAAGATCTTGTCCGCTGTATACCTTGAAAACCTTCTATGCTATCAAAGTTTAAACTTATTCAAAAAAAAAATGAACATGTATATTCACTAACACCAGAGGTTATGTCATAATATATTTATACCCTTATTGGGCAAAGGTCAAGATCAAATACTAAGGTCACAGTTGAGAACCTCATATTCTATAGTAGAGATGGTGTCAGCTCTATATCTTGAGAACCTTAATGATTTCAAAGTCTATACTTGGCATGTATATTCACTAGCACCAGAGGGTCTTTCGTTATAAATCATATGTACAACTCATTATGTCAAAGGTTAAGGTAAAAATTTTAGGTTAGAGTTGAGAACTCCGTGTCCTATGGTCAAGATGGTCTTTAACTTGAGAATAGTTTGAAGTAAAGCAAAGATACTTGGCATGGTTATTCACCACTGTCAAAAAGGGTGTCACGATTATTGTGCAAATCTGTAAATCAAAAATCGAGGTCAATTACTGAGGTCAAATGTTGGAACCCCATTGCTCTTTGGTAAAGATTGCGTTTGTTATACTTGAGAACAGTTTAAAGTTTAATGATCATACATGGCACGATCATGCATCACATTGAAGGTGTGTCTCGATTAATGTCCAAATATCTTTGTCAATGGTCACGATAACAAATCTCAGTCCAGAGATGGGTACCTCGTGTCCTTTGATTAAGGTCTTCCTCACTATTTAAACATAGGAACCGTTACAGGGGACGCACAGAGATGGATTCCATCTCCTTGATGTCTAGTTTTATTTGGTCCATGCTACATCACTCATGCTTACAGAGTTAATTTTTAGATAAACATTTTTATTCCCTGCTTTCACCATTTATGTCTGGTTGTGTTTATCAAACAGCATTTGTAAAGATAATTGAAGACTGGAAAAAAGATCTGGATGAAAACAAATTTATTGCTGCATTTTTAAAGAGTCTTTTGACTTTTTACCTCACTATTTACTTTTATTTAGATTGAAAGCATAAATATGACCTGTCAAAAATTTTCAAAAATTGTTACAAAATTATCTAGAAAACAGAAAACAATGTATCAAAAGTGATGGTTCAAATAGTGAATGGGGGCAGTTGTTTAAAGGTGTACTACAAGGGTCAGATTAAGTATGAATTTATTTTTGGTTCGATGATTTCTTGCAGTTATGGTTGTGAGACTTGGAAAATTTACGCAAATAATCAGTTTTTCACTCTTTTTTCTGTCATGCTTGAAAATGTTAGATAGATATTTTTACCATGACAAGTTAATACAGATTAATTTTGTTCCGTTCCGATGATTTTCTGCACATTCATGGTCCTCACACTTAGAAAATTCATGCAAATAATAAGTTTTCTGCACTTTTTTGTTGTTGTCATGCTTGAAGTTATTAACCATGACATTGGTTACAGATAAAATTTGAATTTAGTTCTTATCCGGTGATTTTTTCAGAGTTTGGTCCCATCATTTAGGAACTGATGGCCAAGTAAATTTTCTTTCGTAATGTTTGTATACATGTAAATCAATAGAAGTCTGTTGATCTGTCTACCAGTGAAACTTTATTCACAAGACAAATATTTCATAATACATTTCAGTATAAACAGATAAGGTGTTCAATATTTGCACCAGGAGATATTTCTTTTGAATTTAGAAAATATTATAAATTTACTTATAAAGTTCGATTTTTGTTCCAGTCCAGTGAATTTTCAGCCACTTCTTGATCTGTATTGCATTTCTTTTTAGTTGCTTTTAAAGAATTTAAAAAATCTGTAAAGATACATTTTAATTGTACTTAGTTTGCAAGTAGTTTTCTAAAACCTGCATTAATAGAAACTTTGCCTTTCTTGAAATTTTATGAAATTACAAATGTACATGTATTTTTGTCTTGATAACAGATAGTTTATGTATTTTGTATGCATGGAATTTGTTGATATGTCATAATGTGTGTCTATATTGTTGTATGGTCGATTTGAATAGCTCATTAGAACTTGTGTAATATGTATTTGTTTACTAAATATCGACTCTAAATAAAACTTTGAATTTAATTGATTTGAATCAACGAGCCATATATCAGGCCTAGGTCAAAAGACAACAATTACTGGACTGGTTAAGTGTTTCTTGCCAAAAAACATTTATCGTCCTTGAGGTCAAAGTTCAAGGTGATATGAAGATCATTATTGTAAGGGGGCACATCACCTCATGATGATACATCCACATTCCAAAGATGTTTGGCTTAGGTCAAAAGACAAAAAGGTTATGGCCTGGTCGTGTTTCTTGCGAAAAAATACATTAAGTTGACCTTGAGGTCAATTGTGAAAGGTCATCATTGTACAAGACACTTAACCTCATTTTGATACATCCACATTCAAAATACCTAAGGCCAAGATCAAAAGACAAAAAAGTTATGGCCCATATGTACTATCAGAATGGAACTTGTTCTTATTTATTGAGGGTAGGGGGATATTTTAAACTTGAATAGAAAACAATCTTGCGATTAAATTGTTATAAATTTTTGCAAGAATAACAGACTGATACAGCACTACAAATTGTTACTTTAAAAAAAAATAAACGACACATTTTTTTTAACTAACATTTTTTCTTAAGATATTTGACTCATCATAGTCATTTTTAGTCGCTATATCTTAGACCCCCATATTTATTTCACTAAAATCTAAATCCAGAATAATAAAAACTTACTAAAAGTTGCCTGAGTTATCACTATTAACAATGCTATTGTCAATTTAGGCTAGATTTACAGAAAAAATAACATATATACCCATATTCCCATATTTCTGAAACTTCCAAGCTCGGCCGAAATTAGCATGTGACCCATGCCATATTTGGGTGGCCATATCTTTTTTACCAACTGTTCAAATCTTTAAAAAATTTTACATGATGTTCAGATAGGCCTTATTTATCAATGAGTTAAAAACAAGAAAAATTAAACGACCTGTTGTTTTGGTGTATTGTGTTGGGTACCCACTTAACAACAACAGATAAGCTAATAAAACATAGGTGTACACCCAATCTTTAATTAAATGAGTTAAAACCAAAATTGAAACAGGTGCTAATGTCAACTTTTAAGTACCTCCCATTTTTAGACCGAAAGAGAAGTAATTAATATAATAAAAGCCATGCATTTAACCTAGTATTTGATTTACTCATACAATTTAATACAGCTAACAATTGTTGAATTTGGTGAATTTCAATATAAAAATGTGAGAAAAAGATGTTTCAATAATTTTCAAATGATTAAGAAAAAACTTGACAATGTCATTCATCCAAAAACATTGACGTTGATGACAATTTTGGTGTAGTATACTAAATTTTTTGTAAGTTTTTATTTTTCGTTATTAGATTCTGCAATAATTAAATATGTACTCTTCTGAAGGGAAAGTTTCCTGATTTAAACTTTAAAAATGGTTATGACATTTCTATAGACAGATATTTCCTTATGTGTTTTCAACAACAAAAAAACTGTAGGTAGGTGTTCAATTAAGGAAGCTACGGTCATCTGAAAATTGACTATTTACAGAATAAGGAAAAGGTGACAAATCCAAAAAATACCAGCAAAATATGCATTTTTTCTCAAGTAATCAAGTCAACAACTCATTTTCCGTGCTTTATCGCTTTAAATAAACTCATCATAGATACCAGGATTGAAATTTTGTGCCCCGGACGCGCGTTTGGTCGAATAAAAAAAAAAATTAAAAAGCCAAATAAAGTACGAAGTTGAAGAGCATTGAGGACCCAACATTCCTAAAACTTCTGCCAAATACGGCTTCGGTAATCTATTCCTGAGGTAGAAAAGCCTTAGTCTTTCGAAAATTCAAAGTTTTGTAAACAGTTAATATATAATTATGACCATATCAATGATAAGTCATGTCAACACAGAAGTGCTGACTACTGGGCTGGTGATACCCTCGACGAGAACAACTCCACTAGCAGTGGCATCGACCTAGTAGTTGTAAATAAACTCATCATAGATACCAGGATTGGAATTTTGTACGCCAGACGCGCGTTGTACAAAAGACTCATTTCCTCATGGACAAAAAAAATATAAATAATACACCTTATGAATGCATATTATTTTTTTTCTTCATCATTTTGGATATGAAAAATTCACAAATTTATCACGAAAACTCCTAAACTCCAGATTTTACACTAAAATAGCACTTCCCGAATAAAACTATTTTTAAGTCTTAATATACAGTTGGACCCACATAACATCAACATGTTAAGCCAAACAAAAAATGGAAAATTAATGATTTGTCTGAAAAAGAATATATAGTTTAATATTTGATACAACTTGTAGGTTCAGTTTAGCCCTTTCCATCTACTTGTGTATTAAATTTGCTGATTTGAGCCATTTACAAATCAAAGGATGTCATAAGTTCATGGTCTCTACACTATTTTTCAATTTCGTTTCTTTATGATAGAAAGCGTAAAACTATCAAACGTCTGTATGGAATTAAATGGTCGCAAACCCCTAGTCACCTTGCAAAATAACAATCCCTCTGTAAGGGAGATAATCAAAGGTTTCTACAATATCATTAGTGGCCATAACTCGGACATAAGAAGTTTTATAGATGTAATGTCTTCGACATTACATTGTATTACTTCATATGTGATCTGTATATACGATCAAGGCACAATGACTTTCCGCATTATTCCTTCCTATGTAAGCATGTTCGAAATTGGACGTAAAAAAAGTAAATGGTGAAAAATATTTGCCCGCTTTTTGATTATGTTTTGATGAAAAAGCTGCCCTGGCCGTCTTGGTTATTTGTTACTCTTTCCATTGAACGATGTTGAATAGTTGATAATACTTTCATAAAAGTAAAATTCATAAACTTTAATTGCCCTGTTTGGTTTTAAATTGCACCATGTTATAGGTCATGCTCTACTGAAGAAAAATGTATGATTTCAAGGAAATTTTGTCAACAGAAGTCACTTTAGGAACTGGAAATGAACTTTTTGTTGACATTTGTTCCCATTGATATCAAATATCTTCCTGAATCCCACAGTACACGGTTTCTAGATATGTTTTAATGACAAATGGTTTTATTGACAAAAATGACCTTCATCTAGCTTTGCTTTTTTATCTTTTTGTCTTGGAGTCCAATGGTAAAGACACTAGGTTCTTACGACTAAACGTTTACGAGTTTTCACCACTTATACATTTCCGGACCAACGATAGGGACTATTGTCGCTCGAGAAATCCCCCACCTCTCCTTACAAAACTATGTCAGGCCCCCCAAAAAATTAAAAGGACGCTGATTAACTTCTAGACTATAGATATTTTGTTTATTTTTTGCTTGTCACTGTCAGAAATTTGCCCCTCTCCCTTCCCGCTATTTCAGTGTACTCCTACTCCACTGAAAAAATTAAATAAACATATATCAAAGGCATGAGATACTTGAGGCAAGTGCAAATCAGTAAATTGCTGCTTTGCTAACTTGGTTAAAACTCAAGTCTCCAGAACCTTTACATGATCGGCCTAAATTAAGTAATTTTAATCATCGAAAAACCATTTCATCTTATAATTAAAGTTGTGTATGCATGATATATAATAAAATCTAGAAGTTGAGAAAAAATGACAAGAAAACTTGGACTTCTTTTCTTCAAATGTTTTACCTCAAGAAACTATGGTCACGACTCAACACATTATTATAAATTTAAATACCTTGCAATGCAATATCATTATGATCTAGATTAAAATAGATCATTTTAACAAAAGAATTTTGGGTCAAGTTCAAAAATCATATCATTTATATACATACATGTACTTCCTCATTTGAACTAAGGTAGATATTATATATTATTAACATTTATCTAAAAGGAAATTGTATTCACCAAACAGTCGCCAACCGAATGGAAACCAGGTCCACAGTAAAAACACACTTTCCCGTTTTTCTCATACGAAGGCCATTTATTGTAATTACATCAAATAGAGTCCAAGAAGGAAAGAAACACAAAACAATAAAACAAATTCTGTCGGCGATAAATCATAATTTTGAAGTATTCTAACTTAAGATATTGGTTTCATTTCATATTAATTCCTTTCGTGAACTTAAATTGAAAAAAAGAAACTGGAAATACCAATCATTTAGAATAAAATCAAAGACAAAACATGAATGACGTACGTAATATTATGATCACAGTAGGCATATTGTCCGGCTGGGATCGTGTTTTTTCGAGTGATTTGATCGGGTTTTTTTCGAGTGTGACCACGTTTTACGAGTGAATATGATCAAAACTGTCAACAACCAGATGTCTTTTCTGGTAAAATGTAAACTAGATGCATTAACTTAATATACAACATCATACAAGGTAAGGTAGTATTTGTTGTTTAAAGATATTATCAACCCTACATTATTTTATGTTATAAAAGTTTAATTTAGTCTTACCACATTTCAAAATATGGAATTAACCTGTTTTATATACATACTAATGCAAGTGTCAAAGAGAATGCATACATGGCATGTATTTATCCTTTTAAAATATACAGACACGTTACAAAAACTCTTGTTATTGCATTCATAAGAACATTTTGAGAAAAAAATTATTTGTATATATATATATGTTCGAGTTTTTTCAAGAACAGTTCGGTGTTTTCGAGTGCGGTTCAGGTATTATCGAGTGAAAAAATCGTATGTCTTAAAATGTTATATGCCTGTGCATTTACGTTAAAAAAAAACTATGAAAAGGTTCAAAATAAAGTACTTTTCAAGCAAGAAACCAATGAATCAAACCAGTTTGTTATGCTGTACTAACACGTACATTTCATAATAATTCTTATATGATTTGCATATCTACAAATACTTGAATTGGATTGGTCCGTTAGCATTTTTTTCCTTGGTTTATACTTCGATAGACCATGTTGCCAAAACTATTTTCGTAACCTTCGTTGTGATCTATTCATGCGCGATACAGATGAATGGGATCAAGGGGTTCAAGCAAATTGAGATCGAAAAAACAAATACATAACTGTTATTTTTGCAAGAATAACAGACTGATACAGCACTACAAATTGTTACTTTAAAAAAAAAATAAACGACACATTTTTTTTAACTAACATTTTTTTCTTAAGATATTTGACTCATCATAGTCATTTTTAGTCGCTATATCTTAGACCCCCATATTTATTTCACTAAAATTTAAATCCAGAATAATAAAAACTTACTAAAAGTTGCCTGAGTTATCACTATTAACAATGCTATTGTCAATTTAGGCTAGATTTACAGAGAAAATAACATATATACCCATATTCCCATATTTCTGGAACTTCCAAGCTCGGCCGAAATTAGCATGTGACCCATGCCATATTTGGGTGGCCATATCTTTTTTACCAACTGTTCAAATCTTTAAAAAATTTTGCATCATGTTCAGCTAGGCCTAATTTATCAATGAGTTAAAAACAAGAACAATTAAACGACCTGTTGTTTTGGTGTATTGTGTTGGGTACCCACTTAACAACAACAGATAAGCTAATAAAACATAGGTGTACACCCAATCTTTAATTAAATGAGTTAAAACCAAAATTGAAACAGGTGCTAATGTCAACTTTTAAAACAACTGTCAAACAAAACTTTATGACAAAAGAGATGATTTCAGCTTCCCAATTGTGAACTTTCCATTTCTATGTAGCGACATTCCAGCAGCGCCTGCATACGGAGTATATATCTCCCAATTGATACGATATTCCCGGGCTTGTGTTTCCTATCAAGATTTCCTTGATAGAGGATTGCTGCTCACAAGGAGCTATTAAACCAAGAGTTCCAAATGGTGAAGTTGAAGTCATCCCTTCGTAAATTTTACGGACGCCATCACGAGTTGGTGACCGTTATGGAATAACCGTTTCACAGATGATATCGGATATGTTCCTTATGTCGTAACTACAATACCCTCCCTTTTCACGAATGTGACTTACCGAATTAGACTATTTACCGGATTTGTAATAACATAAGCAACACGACGGGTGCCACATGTGGAGCAGGATCTGCTTACCCTTCCGGAGCACCTGAGATCACCCCCAGTTTTTGGTGGGGTTCGTGTTGCTTAGTCTTTGGTTTTCTGTGTTGTGTCATCTGTAATATTATTTATCTGTTTGTCTTTTTATTTTTAGCCATGACGTTGTCAGTTTGTTTTCGATCTATGAGTTTGACTGTCCCTCTGGTATCTTTCGTCCCTCTTTTAAATACCTCCCATTTTCAGACCGAAAGAGAAGTAATTAATATAATAAAAGCCATGCATTTAACCTAGTATTTGATTTACTCATACAATTTAATACAGCTAACAATTGTTGAATTTTGTGATTTCAATATAAAAATGTGAGAAAAGATGTTTCAATAATTTTCAAATGATTAAGAAAATACTTGACAATGTCATTCATTCAAAAACATTGACGTTGATGACAATTTTGGAGTAGTATACTAAATTTTTTGTAAGTTTTAATTTTTCGTTATTAGATTCTGCAATAATTAAATATGTACTCTTCTGAAGGGGGAAAGTTTCCTGATTTAAACTTTAAAAATGGTTATGACATTTCTATAGACAGATATTTCCTTATGTGTTTTCAACAACAAAAAAACTGTAGGTAGGTGTTCAATTAAGGAAGCTACGGTCATCTGAAAATTGGCTATTTACAGAATAAGGAAAAGGTGACAAATCCAAAAAATACCAGCAAAATATGCATTTTTTCTCAAGTAATCAAGTCAACAACTCATTTTCCGTGCTTTATCGCTTTAAATAAACTCATCATAGATACCAGGATTGAAATTTTGTGCACCGGACGCGCGTTTGGTCGAATAAAAAAAAAATTAAAAAGCCAAATAAAGTACGAAGTTGAAGAGCATTGAGGACCCAACATTCCTAAAACTTCTGCCAAATACGGCTTCGGTAATCTATTCCTGAGGTAGAAAAGCCTTAGTCTTTCGAAAATTCAAAGTTTTGTAAACAGTTAATATATAATTATGACCATATCAATGATAAGTCATGTCAACACAGAAGTGCTGACTACTGGGCTGGTGATACCCTCGACGAGAACAACTCCACTAGCAGTGGCATCGACCTAGTGGTTGTAAATAAACTCATCATAGATACCAGGATTGGAATTTTGTACGCCAGACGCACGTTGTACAAAAGACTCATTTCCTCATGGACAAAAAATATAAATAAAACACCTTATGAATGCATATCATTTTTTTTCTTCATCATTTTGGATATGAAAAATTCACAAATTTATCACGAAAACTCCTAAACTCCAGATTTTACACTAAAATAGCACTTCCCGAATAAAACTCTTTTAAGTCTTAATTTACAGTTGGACCCACATAACATCAACATGTTAAGCCAAACAAAAATGGAAAATTAATGTTTTGTCTGAAAAGAATATATAGTTTAATATTTGATACAACTTGTAGGTTCGGTTTAGCCCTTTCCATCTACTTGTGTATTAAATTTGCTGATTTGAGCCATTTACAAATCAAAGGATGTCATAAGTTCATGGTCTTTACACTATTTTTCAATTTCGTTTCTTTATGATAGAAAGCGTAAAACTATCAAACGTCTGTATGGAATTAAATGGTCGCAAACCCCTAGTCACCTTGCAAAATAACAATCCCTCTGTAAGGGAGATAAAAGGTTTCTACAATATCATTAGTGGCCATAACTTGGACATAAGAAGTTTTATAGATGTAATGTCTTCGACATTACATTGTATTACTTCATATGTGATCTGTATATACGATCAAGGCACAATGACTTTCCGCATTATTCCTTCCTATGTAAGCACGTTCGAAATTGGACGTAAAAAGTAAATGGTGAAAAATATTTACCCGCTTTTTGACTATGTTTTAATGAAAAGCTGCCCTGGCCGTCTTGGTTATTTGTTACTCTTTCCATTGAACGATGTTGAATAGCTGATAATACTTTCATAAAAGTAAAATTCATAAACTTTAATTGCTCTGTTTGGTTTTAAATTGCACCATGTTATAGGTCTACTGAAAAAAATGTATAATTTCAAGGAAATTTTGTCAACAGAAGTCACTTTTGGAACTGAAATGAACTTTTGTTGACATTTGTTCCATTGATATCAAATATCTTCCTGAATCCCACAGTACACGGTTTCTAGATATGTTTTAATGACAAATGGTTTAATTGACAAAATGACCTTCATCTAGCTTTGCTTTTTATCTTTTGTCTTGGAGTCCAATGGTAAAGACACTAGGTTCTTACGACTAAACGTTTACGTGTTTTCACCACTTATACATTTCCGGACCAACGATAGGGACTATTGTCGCTCGAGAAATCCCCCACCCCTCCTTACAAAACTATGTCAGGCCCCCCAAAAAATTAAAAGGACGCTGATTAACTTCTAGACAATAGATATTTTGTTTATTTTTTGCTTGTCACTGTCAGAAGTTTGCCCCTCTCCCTTCCCGCTATTTCAGTGTACTCCTACTCCATTAAAAAAAATTAAATAAACATATATCAAAGGCATGAGATACTTGAGGCAAGTGCAAATCAGTAAATTGCTGCTTTGCTAACTTGGTTAAAACTCAAGTCTCCAGAACCTTTACATGATCGGCCTAAATTAAGTAATTTTAATCATCGAAAAACCATTTCATCTTATAATTAAAGTTGTGTATGCATGATATATAATAAAATCTAGAAGTTGAGAAAAAATGACAAGAAAACTTGGACTTCTTTTCTCCAAATGTTTTACCTCAAGAAACTATGGTCACGACTCAACACATTATTATAAATTTAAATACCTTGCAATGCAATATCATTATGATCTAGATTAAAATAGATCATTTTAACAAAAGAATTTTGGGTCAAGTTCAAAATCATATCATTTATATACATACATGTACTTCCTGATTTGAACTAAGGTAGATATTATATATTATTAACATTTATCTAAAAGGAAATTGTACTCACCAAACAGTCGCCAACCGAATGGAAACCAGGTCCACAGTAAAAACACACTTTCCCGTTTTTCTCATACGAAGGCCATTTATTGTAATTACAGCAAATAGAGTCCAAGAAGGAAAGAAACACAAAACAATAAAACAAATTCTGTCGGCGATAAATCATAATTTTGAAGTATTCTAACTTAAGATATTGGTTTCATTTCATGTTAATTCCTTTCGTGAATTTAAATTGAAAAAAAGAAACTGGAAATACCAATCATTTAGAATAAAATCAAAGACAAAACATGAATGACGTACGTAATATTATGATCACAGTAGGCATATTGTCCGGCTGGGATCGTGTTTTTTCGAGTGATTTGATCGGGTTTTTTTCGAGTGTGACCACGTTTTTACGAGTGAATATGATCAAAACTGTCAACAACCAGATGTCTTTTCTGGTAAAATGTAAACTAGATGCATTAACTTAATATACAACATCATACAAGGTAAGGTAGTATTTGTTGTTTAAAAGATATTATCAACCCTACATTATTTTATGTTATAAAAGTTTAATTTAGTCTTACCACATTCCAAAATATGGAATTAACCCGTTTTTATATACATACCAATGCAAGTGTCAAAGAGAATGCATACATGGCATGTATTTATCCTTAAATATACAGACACGTTACAAAAACTCTTGTTATTGCATTCATAAGAACATTTTGAGAAAAAATCATTTGTATATATATGTTCGGGTTTTTCGAGAGCAGTTCGGTGTTTTCGAGTGCGGTTCAGGTATTATCGAGTGAAAAATCGTATGTCTTAAAATGTTATATGCCTGTGCATTTACGTTAAAAAAACTATGAAAAGGTTCAAATAAAGTACGAAGTTGAAGAGCATTGAGGACCCAACATTCCTAAAACTTCTGCCAAATACGGCTTCGGTAATCTATTCCTGAGGTAGAAAAGCCTTAGTCTTTCGAAAATTCAAAGTTTTGTAAACAGTTAATATATAATTATGACCATATCAATGATAAGTCATGTCAACACAGAAGTGCTGACTACTGGGCTGGTGATACCCTCGACGAGAACAACTCCACTAGCAGTGGCATCGACCTAGTGGTTGTAAATAAACTCATCATAGATACCAGGATTGGAATTTTGTACGCCAGACGCGCGTTGTACAAAAGACTCATTTCCTCATGGACAAAAAAATATAAATAAAACACCTTATGAATGCATATCATTTTTTTTTCTTCATCATTTTGGATATGAAAAATTCACAAATTTATCACGAAAACTCCTAAACTCCAGATTTTACACTAAAAATAGCACTTCCCGAATAAAACTCTTTTTAAGTCTTAATATACAGTTGGACCCACATAACATCAACATGTTAAGCCAAACAAAAAATGGAAAATTAATGTTTTGTCTGAAAAAGAATATATAGTTTAATATTTGATACAACTTGTAGGTTCGGTTTAGCCCTTTCCATCTACTTGTGTATTAAATTTGCTGATTTGAGCCATTTACAAATCAAAGGATGTCATAAGTTCATGGTCTTTACACTATTTTTCAATTTCGTTTCTTTATGATAGAAAGCGTAAAACTATCAAACGTCTGTATGGAATTAAATGGTCGCAAACCCCTAGTCACCTTGCAAAATAACAATCCTCCTGTAAGGGAGATAATCAAAGGTTTCTACAATATCATTAGTGGCCATAACTTGGACATAAGAAGTTTTATAGATGTAATGTCTTCGACATTACATTGTATTACTTCATATGTGATCTGTATATACGATCAAGGCACAATGACTTTCCGCATTATTCCTTCCTATGTAAGCACGTTCGAAATTGGACGTAAAAAAAAGTAAATGGTGAAAAAATATTTACCCGCTTTTTGACTATGTTTTAATGAAAAAGCTGCCCTGGCCGTCTTGGTTATTTGTTACTCTTTCCATTGAACGATGTTGAATAGTTGATAATACTTTCATAAAAGTAAAATTCATAAACTTTAATTGCTCTGTTTGGTTTTAAATTGCACCATGTTATAGGTCTACTGAAAAAATGTATAATTTCAAGGAAATTTTGTCAACAGAAGTCACTTTTGGAACTGAAATGAACTTTTGTTGACATTTGTTCCCATTGATATCAAATATCTTCCTGAATCCCACAGTACACGGTTTCTAGATATGTTTTAATGACAAATGGTTTAATTGACAAAAATGACCTTCATCTAGCTTTGCTTTTTTATCTTTTTGTCTTGGAGTCCAATGGTAAAGACACTAGGTTCTTACGACTAAACGTTTACGTGTTTTCACCACTTATACATTTCCGGACCAACGATAGGGACTATTGTCGCTCGAGAAATCCCCCACCCCTCCTTACAAAACTATGTCAGGCCCCCCAAAAAATTAAAAGGACGCTGATTAACTTCTAGACAATAGATATTTTGTTTATTTTTTGCTTGTCACTGTCAGAAGTTTGCCCCTCTCCCTTCCCGCTATTTCAGTGTACTCCTACTCCACTGAAAAAATTAAATAAACATATATCAAAGGCATGAGATACTTGAGGCAAGTGCAAATTAGTAAATTGCTGCTTTGCTAACTTGGTTAAAACTCAAGTCTCCAGAACCTTTACATGATCGGCCTAAATTAAGTAATTTTAATCATCGAAAAACCATTTCATCTTATAATTAAAGTTGTGTATGCATGATATATAATAAAATCTAGAAGTTGAGAAAATGACAAGAAAACTTGGACTTCTTTTCTCCAAATGTTTTACCTCAAGAAACTATGGTCACGACTCAACACATTATTATAAATTTAAATACCTTGCAATGCAATATCATTATGATCTAGATTAAAATAGATCATTTTAACAAAAGAATTTTGGGTCAAGTTCAAAAATCATATCATTTATATACATACATGTACTTCCTGATTTGAACTAAGGTAGATATTATATATTATTAACATTTATCTAAAAGGAAATTGTACTCACCAAACAGTCGCCAACCGAATGGAAACCAGGTCCACAGTAAAAACACACTTTCCCGTTTTTCTCATACGAAGGCCATTTATTGTAATTACAGCAAATAGAGTCCAAGAAGGAAAGAAACACAAAACAATAAAACAAATTCTGTCGGCGATAAATCATAATTTTGAAGTATTCTAACTTAAGATATTGGTTTCATTTCATGTTAATTCCTTTCGTGAATTTAAATTGAAAAAAAGAAACTGGAAATACCAATCATTTAGAATAAAATCAAAGACAAAACATGAATGACGTACGTAATATTATGATCACAGTAGGCATATTGTCCGGCTGGGATCGTGTTTTTTCGAGTGATTTGATCGGGTTTTTCGAGTGTGACCACGTTTTTACGAGTGAATATGATCAAAACTGTCAACAACCAGATGTCTTTTCTGGTAAAATGTAAACTAGATGCATTAACTTAATATACAACATCATACAAGGTAAGGTAGTATTTGTTGTTTAAAAGATATTATCAACCCTACATTATTTTATGTTATAAAAGTTTAATTTAGTCTTACCACATTCCAAAATATGGAATTAACCCGTTTTTATATACATACCAATGCAAGTGTCAAAGAGAATGCATACATGGCATGTATTTATCCTTAAATATACAGACACGTTACAAAAACTCTTGTTATTGCATTCATAAGAACATTTTGAGAAAAAAATCATTTGTATATATATGTTCGGGTTTTTTCGAGAGCAGTTCGGTGTTTTCGAGTGCGGTTCAGGTATTATCGAGTGAAAAAATCGTATGTCTTAAAATGTTATATGCCTGTGCATTTACGTTAAAAAAACTATGAAAAGGTTCAAAATAAAGTACTTTTCAAGCAAGAAACCAATGAATCAAACCAGTTTGTTATGCTGTACTAACACGTACATTTCATAATAATTCTTATATGATTTGCATATCTACAAATACTTGAATTGGATTGGTCCGTTAGCATTTTTTTCCTTGGTTTATACTTCGATAGACCATGTTGCCAAAACTATTTTCGTAACCTTCGTTGTGATCTATTCATGCGCGATACAGATGCATTGGATCAAGGGGTTCAAGCAAATTGAGATCGAAAAAACAAATACATAACTGTTATTTTTATTCTATTGAATAATAAAAAGAAATAATGCATTTAAGCTTTGAAAATGTATAAATTTACAATAAAATAAAATTCCGCGAAATTTCATGAATGAGCTTGGCGCATTAAAAAATCGGACCATTTGTAAAAAAAAAAACGGACGTTAAATGTTGTTCTCTTAACACTTTCAGTACGGAATTGTTTTTTTTTTGCGCGTTCGTATAGCCGGAGATTTATTAGCACGAGCGGTTTCGTGGCCGGGATTAATTTGACATGTCCTCGTAAAAAAATAGACTTGGAACACAGGGGCTTGTTTAGTGGGTCAGACGAGGTTTTACTGTCAATGGCAATCGCTATCCTATATAAAAAAACCAAAAGGGAATAAACAAGTTTCTTACCGCCAATTTTCAAATTCAGAATTTCAAACGATTTTCCCACTCATATATCACTTACCATACACCAAAATGTCACAAATTGGACAAAGTTCTTAAATATCTAGTCCTATCCTCCTTATTTTCACTTCTAACGCTGTTTTCGAGCATTTTTTTTTTTGCCAGTTCAGAACAAACGGACAATATCCCTGACCGGAAGTTATAAAATTTAACTCCGCGGTAAATATTTTCATTTGGAGTCTTCCGGGTTTTTTCATGACGAAATTTGATGAAACCCGGTAAGTTCCGAAAATAGGTGGTGTTCCTATGTAAAGGAAGCTTATACGTAGAACGTAAATCTGAACAAGAGAAAAAGTTCGGGAAAAATGAATGAAGAGCAATCAGCGATATTAAAATTGGCAGAAAGTGGTCATAATCTATTCTTGACAGGCCAGGCAGGAACTGGAAAAACTTTCACACTATGTAAAATTGTATCAAGTCTCCAAATAAATGGTAGAAATGTAGTAATAACAGCTTCAACAGGGAAAGCTGCAAGTGTCCTGAAAGACAAAATAGATACACCATGTACCGTTACAACCATTCACAGATTTTCTGGAATATTGGACGGCAGATATGGCAATGAAGAACTGGTAAATTTAATGTTTGGGAGTGAGATGTATGAAACTCAAAGATGTAATATAATAAACACTGACACTTTAATAATTGATGAAATTTCAATGATTAGCAGTAAAACTTTTACACAGTTGGAATATATTTTCGAAACATCAGGCAAAATGATAAACTCTTCGGAGGAATTCAGATGATTGTTGCAGGAGATTTAGGACAGCTACCACCAGTACCAAATGTGGAATATGATGATGATGGTTCCTTCTTTATAGCTTCAAATTTTATAAACTCTTTTCATGTTGTCCAGTTGCACATTGTACAGAGACAAGAGGAAGAAGATCTTATTCAAGCTATCAATGAGGTAGCAAGGTAAGAAATATAATCAGATAATGCCAGTGCAACTACTTTTTGTTTAGGAAATTTGTTGATGAAAATTACAAAAGAATTACTAAATATAAATATTTATTTGATATGCATGTTTATTTTAATGCGACATAAAATATACATATGCATTTACATGTATATAAATACAGAAAATGTCATCATGGTCATGGACAAAAAAGACATTTGTATTCATTATTATATAAGATATACATTTATTAGCCATTCATACATTGTAAATGAAATGCTGAAAAGTCAATCCTTTAAATTTTATTTGAATATTTTTTTTATATTTCATATCTTTTGTGATTCATTAAGGATAATAATAAATTTCTAATTGGGTTTTCAACAGAAAGTTTCAATTCTAAAAATAAATAAATAAAAGATAATAAAGAGCAGCATATATGTTTTATACATACAGGTAGTCTATGGTAACATGTCATAAGATTACTGTGCATATAGTTCTGTAAACCTAAAACTGACATAATTTCAGGTGAGGGTCTCGGTGGCATTTATCACTAATATTCACACAAGAGGTACAAACATAAATGATTGAATATATGAGACATAAACATTTGATTTTTATGGGAGGGTTAGGATGAAATTTGAAAATAAATAGGCAGGACAGGAGTTTTAAGAATCTTTTGAGTAGAAAGAAAAAAAACCATGATGAACTAATAAACAAAATGCAGGACAAAAAAGAGACTTAGATTAAAAGGCAGGACAGAGATGACAATGAAGAAAAAATGCAGAACAAAATTTTTCATCCTAGCCTTTCCCCCTAAAAATAAAATGGTAGCTTCCGAAGTGAAGGTGGCTACAAATAGGACAAATATGGTATTCATACATGTCATATGTGTATATGCCCTTCTAGCTATAAAATTTGCCATGTTAATATTTGTATGATATTTTGTCACCAATTGTTTTTGGAAAATTGGTTGTTGAATTTCAAATGAAACAATATATGTAAATGTAAATAAATTTTTACGCATACATACTTGATTATATTTTTCAGTGGGAGTATATCTGTGGAAACAGATAACTTATTACGACGTCTTAAGCGTACTTTACCACCAGGAGAAGAGCCAGTAAAGCTGTTTTCATTAAATTTTGATGTTGATGTCTGTAATGCTAGACTACTGGGAGATCTAGAAGGTAATTTAATGTTTTAAGAACCATTATAAGAATAAGAATATTTCATTTCCAATTAAAGGGCCCTATAAAGAGCTTTCATCACTTTACATACAACTACATGGGATAAGACATAAATTAGAGAAATATAAGAAAACAAAATCATTTAATACTATTAAAAATGCCATAAAAGGCAAGGACAGAACCAGATAATACAATTTACATCTTTAAAATATACTATTAGAAATCATATACCACTCAAAATATGTTTATTTGTGGCTAATTTGCATTTATTATATTTGAACTTCTCCTTATCTCTAGATTTGTAGATCAATACTTTCCTAAACGTGTATACACATTCAAATTTTCTTGTTTAAATAGCCATGAAAACTTTGAACTGATTGAAAATTATAAAAAGTTAGTGAAATTTCAGTCAATATGTAGTGGACATTCAGTCACAAAGTGTATCTCATCTTCAAGTTTATTTAATGTACAGTATAAACATTAATTTCTAAGTGTTCTATTCACATAAATTTTGGCATATCTATCCGTCTCAATCCTAACTGGTTGAGCACTTATTCTAATTTTACAGATTGATTGCCTTAATCTAAAATCTTAAAGATCCAAATATTTTTTGAAACAAAATAGAGTTTTAAAGGAAAAATAGGTATTAAGTTTACCTTGATCTGATTGTAAAACTTTATTTCTATTTTCCTTACAGAAATGGAGATAGTTTTTATAAAACTTATCTTTGATAAATTTTGTGAAAGAGTAGATACTGGTTTTTAATTACATGTTTGTATGCCCAGCTTTTTAAAAATACAGTATATACTTGAGAACCATGTATTTACTTTATTGTTGTGAAGTTCTTTACTACATAAATATGCATCATATAATAACATGTTGTTAGAATTATTGAGTCGATGATAATATTTTAACATTGCTAATATAATATAAAAATACAATTCATTATAGTTATCAGAAGATGTGGTGTGAGTGCAAATGAGACAACTCTACATCCAAGTCACATAATTTGCACATTTCCAAATTTGTCTTAATACATGTGGTATGGGTTAATTATACTTACAATTGAAAGCAATAGTGACATAGCTGTTTTGATACATGTCTTTTGTCCCTTTGAAATAAAATCTTACCACACCTATTTTCATATTGGAATACACAATTTAGGACTGAATTATGTACATGTATGTCAATGAAGCATCAATGTAACCTAAAACATACCTGAAAACTGTTACTTATTTAACCAATGTCAATGACATATGAAAATGAAGGTTGTTAAAAAATGTACCAGCCTCTGGTTGAAATTTCGGTCAGATATTGCATGTAAACTTACATTACCAGTGGCAAAATAACAGACAAATGACCGAGAACCAAATGTACAATTCAAACTTGATCAGAATCAGTGAAGCAAGAATTGTAGATCAAAAACACATAGTAAACAGGTTTTTTAACCCGCCACATTCTTTATGTGCCTGCCACAACTGAGGAGCCTGCAGTTCAATGGTTGTTGTTGGTTCATGTCTGTCATATTTGTTTTTCGTACTTGTTTTGTTATCCATAAGGCCAATAGTATTCTCAATTGAAAGTTCGTATATTATTCTCCATGTCAGGGCATTTTACATTTGACCATGCAGTATGTGTTTTTCTCATTGTTGAATGCCGTACCAATTTCTTATAATTGCTTACATTCAGTTCATGTGAATCTTGTGTATAGTTGTCTCATTGGAAATCTTATTTTATATTTT
The DNA here is from genome assembly GCA_017311375.1 of Mytilus coruscus. Lineage (NCBI taxonomy): Eukaryota > Metazoa > Mollusca > Bivalvia > Mytilida > Mytilidae > Mytilus > Mytilus coruscus. The sequence goes on from CM029607.1 coordinate 69,420,674, forward strand.
ATATAAAGTGTAGGTCAAAGTGACCTACTTTTACTCTTATGATGTGAAGCTATTTATTGATACTGATATTGAGATACTCTAAAAAAGTCTTACAAGATACAATAGTATATATAGGACCTGACTTTAAGACATATAAGTAACCTTGAGGCATGAAATATACATGTACATTGTAGGTCATCTGACTTCATCAATACACAAATTAAACATTATAAGTTGAATCTTACAGATGGGCACATATTATAAAACAATGTTACAGGTATATTATTAGCATCACAAATTTGTAACATCTGATAATGGTTTTCTTTGATTTCTTTTGTAACGGCATATCCACATCAAAGCTATATAGGTCAGCAGTAGAAAGACCAGCATTAGATTTTCGCCCTCTAGATTTAGATGACTGGCTCAAAATAACGCTGTTCATAGTACTTTGGTATGTGCGGTAGTTTGGATTTGTTGTGTTTCCATTATGTAGTCCTCTTACCTGACAAATATTATTTTCAATAACATCCGAATTAAATCTTGAAGGTACAACTCCTTCACCAGGGAACTCACTGTTATGGCTAATACAAATTTCGTTAAATGTTAAAATTAAACTTTCAACATCATCTAAACACTTTCTGCTAGGCAGCATTTTCTCTTTTTCTTTATTAGTGATAGGAAGAGATTCAATTTCTTTAATCCAAGATTGGAAATAGATTAACACTGAATTAAGCAATTGAATTCTTGTGTCAGGCTTGAGAGAATTGGTCTCTTATCACGAAATACAGAAACAAGTATACTGGTGTGTTCAAGAAATTCTATAGCACTATCTAAAACTACACCATTCAAAAGGGAGTTTCTATATTCCTTCATAAGATGTAGCATGTCTTCATTTAGTACCTCTTCTGCCAAGTGGTTTCGTATTTTTTCAGCAGAGTCTGGATGGAGATGAGAAGAAGTCAGCTTATAATGAACTCTTCTGGAGTTTTTCTCCTCATCCCATTTTGCTGCATTGATGCATTGCTCCCACACAATAGTTAGTCCATTTCTTGCCAGTGTTCTTGTGTGAAATTTATTTATCCCGCTGCTTAACACAGCATTTCTAAGTTTTTTCATATTGTGTGAAAAGTCTTGTAAATGAGCTACTTTTTTCTCCGGGTTCACAAGACTTTCACTGCAGTACTTTTTAATTTTAGCATCCATGTCATTGTCAAAGTGAATTTTCATGAATTCCCTATTCTGTTGACCACCATCTTGCAATATATAGTCAATGGTAAAGCCCCATATTTATAGAGTGGATATCAGATCCCAGATTATGATGAACAGCTCTGATGCAGTGACACCTGTTGTTGGAAAATGAGCTATGGGAAACCTAATTTTAAGTAAAAAATAATATTGAATAAATATTTCATTTCTCTGAAACATAAACATGGTAGATAGTAAAAATGGGTATAATAGCATGTATAGATTAATCATTTATATGTACTGCACAGGTTTTTCTCATTGTTGAAGACCTGACATTGACCTTTACTTGGTCTTATCCATATTGATAATGAAGTCTTGTGGAAGGCTTTCTCATTGGCAATAATTCAACATCTTCCTTTTTTTATCAGGAGGTTATGAATTTGGTTTTACAGAATAGCGAATAATGGACAAAAGCAATAATGAATATACATATATATAGAAAATGTACAGAAAATTATAGAATACTTTAATTAATGGGGTACTTGAATATAAAGAACAACTGCAAATATTAAATAATTGGGTCTGAAAATACAATGTCCAGAATACAGTTTTCATAGTAATTATAGAAAAGCCATTATTTTCAAAGACAAATAATTATGAGTCCAAAAAAAAATCGCTGTGCTTTCATGTCTTGTTTTTTGATAAAATTTTTGGGAGGGCCATTCAGAAGTTCTATATGGTGTAGAAGTGTTTGTTCTGTAATCTGTACTGTGTTTGTTGTCTTTATTCTTATTTAAAATTGGCTCCATATATGCGATTTTTCTCATATATATGTATATACAGATACAGATACAATGTGTTCATTTGGCCCAAAATTAAAATATATTACTCTGACAGTTTTTATATAATTAATATCAAAGTTTGAAAATGTATGACACAATAATTATGTAGACCATTTTAAATGAAATTAATTTTTCCTTCTCAGACAAACCTTTCTTTTTTAAAGGGGGGCACGAGTGTACTTTGGTTTTTTCATTGTTGAAGGCAGTACAGCTGTCTTAATTGCTTACATGTATATACTTTATTAGAACTCTAGTGGATAATTGTCTTATAGGCATGTCTTCTTTTTTTTTTAATTCTAAATACATGACATATAGACTATCAATATCAGGCAGAAACAAAAAAATAATACATGTGTTTCGACTAACTTGTTAAAATAAATAGGGGAGGTAGGCATGGAACGTTATTTTATAGATATTAACTACTAGTGAAACAGTCGGACTTTAACAGTGCTTGTTTCAAAATGGTATAAAAAGTTTAAGGGTAGGTCGGGGAGCAAATGCATTGATCGTCCAAAAAAAAGGGGGGTTCCAACCCCCGGACCCCCCCCCCCCTGGATCTGCGCCGAGATATAACTTTATAGATAATTTGTTGTCTGTTTTTAGAAGTTGCATTCTAACTAATTTCAGCAGAAAAATTGTATGGAGCAGGGTATAAAATAGACATAAAACTAATATGAACTGATAGTAATGGGACTGATTTTCATGGATCTATCAGAATTAGTTTTTATCAAATTCAAGCAGAACACTTAACAGCAATTGCACATGTAGACACCACCATCAGCTTCTCTGGAAAAGCAATCCCTATGTCTCAGACAGAATTATATGTATTAAATGTACATACCTAAAACCTGTGTACCCTAAAAAAGAGACTTGCAGAACTTCTGTTGCTAATGTCTTGTTAACAGTCTTTTCCTTTAAGATCTTTAATGATTCTCCTTCGTCACCAGTGTCCACCCAACCGACAAGTTGATTTTCACATCCTTTGGTGTTGATGACCAAATCTTCTTGGATTTTGGTTTCGTCATGAACAAGTCCACCATGGTAACCTGATATAGATAATTTCATTTTCTTCGCTGTGTTAAACATCCACCTGAATAATTCGATGTTAACTCCTGAATTCTAAGGTACAAAGTTTTTATATCTCTGAAGTAGTCCTCCAGAAGGAAGTATGAACATATTACTATCCTTGATGTCACAGAAGGTCCTTGGGCTTCTTGACCATTAACTAAGGCACAATTTTATAACTTTTGGTCCCATCTTCTCCGTCTTGCACCTGCAGCCTGTAATGCTTCTCTTTGACTGGTCAAAACATTTTCATCTCTGGAGAAGCACCAGGAAATACCGTATAGCGGGTTATTTTGGCGGGTGCAAAATTTCGCGATATAGGGCAACAAAGTATACGAAAAATTTTGGCGGTTTTATTTTGGCGGATTTTTAATCCCAATTAAATATTTTGACGGATACTGAAATGCTTGAAGTTAAAAAGTTGTAAAAAATTGACAAACAAGTGTTAAATGATTGTTTTACCTTCATGACGTCTTATTTATTGATTATATTTTGATACAGTTAATCAATAGAATACCGGTACTTAGATATTTGTCACAGGTGTATAAACATCTTGTAAATGTTACGGTTGATTAGTTACGAAATTGACCGGACCTTTGATTTACTAATTAGGTTATTAAATTATCAAGAGTGATTTGAAACTCTTACATAATTTGACACTAATTAATAAGGGTAAATACCTGACAGAGTACCTTACACTCTTAGTATATGTAAGAGAATGATAATCCCTTTCTTCATGATTAAGTACGAGCGTTAGCGAGTACTTATCATGAAGTAAGGGATTATCATTCTCTTACAAACTTAGAATATTGTAAAGTGCTCAAGGCTCAAATGATCTCATGGTTGTATTTAATAATTAGTTTCATTGTCAGTGCAATGTTTATAATTAATGCATGAAGTCCTTTTTAGACATTTCATTTATGGATTAGTTTTAGTGATGTAAGGACTTTCTTATTATTTGGGAAATATTTTTAAAAAATTCGTTATACATATTAGGTACATGTAACACAACAGAACAAAGAAAATGTAGGAATGTATATGTTTCCTGATTGTGAGTATGAATGTAAATCATGTAATATTTTAGTGAGGAATTATCCTTTTTTTTATTTGCAGCTTAAATCATTTGAGTTACAACTAAATTTTATCTAACAGCCAATATTTTGGTCCGGCTTTTTACATCATATACTATTTCATTATGTCAGGGAAATGTTCAAATAAAATGCCTTTAAAAGTTTTTAATATGTTCAAGACTCAAATTAAATTCCTGTTTTTTTATTCTATCGAAATATTAGAAATAACTATTCTTCCCAACCGCTAATAAAGTGATCAAAGTTTTGGAAAGCTAAAGATTAAGGTATTTTTTTTATTTTAAAGCTTTTTTTGTTCTTTTTTTGGCAAATGCTTTGATATTGTTTAATTATTTAGTAATATGAAGTTATTAATATTTTCATAATAATATTCACGGTACCAATTTTACTGCACCAGTAAACTTCAACTTATTTTGAGTTTTTTGTTTGTTTCACAATTCATATTTTAGTCAGTTTCAATCACTGTGTGATAAATCCTTTCAATCTGATAAATGTGCTTCGGGGCAGTTGTAACTCATTTATAGAAACTCTTTGTTTTGAACTGTAAATAGACCCACATAATAGGTTAATCCCTTACTAAGAACATGATTTACATTCATTCTTCACAATTAAGAGGCATCAAATCCTACAATTTCATTGGTCGAGACCACTTTGCTATATTCTAATATCATTTTACACTATTAAACTAATTAACACCTGACAGCCATTTTATAAGATATATGTGAATAATGCCCTTTGGCATTTATGTCGTTTAACTAACATAAACCGTTATTGGCCCCGTCGACCGGAAAAAAATAGATTGTTTACAATGCTTCAGCTATTAGAAAGAACCAAATGTATGCATTAATTTTCGCGGAATTTATTTTCGCGATTTTCCCTCATCCGCCAAAATAAGCGAAAATAAACACCCCGCGAAAATAACCCGCTATACGGTATATTATCAAATACTGTAGACAGATCTTTATCAATGTTTTCACCTAAGTTAATAAGCTTGCTCTGGTCTGTGTTTTAAATGGATTCAATAGTTTTCTACAGTGAATGCAGGCAGTCCCTGTACATAACCATGATATAACCCCAAAGCATGTACTGCAACGCATGAACCTGTAACTATCTTCATCATTATTGACTTGTATAACCTCAGATGTAATATGAAGAGGAATGGTCTTTTTGTCATTAACGATAAGACCTTTACAAAGTCTTATAAGTTTTACGACATACAGGATATTTTTCCATGATTGGACGGTTAAATCAAAATTTCTGGAAAGTCCTAAAGTATCCAAATTTACAGTTATTCCTCGTACTTTTAAAGTCCATATTTTGGTGATGAAATTTAGTGTTATTTCCTTTATCACATGGTTCCCATTTGCAGTAAGGTTGGACAGCACACCAATTTTTGCATAAGCTTCTGATTTTGATAGTAATACAGATTCTGTGTCTAGATGATTTCGGATTTCAGAGAGTAACAAATGAGATGAAGGTGTTGATGAAGTTGTTTTGTCTATACCGATATATACATGTTTCCTCTCACTACCATTTCTAATCCTTGACTGCTTTGAATGAGGAAAAATTTGAAGAACCACTCTACTAAACAAATTTTTGGCCAGAAACTGTACGTTTGCACATGCACAAGCTTGCTTGTAGTCTTCAAATAGTGCGTCTGCTTCAATCCTACCATTTAAAGTAGATGAAATGTTCGTTACCAACCTGTTAAACATTGAAAAGAATAATATAGAAAAATAAATCCAATTTCGAAAAAAATGTCGATTTCTGTATCTTGGTATTGCATAATGTCATTTTTCTCTGACTGTTTATTTTTTGTACACTGATTAGGCCGTTAGTTTTTGTTTATTATTATGAGGCCTTTTTATAGCTGACTATGTGGTATGAGGTTTGTTCATTGTTGAAGGCAGTATGTGTCATTTGGTGTCTCATTCTTGTTAAGAGTGGTGTCATAGGCTATCAAACCACATCTCCTTTTTATATATTAAGCTGTGCATGATTATAAAAGAGGTGACCTTATTTCATTTTCTTTTTTATGGGGGTGGGGGGCAAATATCATGAGGTCAGAATAGTTCTTTCCAACCTAAAGGCAACCAGATTATCTAGTATTCACTAAGACCAATGTCAGAATATATATTTATCATACAAATAACTTTTGGTCATGTTGGTAGGGTTATCCAAAAGGGAAAGAAATTTACCAAGGATAGAAATGCTAATTTGTATTGAACCATTATTAGAAAAAAAGCAATCATTTAAGGGGATTTACTCTCTATACACCTTTGAACTTTCCCCTCACAATATCTTTCATCAATTTAAAACTTTTGTAAATTTGGTGAGTGAAGCGGGCCAAATCTATTTTGAATATTTGAAATGTTTTTAAGGCAGTATATATATTCATTATTATGTGTAATTAAGCATTGTATCTCAGTGTTCTCCCTAGATATTATATTTAGCATCCTGGTTACAGGAGAAATTGAAATACCATTGTCTTTCTAAAATTATGTCATCACATCCATAACATAATCTATAAGAAAACCACTTCAGACAGCATCACATTTAATATTATAGCATCACATTACCATGATGCTAAAATGGCACTGGGGAGAACACTGAGTATCTACTTTGAACTGAATAGGGGGCTAACATTTTATTAACCAAATTAAGTTACAATCCCCAAACCTCAGTATCAAGTGGTTGTCCCTTAAGGTCAAAGTAACTAATTCTTAGATTATCATCACAAGAATTGATTGGAATGATAAGGAACTGGTATATATTTAGATTGCAATATATGTACATAAGGACAAAACTTGTCGAAAGGAAATCATTTTGTCATGCTGAAATACTTATAATGAAGTCACAACATTTTGTTTTAATTCATGAACTCCAAAATTTATTTTGCAGGTGAAGAGCATGTATATACAGCAATAGAAGAGGGAGATGTGAAAGGATGTTCAGGGGAAAAAGAACTGCATTTGAAGGAAGGATGTCCTGTGATGTTGATCGTAAATCTATCGGACGAACTTGTGAATGGGCTGACTGGCAAGGTGACGAAAGTAACAGAAAAAAACATCAATGTATTTTTCCCTACCTTAAAACGAGAAGTTAATGTTCAGAAGTTTTCGTTTACTAAATATAGTGCAAAACTGAAAAGAGATGTTGGGTGTCGCATGCAGTTCCATCTTAAACTTGCATATGCATCAACCATACATAAAGCGCAAGGAATGACGCTGGATAGAGTAAGTCTTGATTGCAAGAAAATGTTTCAGTATGGCCAGTTAGCAGTAGGGCTTAGTAGAGCAAGACTTAAGAAGGATTACAGGTTTTAAATTTTTCAAAACTGCTTCTGAAACCACCTCCTCCAGTTATTACAGATTTCTTACAGAGAGAACCGTTGCCTGTTGAACTTGATTTTTCTTGTTGTATGGGAACCAAGAATTTGGTGTCGGGTAAAAGTTTGCAGTCACATACATGTTGTGTTTCTAATGTAGATACATGTAGTACTGAAGACTTTGATAGTGATATAGAACAGGAAATTATTGCAAAAGTTAATGTAATTGAGCAAGAACTATCCAAGGATAAAACTGAAATTAAGGAAGTTTGCTGCTCAGTTTCAAAATAAATAAATTTCCATGACACCAGTATATATTGATAGGGGATTAGTTGAGGAATCAAAAAAGCAAAAAAAATATAGGGGTCAATGTGCTATTTTCCGAGATATGAGCCATTAGAATTTTGGCGGGAAAATGTTCTCTCTTGATTTTTCATAGCTTTACCATTGGCCAGTTAAAGTTCTCAAAAACTATTAAAAAATAAATAAAATTTTATAAGACTTTTACAAATGGCTTATAATTATACATGTAAAAGATTTATAAATAGAAAAATGGGGGTCCATGGGCAAAAATTTTTTAGGCATTCAAATGGATAAAACCAGAGGATTTCGAAAATCTGACAAAAATTCCAAAACCTGACAAGCAAACATCCTTAAGTACCCACTACCAGAAGGTTTTGTTGAAAAAACACTCCAGAACTTGCTGTTTCAGGATCCAGAAACAGAGCAGCAAACATTACAAAATATTGCTCTATCTACCTTGCAAGACAGTATTGTTGATACAAGGAGCTACATACAATATGTTTGGGAACAATTTAGTGGTTTAATAGAGGGTGCCAATTTAAACAGTCAGGATATTACAAATAAAAATTTATCAAACTTGTATAAACTTATAAACAAGGAACTTACTAGTGAAGAAAACAAACTTAGAATCAGTAGTTTATTTGGACACAACCCAAGTGAGAACGAATTCAATTTAATTTATAGAATAACATCCACAGTAAGGAAGGAAGTACTAAGGCTTGCCGCAAATCCGATTGTTCAAGAAGCTTTAAAGCAAGCAGAAGAAGAAAAGGAAAGACTTTTGATAATTCTCCAGCAGGTGTAGGCAAAATTAGGTATATAGCTGGTTGGTGCCTATTCAAACTAATGAAGAAGCGTAAAAAGGGCATAATGAGTACTATGTACAACAGGTCAAAAGTTCACATAACAGAAAAACTGATTAGAGAGAAAGAAATCATTGAACACCTTGAAATATCTCAGCTGCATGAATCTAAAGACCAAGAATCTCTAAAGCAAATAGAAAGAAAACAGAACCTAAGAAGAGGATTAACACATGTATCCGATAAGTGTGCTGATTTTTTGTAGAACTGGACATGAAGGTACAGAAATTGCAAACAAGTGCCAATCTTAATATTCATGGCTCCAAATTTCCCAACTTTATCAAAATGTATTAAGAAATGACAAAGATTTAAAATCAAAATGGACACATTTATTCCTTGATTTTAAGAAAGAAGATAGTAGTGACATATTGGATAGTATTTTCGAAGAAATCTTGGACAGATATACTCTAATGAGTATTGCACAATTAAGGAAAGAGTGTCTGGAGAAAAAACATACCAGAAAATTAGAAGCTACTCGTAAGCAAATTAAAATGAGAACAGAGGGTAAAAAATCAAGTCCCTGTACTATAGAAGCAATAAAAAATGACACTTCCTTAAAAAAAACTGCCTCACACAGAAGGTTGCAATCTGAATTATTATCAAATGTTACATTTTTAGAAACAAACTTTAAAAAAACTGAATTGAATGTATTATGTCTAGCCTATAATATGAAAGGATTTAAATCTGTGTCAACTAAAAAGGGGATTGCTGAAATGTTAAGGCCTGTTATTCTTTCCAATGATAGATATAGGAAGATGTGGTGTGAGTGCCAATGAGACAACTCTCCATCCAAATAACAATTTATAAAAGTAAACCATTATAGGTCAATGTACGGCCTTCAACACGGAGCCTTGGCTCACACCGAACAACAAGCTATAAAGGGCCCCAAAAGTACTAGTGTAAAACCATTCAAACGGTAAAACCAACGGTCTAGTATATATAAAAACGAGAAACGAGAAACACGTATAAATTACATAAACAAACGACAACTACTGTACATCAGATTCCTGACTTAGGACAGGTGCAAACATTTGCAGCGGGATTAAACGTTTTAATGGTACCAAACCTTCTCCTTTTTCTGAAACAATAGTATAACATCACAACATAGAAAACACACGATAAAACATCAATTGGAAGGCTTAACTCAATCAAAAACGTAAATTAACACACTATGAACGAATAAATTCGATCTGTGATACCTGAAAGTAAATACATAGTTAATAAAATATTAGGGACAAACATTCAAGGTCAAAAAGCAAACAAACAAGTCCAAATAAAGCCATGGCAAAACACTACCGCGAAATATTAAACCCTTAGAAAATAATCACTTTTGAAAAACCGGTTTTCATAATATATACAGGTAAATGAAAAATAACTTTGTCGTTTTAGGTTTACTTTTTTGTCTATATAAAATCTTCCAATAATTAGGAATACCAAGAAAGGTCTGTCATATAAATACCTAATTTAACACTAGATACATAAGGGTAAATATCAACAATAAAACTTCCCTGTACAGATTAAAGGAGAATAATCTTGATGTTAATACAAATGTAGTACGAAGAAGTGAAAATTAGTAGATATTCCAAATAATCAAAGCTGGTATACAGACAAGATCCATATTAATATAAAATAACAAAAAAGTATTAAAAATAGTATCAACAGGTCGAGTATGTTAAACTTTGAAGCAGTTTTTGAATTACAGGAGTCAAGTACCAGTGCACAGAAACATGTAGAAGAAACCAATCCTCTAAGTGAATCTGTTGATCATTTAGAGGAAGAACAGTCTGAACAGGTAAGTGAAATTACAAACCAATCAGGTGCAACCTCTGACCGAGAAGAAGAAGGAGGTCAAAGCAAATGTAAGCAATCCTCAAAAAGAAGAAACACTACCTGTATGAGTAGAAAAAGGAAATCCATGGGTACAAAGAAAGGAAAGGGAAAGAAGCGCAAAGGACCTGTTAAATGGCCATGTGGAATATGTACCAAAGATGCCAGTTCAGATTCTGTAGGATGTGACAGATGTGACACTTGGTACCATGCAGACTGTTTGAAGATAGATGATCTAGAGAAATTAGGAGATCCTTGGTACTGTCAACCATGCATTGTTGATATAGAAAATGAAAGCGATGAATATCATATGTATAAAAGCCAATGAGACAACTCTCAGCCAGGGACCAAAGAACATAAAAGCCTAGCTACAACTATAGGGCACAATACACCTTCAACAATCAGCAATCTGTATGCCTTCAACAATGAGTAATGATGGTTGCTTATATTTGCTTTAGCCTTTTTCTTCTCTGTCAGAGGATGTAACAGGTAGGTTTGTAATTACAGGCTCCTAACTTGGGACAGGCACATAGAACAAATGGTTGCTGGTACCAAACGTTAACCCTCCCCCTAAACTAGGACAGTGGTGAAAAAGTACAACTTGAGAATACAGTATAGAATTATATGTATTTCACACACTACTTCAAAGTTAAACATTCTATCATCTGAAAGAACTACAAACTGGTTTAAACAAACTGGAAAAATATTGCTCCAAGCTCATATATATATATATGCCTATGCACGTTGTCTGTAAAAAATTTTCATTCCAAAAATTCTTTTGAGTTTTATATTTTTTCTACAACAAAATCAAAATTTACAAAATTTACCTTTATAATTAACGTACAAACAGAATTAAAATTAAAATAAAATTGAGAATGGAAATGGGAATGTGTCAAAGAGACAACAACCCGACCACAGAACAGACAACAACAGAAGGTCACCAATAGGTCTTCAATACAGCGAGAAATTCCCGCACCCGGAGGCATCCTTAAGCTGGCCCCTAAACAAATATATATACTAGTTCAGTGATAATGGACGTCATACTAAACTCCAAAAGACTACTTTGTAAGAAAATGAGGTTCACATCAAAATTGGTCATTATTTATATTATATATTTGTTTATTTATTGACTAATAACTCGCATAGAAATCTGTTTATGTTTTCTTATGTATATGTAATGTTTGCATTTTAACCATTTAGGGTTTTACTTTTTGTACTAGAGTGTATGTAATATGACTATGTTACGTATTGAAATTAATTGATATAAAGAAAAATTTAAAACCTATTTATTGAGTAAATTATATATTATTCAGTAATAAAAAAGGTACTATGTCCATAAAACATGTTGTCGAAGGCCTTTTCAATCACTATATTACTGTTTTTGATTGTCATGTAAGAATAAGAAGATGTGGTATGATTGCCAATAAGATATCTACTCTCTACCAGAGACAAAATGAAATAGTTGTAAGCAACTATAGGTCACTGTACAGACTTCAACAATGAGAAAAATTCATACTGCATCATATTTGACAAGGTCATATTTCAACATCACTTTCTTATTATTAACCAACCATTTCCATTCTTGAGTTGGGGGAGGGGGGTTCACAAATTCTTGAATTCAAGTTAATGCTTATGTGGTTAGGGATAAGTTTTGCATCAGGTTGTATTTCTCCTTTTGTATGTTGATTCCATGCAAGAACCATCTTTATGGTATTATAATATCCATAACATAATTTTTATGATTTTATGGTGAGTTTTAAGTTTGTGTTTGTAGATGTAGTAAGATGTGGTATGAGTGTCGATGAGACAACTCTCCATCCAGGTCAAAATTTATAAAAGTGGTCCATTTAACTTTATGATACAGTGTAATGATACATGGTCGGTCAACTGTATTTTAGCATGCTGATTACTTTCAAGAACAATACAAGTATATACAGATAAGGAGATGAAGCATGATTGCCAATCAGACAGTTATCCACCAAAGTTCAAATAAATTGGATGCAAGTATAGTTAAAAGCAACTCTATGGCATTCAACAATGAGAAAAATCCATACCATGTAGTCGGCTGTCAAAGGCCTTGACATGAAAAATAAGGAACAGTTCAGTTGAGAAAACTAACTAATATTTGACAGGTGTCCTATTTTGCTTGACCTTATGTTCATTCTCTAGTTTTAATAATGCATATATATGTATATAAATATATGGGTTGGACATATTTAGTTTTGTTGGAATGAGCATATGTCTGTTAAACAGGTATCATGTCATTGACTTCAATTACAGTGTTTATATTGAAGTTTTGTGTTAGGTCTTTATAAATCCCAGTGGATCAATATCAATATTAAGATATAGACTTCTTGTCTTTGTTGGTCTTTATCAAGATTATGTTGGTTTTTTTTATTTCTCTGGTCGAGTTGTCTCTGACACATTCCCCATTTCCATTCTCAATTTTACACTTAAAAGTCAGACAAAAACTGCCAAATATTTAAGATATACATATGTAGTGGGTTTTTTAAAACACACAGACATATTCAACAGTGAGCATACACACACACACATGCTTTGATTAGATTAACAAAAGTGGTTCTATACTGAATAACTCAGCAACAACCTTACTCCTCCCCTTTTGCAAGAGAAAACTGATTAGGCAGCAACCATTTGATTTTCTGCGGGGGGGGGGGCTATAGATTTTTTTTTCCGTGACAAACTTATTTTTTTTCCGACAAGTCGAAAACAATTTTTTTTCTTTCAATTTTAGCATTAAATAAAGTGGCAGCTGAGGGTGAAACAAACAAATTTTTTTCTCAGGGTCAAAAACAATTTTTTTTTTCTCCAAAAAACTGGAAACAAACTTTTTTTTCCAAAAAAAACCCATAGCCCCACCACAGAAAACCAAATGGTTGCTGCCTTAGTGTCTTAAATTGCCTCAGAAAAAAAGGAAAATTGAAACACACATACAATGTATACAGACAGAGACGAGGACATCAATTTGGTATTTATGATATGATAAATTGCATTGGTGTAATCTATTTTCCGTTGCTAATTAATAGGTAGGAACCATCATTTCTGTCATTTATAAATACTGCAGGATAAATACAATTTATTTTTCATGCACCATTTCATAACATTTTGTAGAGCGGGATATATTCAAGCTGTATTTTTATAAGTTGTATTGTTTCTTGGAAGACAAAAACATTTTCATGGGTTTAAAATTTGTATTTGTATCAAAATTATATGTTTCATAAAAAAGGGGGAAGCAATGCATCACTTTCATTTCTTTCTGTTTGTAAATTAGGCTAATTATGCTGCTGCTTTCAAAATATTCATAAAAGTAAAAAGAAAGTACCATGAAACCGTAAAATTATCGTTTTCCATTTTTTCATGTTTTTTTCTCTGTTTGTAATTTCCCTCCAAATTACATTTGCTGCAGAGTGACTTTCGATACTCACCGGCAATATTCAGTGTACTGTATTGATCTGTATCGACGGGTTCCGAATACTGTTCCAACTTCCGGTCAGGGATGTTATCCGTTTGATCTGAACTGGCAAAAAAATGCTCGAAAACAGCGTTAGAAGTGAAAATAAGGAGGATAGGACTAGATATTTAAGAACTTTGTCCAATTTGTGACATTTTGGTGTATGGTAAGTGATATATGAGTGGGAAAATCGTTTGAAATTCTGAATTTGAAAATTGGCGGTAAGAAACTTGTTTATTCCCTTTTGGTTTTTTATATAGGATAGCGATCGCCATTGACAGTAAAACCTCGTCTGACCCACTAAACAAGCCCCTGTGCTTGGAACTTCAAACAACAATTACCGCTATTTGGGAACGATTTTCGTGAAAATATTTTGAGGTTAAGTCGTACCCTACTTGTTATGAGTTGTGGTGTGGTTAGAGCGATATGAAAAGGAAGCAATCTTAACAGTTTAACTCTGTGACGAACGAGGTTTTTTATGACCAGAGACATATATACACAGAGATTGGCAACTCCGTGAAATCCCGTTAAAACACGCGGCCCGGAATGAGATTCTCGTCGATAATTATTCTACAACATGTAAACAAGTCAGGGATGAATAACCTCGATAGCTAATCAAGAAAAGTAATAGGAAAACTTATTTCAGATCAAATCATTTCTTTTCTAAAAACTACTTGAAATAGTTGTATTTTTTTAATGTATTTGATTGAGAAAATATTTTTTCTTTTTTCGGCATTTCTTTTAATTTAAAAGTAAAATCTGGTAATGATCATGATATTACAAGAAACATTTCTTTGCTAAAGTTTGCTTCTAAATTACACAGTGAAATTATGTGTCCGATTTTCCGGTCATTATTTCCTTAGAGTTGTGACTGTGGATTCACAGGTGTGCGATTACGCAATTTATTGCCCTCCGATCACCTGAATTTTGCCGGAGGTGAAGTTCTAAATGGATTATTACTTGGTAATTGTTTTTACAACTAACATATTCTGACATATTATTTTAACCATGACCAGAACTTTATTTTAACAGAAACACTGGGCTATACTATAGTATTCAATCAGGAAAAAAAATAGTCATTTAACATGTCAAGAAAAGAAATAAAGAAACTTTTCATCTAAAAATATGTAGCCAGTAGAATTTTGTCTCGTGGGAAACTGATTTTATATCTGTTTTAATTTAATTATAATGTTTAATTTTGATTGACCTAAAATTAAATTATTTGTGGAACCTTTGCATGAATTTCCTAAATGAAGTGCATATATTATAGTGTTGTCGAAATCACTTTTTTTGCTGCCATGAAATATTGAATATGAATCTGTCATTATTTGTAGTTTTTTTAAGACTTAATATCACAGACTCTGATTAAAAACAATGTGTATCATAAGTACAGTAAAATACTCTGCTGAACTGTAGAATTTTAATGTTCTGTGTCATAGACCACCGGAGTACTGCAACATTCTTATCTTTACTCTTTCCTATCGGGTAGTGAAACTCGAGTTTGAAATTAGAAAGATTTAAAATTGTACACAAGTTTTATCTGATCTTTTGTGGGTTTATGTTGTTCAAGGTAATTTTCGGTGCAGTGCTATGTGGGCTGTTATTTTCTTTTCATTTGTTATTTTTTCCTGTGTTACACGACCTTGTACTTTTTGTATTGCCCCTTGACATCTCCTGCTTCTGTTCAAACCTTTACCACTAATATCTCATCTGGTTTAAATAAAATAGTGTCTCATTCCCGGAATTTGTTATACAGGAAGTCATTTTAATATCAGTTTTTTTATAAGCATATAAACTGCTTGGTCTCTTCACACAACTTATGTTTAGGACGGAATGCATCAATAGGTACATACATGTACCAGGTCACGGATATATAAGTACACGTTATGTGCTTTTGACCTCCACAAGAATTTTTAAACATTCATAGATGTGCAAAGAATATTTTTGTCGTCGGGTTGTTGTCTCATTGACATATACCTCACATTTCTGTTTAGTCATAGCATCTGTGCCTTTTCAATTTATTGCAGAAAATATTTGCATAAACATTTTTCAAAACAGGAGAGGTGAAATAGTGATCACAGAATGAGGACATGTAAAACTGAAACAACACAACACAACAGATAAATATAAACAGGCACCATTGTTAAATAACTGAAACAAACATAGATGATGACCAATATGAGCGACTAGTGTACAAGTCGAGTGAACATTTCTTGCTTCTTATTCTACACATTTTGTCATTTTATGTAAACAATTAAATATGTTACTTTCCGAGGAGAGGAAAGAATTTGTGAAACGAAATATTTTGACTTTAGTACTGTCAAGTTAAATATTCACAGGAGTGTTGTTGAATAAATGAACATTTTCTCTTTTTACATTATGCTACCTTTATGGTACAAAGGAAGC